>JAUJPP010000001.1:3538112-3862595 GCA_030562195.1 Nipponacmea schrenckii
ATAACACGAAATTTGACCACGCTCTTCATGTTAATATACAGTGTAATCTGAGAAATCCGAAACACTAATGGCGACATAATTTTGTGGTCCTGATATATTTTGGATTACTCAGAATACACTGTATTTTAACACCAACACGGAACACTAACAAGTAACACTTACATTTGATCTCACCCACTGTCACGTAGGTAGGGCTGCAAGAATTAGCGAAAATCTCTGGTTAATCGAATATAAGCAGACTAGTTTCAATCAAGAACTGACATTATTATATTGTATATTATATTATACATATACCGTTATAAATCGATTAAGTATGATCGTGTGTTTTGTACCTAAGATAACAGATTTTTCATCTTTCGTGAAATAGTCTTTTTCAAACATACTTCCTCAATGACAACTGGCATAAGGAAAAAGCCTCGAGCCTTTCGGATAAGACGACGGAGTGAAGCTTCATGTGCATCGGGCAGTATATATTTTTAAATGTGAAAACATACACACCGGGCCGTAGCTACAGGTGGGGGGATGAGGGGTATATGGTGCTCCTTGTAAAATCCGACTGCCCCCTTATGACAACTGTCCAAGTTCATAACTTAAATAAATACATAAATAAGACCACATCCGTTGCCATCCGGAAATATTCCTTGCGAAGTGTGACTAAGGCCTGTTGCACACGGCTAGCATCGCCTATTACCTTTATCCTGTCAGGAGCAGTGTAACTTACTTGTATCGTGTTTAAACCCACTTTCTGTTCTCTGTATTGTTCTTAAATACTCCACTGTCATCTCCAATATCTCAGCTTTTTCTAGCTTTCCTGAAGTCTAATATAATCATCACAATATAGGTAAAAAGAAAACTAGGATAATAATATGGACTTATAATGGGTATTCACATCATTGAGTGACATGCTCAAAACGCTTTTAAAGGGATACTGTGTCATAACGCGATTATAAAATTATAGCTCTCAATGGTCATTATACATGTATATTCATCAGTGAACTTACACGGTGTCATAAAGTAACAGAATCCCTTAAATAAAATTATGGAAAACTCACAAAACTAAGTCACATTTTAAAAACGCTTAATCAATTTATTAAGCGTTTTTCAATAATCAAATGCATCTTTATCGATAATTACTTAGTTGTTTGGATATTTATTTATTTTTATTTTGTTATTTATGGCAACAGGTATATTTACCATGAATATTTGCTCTTATTGGCCAAGTTTAAAATCTTTTAATTTTATGTTTTTACGCCGCAGTATCCCTTTAAACATCTTTCTGTCCGTGATAATCCGTTCAGCATAACGAAGTAACTACATGTATGTATGGTTCTTACATGGAAATATTAAACGAAATGGCTAATGTTTCTTACATGGAAAAAGCACACGTCAAACTACGTATGGTTCTTACATGGAAATAATACACATGAAACTATGTATGTTTCTTACATGGGAATAACACACAAGAAACTATGTATGGTTCTTACATGGAAATAACACACAAGAAACTATGTATGGTTCTTACATGGAAATAACACACAAGAAACTATGTATGGTTCTTACATGGAAATAACACACAAGAAACTATGTATGGTTCTTACATGGCAATAACACACACGATACTACGTATGGTTCTTACATGGAAATAATACACATGAAACTATGTATTTTGAATTCAACAAAAGGTTCAAGAATACACACAAGTAACTACATGTATATATGGTTCTTACATGGAAATAATACACATGAAACTATGTATGTTTCTTGGAAGTATCACACACAAAACTACGTATGGTTCTTAGATGGAAATAACACACAAGAAACTATGTATGGTTCTTACATGGCAATAACACACACGATACTACGCATGGTTCTTACATTGAAATACCACACACAAAACTAATTTATGTATGGTTCTTACATGGAAATAATACACACGAAACTATTTTTGCATGGAAATACACTGATTCAAACAGACTACTGACTACGATCGTGTTTGTAACTTCCATGCAGGCCCGTTTTTAGACTTGATTCTTCGTTTCGGAGAGGCAAGTAATATATTCTTAGTTGAAGAAATGAAATTATTCGGTTGTCCATATTTTTTCGAGGAGTGCAGGAGGAAAAGCATGTCAGAAACATCGGCAGTTTTGCAATATTCATGTCAAACTTGCGTGTCGCAAGCCGAAATACGTATATGTACGTCGACATTGTGAAGATGGGGGGCGACAAGAATCTGCCTTTTATCAAGTATGTTGTTTACATTATTGCTTATAAATATCAACAAAATAGTTCAAAATTATCTAAAACTGGGCTATACATCCTTTAAAATAAAATATCAAAAATTTAATATACCTGTTTGGCGAAAACCGAAGGTACTGTTTGAGATAATTCCATTAAACAATTGTTTATTCGGTCTCTTCGTCGTTTCTCGATAACTTTGTGAGAAGTCCTTTCCTGGAAAAATACAAATAGATCAAAATAAACATCGTTTAGCCTACCTTAAATCTTTCATTATTAGGATAAACCGTAAATTTACCAATACACGCCCACCGTCTAATAAGCCGATGGATATAAAAATTAAATAAAATATCTTTCTTTAGGACACAAAGTTTCTTGCATTTTCACAATATTACCTTTTGTAAAATATGTTGTGACCCTGGGACCTAGCCTTTTAGTTATCAAAAACAAGTAGACGATTATTTTGAGCAATGCAAGAACTAAATTGAAATAATATATTATATAATCAAGGAAAACAGGGAATTAAAACATTACACGTTCGACTTATGTTATCAAAATCATAGTGAAATCCGGTGAAACCGATAAACCAAGCTCACAGTTTTTACTTGCTCGTAAATATTGGATATCGAAACTAACCCATGCCCAAAAACATACCGATTCCGCACTGTAGAAATCCTCCGCCATTTAAATTTTACTTCACGTTTCAATTTGCTAACTAATTCAGAAACTTTAGACGATGTCTTCAGTCAGAGTTGCACACATCGATTGATCATATTTTACCGTTAACAGTGAACATGATTCAGATTACACGTGCGTGTCGCAGGGTCACGTGTCACTGAAAGATAGCGAGGGTTAACAATAACAGTCCGTCTCTCACAGCCTTGCTAAAGATAGTGACAAGGTTTCTGCACACCAAACGTTGTAACATCCTGGATATAACGGTTTCCTTTCTCATGCACGTGCATTTCAATTAACATCATGCGTCATACACGTGACCCGGTATTAACGCCAGTTAGTCTCGTGCTCAATAATAACGTGGCGTGCTAACTTGAAATACTCGACATGAATATATACCGGAGTAACAAATCGACTTTTTTGTCTAGTATATTTTTGATAATTGAGTTTATGAATTGAATAGATAAGCAATGCCTTAATGGTGCGGCAATCACACAGGGCCATGTGAGTGCGTACAAGTGCTATTTTTCTATAGAGTCGGTACGACAGCTTATAGGTAAACTGGGCAGATCAAATAACACTGAATCGGACATGAGCCGATAACATCCGATGTCGTAACCTGCGCAAGTGCCACTGAGAGTGTATGCGACTTATTTTCTAGGTCAGGCCCGTAGCTACAGGTACCCCAACCCCTCCCTCTCGAAAATAATAGATTACTACTACCCACTACTCAACTACTCTACATACCCCATTGCCCCTCCTGGTAATATTTTTCGTCCCTCGGAACAATCAAGTCTGACTGCGGGATCCTAGATAAGAGAGCATAAATACCAATCAACATCCGACGGGAAATCACCGATATAAATTGTAATCGCATAAACTGTGCGTCTCGTGAACTTTTTCTTAAATAAAACCAACATCGTTTTAAGGTCGATAAAGGTTGTAACAAATTGACCCGATTTTCTGAATTAGAAATCAGTAATCAGTGGGTCAGTCTTTGATTCATGATAACGAAATTTATGAACAATCGCAGTTGGCGACAGATGGTTGTTGGAGATAATTGCTCTCTACTATATACGACACGGATTGCTACTACAAAAATTAACTGTTGTCTGGAACTGATGGAGTTAAGTTATCTTTTGTAACAAACCAATCAGATTACATCTTCTTGACCCTTGTGTCATGACCTAACTGACTATTAGCACTACATCTACGGTTTGGTTGAACATTTGAAGTAGTCGACTAGACTAGATTATACACAGTTCGAATCACGTAAGATTCCATTTTTGAAAATGTATATGCATGCAAAGGTAATTTTTAAGTAGAAAAAGCAAATACTGAAACAGCGGTTAGAGTAAGAAAATGAATTGATTACATCGAAAAGAAACCGACCTTTCTAATTATTTTTACGTTATTGTAGTGTACATACTCGTTATCTTTATTGTCTACAATCGTAAATGGAGTCCACTGAGCTTTGGACGTAAAATATAAACACGGATTATATCTACAGTGGTGTTTCTCAAGGCTGGACTGGCCTCATGAACCTTGCAAGTCAATCGGGCGATCAACAGTCCAATCTGTTGTTCGTTAATTTCAACCAGGACTGTTCGTAAGTGTTCAATAATGGCTTTGTTTACATTTCATTTTAATAATAGTCTGTTTTCATTTTGACATCTGCATCAGCTGTAGCCTACTGTTTTGGTTTGTCAACGCAATGAGTTCGAATAACAACTAACCTATTTCACCTACGGCCATTAAGGACTAGGCCTATAACTTTTAGTAGGATCTAACTTGAAATAATGATGGACAATTCAGATCACTCAGGACTACAAAAAATGATGTCTCAATTTGATTCACGATTTGAAAAAAAAAAAAAAAAAACAAAGTCAAATTTTTCCACAGTCGGTGGCAGGAATCCCAACTTGTCAACAATGATTACATATGTTCTATTTTTAGAAACTTGTATTGACTAGTTAGATCTAATTGATTCATGGTATGTCTACTTAGTTTCTATACCCTCTTCAGTAGGCCTAATGGAGAGGAAGTATTTCAGTAAATGGCTCTTTCAGTTTAACCATTGGGCGTGAAAAACAATAGGCCTAATGTAGAATTACCGATTTTGTGATTCCTCCATTGTTTTTGGAAATTAATTTTGCTTCAAAAGGCCTACTAATAAAATGTGGGTGTGACCATTCAGGTACATGAGACTTGACAGGACAATAATAAAGTGATACTGTACCTTAGAATGGACATAAAATTTAAGTTCTCAACAATGGTCTGTATAGTTATAATATATATATATTCATCAGTCAACTTACCTGGTTTCATAAAGTAACAGAGTTCGTTAAAATATAGAAAAAATTCAAAAAATACCAAGTAATTGTTGAAAAAGACTTAATCAATTAATTAAGCGTTTTTGAATTAAGTATGATGTACAAGTTGTTAAAAGTCCATTTACGCCCAATTTAATATTTAATTGGATACAACCATTCACATTGAACCCAGGACGAAACTGACGATTGACATCTCATGCACGTGACATGAGTATCTGTTTGTGTACCGGATATATATTTATAGATGTCATCTCAACACATGTTTTTCACAATAATATTTGTTTTATTTTTAGATCACTTGCAGTTGGCACCAAAACAGGATACAAGCTATTTTCTTTAAATTCAGTTGAGAAGTTAGAATCTATATATGAACATGGTAAGTTTTATAATCTTGTTTCCCTTGTAAAACAGTTTTGGAGGGAGCTTAGGACGCTTGTTGGCTAATCTGAGGTTTCACTGTTCCAGGTTTCAACTCCGACAAAGGTCTAATTTTTCAGCTTGGTTTCCCCCTGTCATTGATGCAGGCCGGAGGGAAAAGGATGAAAAAAGTGTCTTGTCGTTTGGAAGGGACAATTAATTAAATTCCCATGTTCTACAGGCTGTGCTCGTTAAAGATCCCTCAACAGTTAGAAATTGCAATAAAGAGTAGGCTAAAGTCTACTTGTGTAAAACTGGCCCATAAGGTGCAGAAGAGTAGGGCGTAAAGCTCCATTTAATCACTCGGTGCATCTTTCTTTGCTAATGGAAGTTGGTCCGATGCATCTGCCTCTATTCTAGCCTGTCTCAGAATTAACAGATTTTATTACGGTATGTGTATCAGAGACACCGGTGGCCTCAATTTGCACTAATTCAATTTTCTTCCACACATCTTCTTTGGTTCCTGGAATTCCACTGAAACTGAGGGTTTCATAATGTCATTACTGGCAAATTTAAAATCTAGAAAAGAAAAGTTTTAAAATCAGTCAACCGTAGAATTAAATCTATTTAAGATTTGAACTTTATTTGACCGGTACTATGAATTTTAAGTTAGTATTGATATCTTTAATACTTTTTAATTTGTTCAGTAACAATATAGATATATATAAAGGGGCTTACCAAGGCCTATGACAACTCTAAAACAGAAGATGATCTCAAGTCTCAGTAGGCCAGTTCCGTTTGAAATAGGCCGACTGTGAGTTGATCAAGATGCAAGAGAGTAGAAAATTTTCCAATATGTATTATTTGTTTACCCTGTTGATTTTTCCCACCAACTAGACTTCATTTCTGACAACGTGACTTGTAAAGAATTTTGGTCATGAACAGGAGTAATTGTATTTCTATGACCAGATCCTGAACCTAATGTTAGGCCTAGTGCATCTGGGAATTTCATTAAGAAATATTTTGACAAACCATGCTGGCGTTGAACACATTTTTTACCACCAACAAGAAAAAATATCCTTCACTTAAATAAGCTGTTGTTTAAATTGTAGATAGTGAAGATATTGCGATTGTAGAGAGACTGTTCTCAAGCAGTCTGGTCGCCATTGTTAGTCTTTCATCACCAAGGAAACTAGAAGTCTGCCATTTTAAAAAGGGAACAGAAATATGCAACTACAGTTATTCCAATTCTATATTAGCTGTCAAGCTAAATCGACAGGTATTTATAATTATATTCACTAGCAGAGCTTAATTACACCTATATTTAGAGTAGTCTTTCTTAATGTGAAGTTTACATGTCCATAGACCTCAAATGTGCCAACCAATGTATCTCAATTTCAGTTTAAACTTTCCAGAATTAAACAATGCATCATCTACGTAGGATGCTAGGCGTGCTTTTTTTTCCAAGATGGTTTTCCCATGCAGATATAATTAATATATTAACTCCTAAGATACATAGATATACTACTACTTGCTATATTACATACTACATTTCAAAACACATGCAGGTAACGCATGTTACTTGATAATTTTACCGGTATGTGTTTCGAAAAGTAATATATAATAAACATAGAAGTAGTATATCTATATATCTTGTATTTCGAAACGTAGTATATAATAAACCTAGAAGTAGTATATCTATATATCTTGTGTTTAGAAACGTAGTATATAATAAACCTAGAAGTAGTATATCTATATATCTTGTGTTTAGAAACGTAGTATATAATAAACCTAGAAGTAGTATATCTATATATCTTGTGTTTAGAAACGTAGTATATAATAAACCTAGAAGTAGTATATCTATATATCTTGTGTTTAATGTAACTTTCCTACTTCTATATATCTTATAAACAATATGTAATTACATATATTGCAAATTCGAGAAGCCATCCATATTTTAGAACTTAAGATCTATAGGTCTATTAACACTAGGACTGTACCTTTCCCTTGTTATATATTTGAATATAAAGTATTGTATTTTTCAGCGGTTGATAGTATGTTTAGAAGAGAGTCTATACATACACAATATCCGAGATATGAAAGTACTGCACACGATACGTGATACCCCACCTAATCCTACTGGACTTTGTGCCCTGGCTATAAGCAATGATAATTGTTTCTTGGCTTACCCTGGCAGTAATCAGATTGGAGAAGTGCAGATCTTTATCTTGTATTCAACAGTATAAATCTAGTAAGTAGATATCTATATATCTTGTTTATCTTGGTACGTTATATAATAAACCTAGACAATATAATGATGGTTTAGAATATTATAATAAACCTATGAAGTAGTATATCTATTATCTTGTGGAAACGTATTATATAACAGAAAGTACATCTAACATCTTGTTCTTCAAACGTAGTAACAATAAATGACGAATATCTATATTTGTGTGTGTCATCGTTATATGAATTAAACTTTTATTCTATATTTGAGATGTTTCGTAGCAAATACGTTATTATATGTTCTTAGTGTTGTATGTAAATACATTTATATATATAATAAACACAGTTTACATAATTGTTATTCAGAAGGGAGTATATTTAGAAATTAAATTATGGTCTATTAAACTAGACTTATTCCAATATTCTAATAAATGTATTATTATTTGTAGTTTAGAAGAGAGTTACTATAGATACACACATATCCGGTCCATTGAAAGCTGCAAGTTATCTAGTACCCCACTAACCAGATTAGTCACAGGCTATAGCAATGGATAATTGTTAATCATTGGTATCTGATAATTCACGAATTTGCTGATACATGCAATTTCATACTTAATTTCATAATGATATTCATATTTAGATTTTATATCTGGTAACAGCTTTATAAATAAATAAGAACTTAAATGGTGGTCTCATCTAGCATTTTATTATTGTAACATTTCAATAGGTCAACTGTACAAACTTGATATTGTATGATTTGCTAAGTTGTGAAGTCTATATACAGAAATTCTAACACCACAACACATAAATGCAAATCAATTTGAGGTTCATCTTTTAATTCTTTATATTTATATTTAGATGACATTTCGTGTCCAATCTATATGACTTGTTCAGGCTTGTCAGTAAATACATGTATAGTATAAGAGAAACACAATGCCAGTTCATAATGGTTTATTAAAGTGGTAGTAGAAATGTAAATATTATCTATTGTTATTCAAATAATAACATGTATTATTATTTAGAGGATTACTATGATACCAGCAATGATGGTCCAAATTATCTTTAAGTTTTAGTCACAGGGTAAACAAATTAGTACAACACTTCAAATAGTAAACTATTAATCTACTTGTCATTTACAAAGTACAACAAATTCATATGATACATCTTTTCACATGTATAGCTTCTACAAATCATATTATCACGGGTTTGAGATGTATCAAGCTTGAAAATACAAACTTCATACTTATACATCTTCTAAAGTCAAGCTATTACAAACTAATACTTTTTACATCTTCACAATATCAATATTACAAACTTCATACTTATACATCTTCACATTGTCAAGATATTACAAACTTCATACTTATACATCTTCACAATGTCAAGCTATTACAAACTTCATACTTATACATCTTCA
Organism: Nipponacmea schrenckii; assembly: GCA_030562195.1. Classification (NCBI taxonomy): domain Eukaryota; kingdom Metazoa; phylum Mollusca; class Gastropoda; family Lottiidae; genus Nipponacmea; species Nipponacmea schrenckii. The sequence continues at coordinate 3,547,356 of JAUJPP010000001.1, forward strand.
CAATGTCAAGCTTTAAAACTTCATACTTATACATCTTCACATTGTCAAGATATTACAAACTTCAAATTATAATCTTAACAGATGTCAAGGAAAATACAAACTTCATACTTATACATCTTTCACAATATCAAGTAATACAAACTTCATACTTATATCATCTTCAAATGATCAAGCTATTACAAACTTATACTTATACATCTACAATGATAAGCTATTACAAACTTCATACTTATACATCTTCACAATGTCAAGCTATTACAAACTTCATACTTATACATCTTCACAATGTCAAGCTATTACAAACTTCATACTTATACATCTTCACAATGTCAAGCTATTACAAACTTCATACTTATACATCTTCACAATGTCAAGCTATTACAAACTTAATACTTATACATCTTCACAATGTCAAGCTATTACAAACTTCATACTTATACATCTTCAGAATGTCAAGCTATTACAAACTTCATACTTATACATCTTCACAATGTCAAGCTATTACAAACTTCATACTTATACATCTTCACAATGTCAAGCTATTACAAACTTCATACTTATACATCTTCACAATGTCAAGCTATTACAAACTTCATACTTATACATCTTCACAATGTCAAGCTATTACAAACTTCATACTTATACATCTTCACAATGTCAAGCTATTACAAACTTCATACTTATACATCTTCACAATGTCAAGCTATTACAAACTTCATACTTATACATCTTCACAATGTCAAGCTATTACAAACTTCATACTTATACATCTTCACAATGTCAAGCTATTACAAACTTCATACTTATACATCTTCACAATTCCAAGCTATTACAAACTTCATACTTATACATCTTCACAATTCCAAGCTATTATAATATTAGTAATGATGCTGTACTATTTATTTCAGATGTGTTAGTATAAATTCATTAGGGTTTAGTAATGATGCGTTATTCCTGTGTGCCTCCAGTAATACAGAAACAGTTCATATCTTTAAGTTGGACATCAATATGAAAGACAAGTAAGTTTCTAATCTCACTATTTATAATCCAAAGAAAAGAAAGAAAGAAACAACTATATTTTACAAGGATAACAACTTAGGTTCACAAGTCCGCCGTGACAGGGATCCTTTCTACCAGCTGGACCTTGGCCAAACCTCTTGGCATTGATCTTTCCTGGATTATCCGTACCCGTTTCCAGCTGGGTGGACTGGAATTGTGAATGAAGATGACTTATTCAAGGTCATCGACTTTCACACACTGATCGAGATTAGAACTCACGTCTGACATTTTTAACGTATCCAAGTTTATGACATAAAGAAGCAATGCTCTAACCACTGTGCTATAGAACCAACGCTCTAACCACTGTGCTATAGAACCAACGCTCTAACTACTGTGCTATAGAACCAACGCTCTAACCACTGTGCTATAGAACCAACGCTCTAACTACTGTGCTATAGAACCAACGCTCTAACCCCTATTCTATAGAACCTAAAGAATTTAGAAGCACGGAGCACATACATAACACCAGATAATAATTATGGGATAGATTCACACTTGTTTGGTACAAAGGTTGGGTGTAAGAAAACAAAAAACATTTAATTGTTGAGGAATATTTTTTATGCTTACAAGTCACATTCTGACAAGTTTGACGAAACTTGGCATGAGTATTTGTCAACACCTAAGGATGAACCCTATTGAAAACAGATAATTTGAAAAATATTTAGTATCAGTTATTGCCCTTGTTTTTTGAAAATGCGTTTAGAAGGCACAATGCTGTACAGATTTGATATGAATTATTGCCCATGTTCTTTAAAACACGTTCGGTTTTTGGCTCGTAAACACTTTTCAAGGCACAATTCCATACAGATTTTGATGAATTTTGTTGAAATTGTTTGTTATCACCCAAGAGTGAACCCTTTAAATAATCAAAAATACTGAAAAATATTTGGTGACTTATTACCTTGTAATTAGGTATAATTCTTGACAGATTTTAAGGAAACTTAGTAATATTGTGCATTTTTCACTCTAGAAGAGAAGTATATGATTGAACGTTGAATATGTCATTTTTTATTCAAAATCAATGCTGCCAGTGGGCGTATATTACCTTGCTTGGCAAGCTATCTTTAATTTATAGCATAGGGAGTAATCTGCACTCAAATGTTCTTTTAAGCTATCTAGCTTATGGTAGGAATTATTATGTCAGATAATCTATAGGACAGTTGTGTTTCCAGAAATCATTATGTAAGGAGTACCACAGATAATTCTCTCCCTTTGTAGAAAATTGAGTTATTATAATTATAAAATCAACCAAAGAATAATAACTTTCAAAATACAATTTCTTGTTTTAGACAAACCAAGCCTCAAGATGAAAATCAGAGTTGGATGGGCTATTTTAATCAAGCTTTAAAAACCTCGGCTAATTACCTGCCCACCCCTGTCACAGAGATGTTTAACCAAGGGAGATCATTCGCTACGGCAAGGTTACCTAACTCTGGCTTACGCAATGTCTGCGCTTTAGCTATGTAAGTATAATTTAACATCCATTTAAAATTTTCAAAGGGGTCATTCTTTTTTTTTTTAATTGGTATTTGTGGTTTGGAGGGTGAAATACATAAAATTGCATGCCAACATAAAGAAATATGTCCATTACCTCTTAGAGAAGGTTTTAACTCAAAATATCTAAGCGTAAAATCACGGCATATATTTGATTTTGAGAAATTGATTCTGATTGGACCACAAATTGTCATGAACCAACAATAAACATACATATCTCCGAAACTGAAGAGTTGCAGGTTGCCTATCCCTCTATATTTTTGATGGATCCACCGTATTCATAATGCTGAACTATGTTTTTGGTATACCGGTACCCAATATATTGAATGCTGTACTATACTTTTGATGTTACCCACCATATACCAGTGTACCATACTTTCGTTCTTCTGTCTTTCATATTATGATAATGATGTATAATTCTGCTTACAGAATACAGAAGATACCACGGTTACTAGTGGCGTCTCAAGATGGTTATTTATATATTTATAATATTGATCCTAATGAAGGTGGGGAGTGTACCTTGATAAGACAACATAGGTAAGTCAATCAAATGGCTGAACAGCAGGTGTGTGTTTATCAGTTTACAATATTACAAAGAAGGATTGGTGAAGTGATATCACTTGTGCCGGTAATGGAATTGATATTAGAACGTGTTTTTATATAGCCATCAACTTGTCTTTCTGTCCTTGTGTCCAGGCGTTTTTCTGTCTGTCCATACACGATTGGTGTGTACATGATTAATAGCTGGTATCTTCATGGATTATGATGAAACTTGGTCTGAGTCTACATAATCAGCTTATGATAAAATTTAACTGATGAACCTAATTGAAAATCGGAACAATTTGAAAATATTAATGAGTTATTGCCCTTGTTCTTGAATTCTTTGTGGACAAGATAGAGAGCTGGTTTCTTGATGGATTGTGATGAAACTCGGACTGAGTTATGTCATCACCGAAAGTTGAACTTTAAATCAGAAAATCAAAACAAATTAAAATATTAATGAGTTATTGCCCTTGTTCTTGAATTCTTTAATGGACACAATAGGAAGAACTTGGGGTTAGGGTTCCCAAATAATCAATATAATAAAAAAAAAAAAATAAATTCTATGTGCCTTGAAATATTTGTTTAATTTTATGTTGATTATGTTTCACAGGTTAGATGGACAGCCAGGTGAATCCTTTTCTCAAGACGGAGCTTCCCACGATCGCCCTCTCGCTCATCCAGGTGCCACATTTACTCGTCGAGATAACGCTCCAGCAGGTGGCACTCCGCCAGGTAAGCCACCGTCGCTTGATCGTCCCTCGAATACCTCGGGTTTCAGTTACGCGGAGATGCTGTCAAAGAAAGACGTTAAACAGGATTCCGTAGCTTTGATGGATGATGTTCTAGTTAGGGAAGGTAAAGTATGGCCCTGTAGTTTGCTCGTCCCTATACTGGTCCTTAACCATTATGTTGGTCGGTGGAGGAGAAAGGCTCAAGCTTCTTTAAAAATCTTACAATCAAACTTGTCATAGTGTTGGTTTTATAAGAAAGAGGCCATCTTCGAATCAAAAAAGCTTTTGTATGAAGAATTTGCTATGAAGATTCATTTTGATAAATTTCTCTCTTTAAGACAAACCCATTAATGGTATTTTAGAAGGTGTGACACACTTTCTATTGAAGTGTTACATTAGTCTGCGGCATTAGTGACAAAGATTTTTTTTAAAGATTTTAAAAAGAAACTGGGCCCAGAAACCTGCAATTTAATTCCTAGAGTGTTAGCCATTAATGTCCTTGACCTTCATCCATATTTTTGTTACTTCTATATTATTTGATCGATTAATTTCAAATTTTCCCCACAGCTTAGCATGGTTTTAATTTGAATCTTGTTAACCTAGTCCCAGTTTAAAAAAACAGATCTTAAAGGGATTTATCTGAGGATATCTTCCTTTAATATATAGGAGACTTGATTGGTCATTCACATTCTATTTTTTTAAAATTGAGTTATTAACCAATCAGATTACTATGATTTTAAATGACATTTCCATTTTGAAGTAGAGAGAACATTATATAAATAAGACCACTGTTATGGATATAAATATAAAACGTGGGACAGTTGCGGAAGTTAAACAGATTGTAATTAAGTTTTCTAAATTTTTATGTATATAGGGCATACTGATAGCATCAATTTACACCCTTCTGATTTTTAATCAGACGTCTGTGATTCCTGCAATTCCTGCAATTCGACTAAAACTTAAATTAGTGAGGTCATCAAACACATTTTTTCAGTGGAATTGCAGGCACCACATACATCATATTTAAACAATATTTTCGTTATTGGGATAACACTTTCTTGGTAAAGCACAGATTCTAGTGCTGAAAATAGGCTGAGACCCGAACAGGTTTCGAACCAGCGATCTCAGAGTCAGGCTCATGTCTCAGCCAATTTTCAGCACTAGAATCTGTGCTATACCAAGAAAGTGTTATCCCATTTACGAAAATATTGTTGCAACACCACTTTCTAACTGACATTAAATAATCTCATCATATTAAAAATTAGAATGGTACAAATTGATGGTATCAGTGTTCCCAAATATACGTAAAAATGTCAAAAAAACCTCTTTACTATCTCTATAATATAACACAAGCACTGAAGAGTAGAATGGTGTAAATTGATGGTATCAGTGTCCCTGATACACATACAAAATTTAGAAAACCTCTTTACTATCTCTATAATATAACACAAGCACTGAAGAGTTGAATGGTGTATATTGATGGTATCAGTGTCCCTAAAAATGTATACTATCTTAATATTAAATGTAAAGAAAATCCCGTCTTTCCCTTATAAAGAAGGGAGTAGAGTAGTGTATCCATTATAGTGTTCTATTTTTGATTTAATCAAGTTACTGTATTTTCCAAAATTCGGAATTAGTGAAGTTTGTCTGAAAAGGGACTTTTGTCTTGTCTAATCCTATTTAGTTTTGTTGTGAAAATATTTGTGTTCTCGAAAACAGAAAATAATATTTTTTGGCTTTTTGAATGGTCATAGACTCAAAAAGGAGGACTTTGATCGGAATCAAAGGGGAATAACTGAAGCATGAGTTTTAATAATGATTAATCATCAGTTATTGAAAATTAGAATGGTGCAAATTGATCCTACCAGTGTCCCTGATACACATAACAAATTCTGAATCTTTCATTATAATTAATAACATTATTGTGCATGTGAACTCTCCGAAAGCAATACTGTGTAAACTCTATAACATTGTGGATTCAGTCCATGCAAAGCTTTATCATGTTCCTATCGTAACATAGAATGACATTCACATTTCAATGATTGTTCAGATCAGGCATGAATGGGTCTGATTATAAAGTTTGTTAGTAGATGACTGATACTGTATCTGATCTCAGGCTATTTAATGTTAATGGCTGAGTGGGCATGCTTTCTCATGTTTTTTATGTCAAGATCAATTTTGAATTTCATTTTTCAATATGAAAGATACCTCTTCTTAAAATATTTTGCAGCACATTTCTTCAGTATCAATTCTGTAACTGTAATGACTGTGTAGGATTTGGTGTTTATAAGAAATTATTCAATATAATTTCTTATGTTTTTAGTCCTGTATATAAGTCCTGGTTAAAAAGTTGATTTAAATGTTGTATTTCATGTTTGTTTCTGCTCCTTTATTCTTAAGATAATTTTAATGTTCCAGTCATCTGGGGCCATATTCGTGAAAATTTAATTGTCATATTATTGGACAATAACCTAAAAGTTGAAATTTGGAATGCAGGTAGTCAACTATCTGAAATTTTCTCTGCGAAATTTCAGGTCCATAACTTGAAAACACTGTCAGCTACAGCACTTACGGTGTCACCACCTTAAATTAAATTTTTGAAAAGCGAAGCCAAATGGTAGTGATTGATAATTTATTAATTAAGATGTCATTCTCCACTCTTTGTGAAGATGTCCTTGTGTTCACAGAACTCTGATTCTCTGTAATTTGCTGGCGTATAATCTAATGAAATTGCTTCATTGTCAAACTTCCATGATACTAGAAAGGTGGCTTGCAATCACTCTTCAAAGTTTATAGTAGCTTGACATTGTGAAGATGTATAAGTACACGTATGAAGTTTGTAATAGATTGATATTGTGAAGATGTATAAGATGAAGTTTGTAATAGCTAGACATTGTGAAGATGTATAAGATGAAGTTTGTAATAGCTTGACATTGTGAAGATGTATAAGTATGAAGTTTGTAATAGCTTGACATTGTGAAGATGTATAAGTATGAAGTTTGTAATAGCTTGACATTATGAAAATGTATAAGTATAAAGTTTGTAATAGCTTGACATTGTGAAGATGTATAAGTATGAAGTTTGTAATAGCTTGAAATTGTGAAGATGTATAAGTATGAAGTTTGTAATAGCTTGACATTATGAAAATGTATAAGTATGAAGTTTGTAATAGCTTGACATTGTGAAGATGTATAAGTATGAAGTTTGTAATAGCTTGACATTGTGAAGATGTATAAGTATGAAGTTTGTAATAGCTTGATATTATGAAGATGTATAAGTATAAAGTTTGTAATAGTTTGACATTGTGAAGATGTATAAGTATGAAGTTTGTAATAGCCTGACATTGTGAAGATGTATAAGTATGAAGTTTGTAATAGCTTGACATTGTGAAGATGTATAAGTATAAAGTTTGTAATAGCTTGACATTGTGAAGATGTATAAGTATGAAGTTTGTAATAGCTTGACATTGTGAAGATGTATAAGTATGAAGTTTGTAATAGCTTGATATGTATAAGATGGGAAAAAAATAAGTATGAAGTTTGTAAAAGCTTGACATTTTGAAAATGTATAAGTATAAAGTTTGTAATAGCTTGACATTGTGAAGATGTATAAGTATAAAGTTTGTAATAGCTTGACATTGTGAAGATATATAAGTACACGTATGAAGTTTGTAATAGCTTGACATTGTGAAGATGTATAAGTATGAAGTTTGTAATAGCTTGACATTGTTAAGATGTATAATTATGAAGTTTGTAATAGCTTGACGTTGTGAAGATGTATAAGTATGAAGTTTTTAATAGCTTGACATTGTGAAGATGTATAAGATAAAGTTTGTAATAGTTTGACATTGTGAAGATGTATAAGTATTGTACTTGTCATATTGATTGTCAAGATTATAAGTATGAAGTTTTGTAATAGTGACATTGGTAAGATTATAAACTATGAAGTTTTATACTTGACATTGTAAGATTATTATAAATTTGAATAGCTTGGAATTGTGAAGATGTATAAGTATGAAGTTTGTAATAGCTTGATATTGTGAAGATGTATAAGATAAGGTTTGTAATAGCTTGACATTGTGAAGTTGGATAAGCATGAAGTTTGTGATAGCTTGACATAGTGAAGATGTATAAGTATAGAAGTTTGTAATAGCTTGATATTGTGAAGATGTATAAGATAAAGATTGTAATAGCTTGACATTGTGAAGATGTATAAGTATGAAGTTTGTAATAGCTTGACATTGTGGAGATGTATAAGTATGAAGTTTGTAATAGCTTGACATTGTGAAGATGTATAAGTATAAAGTTTGTAATAGCTTGACATTGTGAAGATGTATAAGTATGAAGTTTGTAATAGCTTGATATTGTGAAGATGTATAAGATAAGGTTTGTAATAGCTTGACATTGTGAAGATGTATAAGTATAAAGTTTGTAATAGCTTGACATTGTGAAGATATATAAGTACACGTATGAAGTTTGTAATAGCTTGACATTGTGAAGATGTATAAGTATGAAGTTTGTAATAGCTTGACATTGTTAAGATGTATAATTATGAAGTTTGTAATAGCTTGACGTTGTGAAGATGTATAAGTATGAAGTTTGTAATAGCTTGACATTGTGAAGATATATAAGATAAAGTTTGTAATAGTTTGACATTGTGAAGATGTATAAGTATGAAGTTTGTAATAGCTTGATATTGTGAAGATGTATAAGATAAAGCTTGTAATAGCTTGACATTGTGAAGATGTATAAGATAAAGTTTGTAATAGTTTGACATTGTGAAGATGTATAAGTATGAAGTTTGTAATAGCTTGATATTGTGAAGATATATAAGATAAAGTTTGTAATAGCTTGACATTGTGAAGATGTATAAAATAAAGATTGTAATAACTTGAAAACTTGATAATACTGTGTAGGCTACTGTATTTTTCAATTCTATGCATTTGATTTATGTTTTATTCTTTCTTTACAGAATCTCTGCCATATGAAGAACTAGAGCAGGGAGCAGTGGGCGGAGAAGAGACCAACAGCATGGGTAAATTACGTCTGGATGATGAAAATGAATTTCCACCAATGACTCATAAAAGCGATTGAGTATGATATACTTTTAATGTGATCGCGGGCCACAAACCTTTTTTTATTCTTACCTGAGATTTTACTACAATTTGACATAACTATAAAATCAAGGAAAATAATATATCAATCTACTCTTTTGGGCACAAAATTCTACCATTTTGATATTAATATTCAAATTTTACCTGTCCTTGATTCTAGGGGCATAATCAATTTGATGTAAAAGCTGAGCAGAGTATTTAAAAAGTTTGTGGGCAAGGCATTGTTCTCAAGTTGACTCATACTGAAAACTTGTTAAATTGGTTGCAAGTTCAGCGGGAGGTTAAAGTGAGATTTTCCATACTTATAAGAATTCATTTTGATCTTAAAGTTTTTTTTACCATTCATGTCTGAATAGAACTTAAGTTTTATGATTTTGATGTATTTACCATTCATGTCTGACTAGATCTTAAGGTTTATGATTTTGATGTATTTACCATTCATATCTGACTAGATCCTAAGGTTTACGATTTTGATGTATTTACCATTCATGTCTGACTAGATCTTAAGGTTTACGATTTTGATGTATTTACCATTCATGTCTGACAGGATCTTAAGGTTTAAGAATTTGATGTATTTACCATTCATGTCTGAATAGATCTTAAGGTTTACGATTTTGATGTATTTACCATTCATGTCTGACTAGATCTTGAGGTTTACGATTTCAATGTATTTAATATTCATGTCTGATTAGATCTAAAGGTTTACGATTTTGATGTATTTACTAGTTATGTCTGACTAGATCTTAAGGTTTATAATTTTGATGTTTTTACCATTCATGTCTGACTAGAACTTAAGTTTTAAGATTATAATGTATTAACTAGTCATGTCTAAATAGATCCTAAGGTTTACGATTTTAACACCATGGGTCATAATATAATATAGAATATATATGTTAAAAGTTAAACTGAATGTGATATTTTTTAAAAATTTTGCAATTTGTATAAATTTTTTTAAAAATTACAAGTTAATAGAATTCTTAATCTATGTGTTTTACAATGTTTGCACAAAAATTTTGCAATTTGTGCACAAACAGAACATAGAATTACAATAATCTTGTTTATAAGATTTGAACAACATTTAGATGTAAGGAGCACATATATAACACAAGATAATAATTATAGGATAAAGCAGGCTTCTTTAATAGCAAGGAACATAACACTACAATACATGTTACACACTTCTTTAATACATTGGTAAATAACGGTTATGTACCCATGTATTAAAGAAGTGTTGTTTAATAACCTTTATATAACACAATATAATAATTATGGGATAAAGCAGGCTTCTTTAATAAAAAAGAACATAACACTTCAACACATGTTATACCCTTCTTTAATGGGTACATAACGTTTTAACACAAGTTACACACTTCTTTAATGGGTACATAACCTTTTAACACAAGTTACACACTTCTTTAATGGGTACATAACGTTTTAACACAAGTTACACACTTCTTTAATACATGGGTATATAACCTTTTAACACAAGTTACACACTTCTTTAAAATATGGGTACATAACGTTTCAACACAAGTTACACACTTCACTTCTTTAAAATATGGGTACATAACGTTTCAACACAAGTTACACACTTCTTTAATGGGTACATAATGTTTTAACACAAGTTACACACTTCTTTAAAATATGGCTACATAACGTTTTAACACAAGTTAGACACTTCTTTAATACATGGGTACCATAACGTGTTAAAGAAGTGTGTAATTTTTTGTTGTAATGAATTTATGTATTAAAGAAGTGTGTAACTTGTGTTGAAATGTAAATGTATTAAAGAAGTGTGTAACTTGTGTTGTAAGTAATGTACCCATGTATTAAAGAAGTGTGTAACTTGTGTTGTAAGCTTATGTATTAAAGAAGTGTGTAACGTGTGTCGAAATGTTATGCTATTAAAGAAGTGTGTTTTATACCATTATTATTATCTTGTATTACATTAACAATCTTGTTATTTTGTTGCCTTTATGAACAGAGAAAATGGTAGATAAGATGTTGTATGAGATAGGTTCAGTATTGAAAGAAATTATTGTAAATTTGTTACATTTCACTTTGATTATATTGATATATTCCTGAGGTTTTTTGAGCAATGAATGTTATTTTATGAATACAGGGCTTGACCGATTTATTTTCATGTTTTACAGATTTTTTCTTGAAACAAGGCAAAATCAAGAAAAAATTATTTTAACAAAGGGCAAGATTGAAAAGAAAAGGAAATCCTAATGGATGCCAGCATTGACCTTGATTTTCCTGCTTCGTGTAATATAAAATTATATATTTTATTTATGATGGAGTTTCTGATGATGATTTATTTATCATGGATGAAGTTTGTTTTTTAGTTTCTTTGCGAAGCCAATCTCGTTTTCTTTTTTTTTTGTTTGTTAGAAAATCAAAAATTGGTCCGGCCTAAACTGATATATAACTAGTCTACCTTTTCTTAATAATAAAATTATTTGTATTGTGTTTTATTATAATATTATAGGATATATTTCAAACAGAACTATCGGTTGCTACAATTCGCTAAGTTTGTGATTAAATACATAGTTATTGCACACCAATATCACTTCATCTTTGACAACTTCCAAGGCCATTATTCAAACAGGCTGAATTTGACAAACATGGAATACATTTTAAAATTAAAAATGTTGGCTACCTATTACTTATTTGATGTCTGAACTGAAGAGGGTACAGTTTAATCTAACGAAAGCGTTGCCATGAAAGACTGATTTAAAAGACAAAAGGATTTTTGATATTAAATGACTTAGTAACAGTCATAACTTGAAAACCTAACTCGTACCTTCAGGTCTTATCATGAACTATTTTTTCAATCCTTCAGGTTGGCCATCAGATGGACCAAGAATACTTTAGTCTCATAAGTCAGCGTTGAAATTTGAGCCTTTGATTAAATGTGTCCAGAATTGTCCGCATTTTAAATTTAAAATGAGGACTCGCAAATATTAAGTAGTAATTATGCTATTTTCTTGTGTTACTAGAAGGATATATATGGAAGACTGAAATCAACCTCCTAAAAATGGCAAATCTGTCCCTTTAAAGAGGAAAGATATAGCATTATGTATATACACAAAGCATTTTACGTACAGTGCTAACAATTTAAACAACGGAACGCAATGTTATGGTATACCACTCTATGGTTTTATTGTAACACAATGTTTCTACAATTTACATTGTCATCATCAGTTTATATGGTATACTACTATTGAGTTTTATTGTAATACAATGTTTCTACAATTTACATTGTCATCATAAGTTTATTATATGGTATACTTCTGGATTTACCATAATACTGTGTTCCATCTTTTAAAATGTGAACTTTTAAAATATAGTTTAAAGATTTTTGCTTTCATTGTAATATACAAGTAGAATATATATTATTCTGATTAAACTACAAGTATATTTTATTTGAGAAATTACAATGAAATTGTCCTATTAATCAGATAATGTATGAAGTTGTGACAATACCAGATCCAACAAGATGCGATCAAGTATGTATAGTTTTTACAATTCTTTTCACTGCTAAAATAGTGCTCAATACATCAATTGTAGAGCGATATAGAAATACTACTGTTAAAATAGTGCTCAATACATCAATTGAAGGGCGATATAGAAGTACCACTGTTAAAATAGTGCTCAATACATCAATTGTAGAGCGATATAGAAATACTACTGTTAAAATAGTGCTCAATACATCAATTGAAGGGCGATATAGAAGTACCACTGTTAAAATAGTACTCAATACATCAATTGAAGGGCGATATAGAAGTACCACTGTTAAAATAGTACTCAATACATCAATTGTAGAGAGATATAGAAATACCACTGTTAAAATAGTACTCAATACATCAATTGTAGAGAGATAGAAATATCAATGGTTAAATATGGCTCAATGCATCAGTTATATAAATACCACTGTTAATATAGAGCTCAACTGTAGAGTAATATAGAATATATAAATAATCCCATTGATATCGTGTATATATATTTCATTTGTAGTTGTATTGGACCTGGCGTATAAACGCCTTTACACTTGCTTAATGCTTCCAAATGCTGTAAAAAAGCTTTTTAAACGTGTTTTTGTATGTAAATAGAATGTGTGGTATTGTTTTGTATATAAAATATATGTTTTATTATTCTTCAGACATCTTGCTATGTAAATCACAGAATACTTTACCTTCTATTCTTATTAAATAGTTATTTCTAATGAAAAACATCTTCACTTTTGATTAATATCTTGCACCTTAACTTGTTAGTCAAGGTGTCTGCAAACACAAAAAAATTTGCGTGGGCAAGAGCGCAGTGAAAATAGCGCACTACTAGCCCACTCCACCTATCCCCACACATAATGCCCCTTCCCGTTTCTCTGCTCTAGCTCGACCAAAATATCGTACATTTTTCACACAACCACAAATAACCAAATGCACATAAAAAAATCTGCTAATGTACTCTAGCTCTGAATTTAAATAGGGTTCGACAGACAGATAGACACGTCCACATCTAAACCATACATAAAAAAAATCTGCTAATGTAGGGCCTACTCTAGCTCTGAATTTAAATAGGGTTCGACAGACAGATAGACACGCCCACATCCAAACCATACATAAAGAAGATAACAGTGATCATAGTTTAAATTAATAAGTTTGATTCTATTGACAAGATAATGACATACATGTGTAGGTGAATAAAACACTAGAATTTATTTATCACACATCTTCTTCAAGGAATACTCAAATTTCAATCCTTACTAAATTTGTTAAACACTTAGAATTAAATTTCTGTCAACATTATTACTAATAAAAGAAGAATCTCAATGACTGGCAAGCGATGATCGTCAAGTATTAGATATAGGGCCAACATTTTCCTCGGTATGCGTTGGTACTACTTCTGATGAAATTGGAGGATTACAATGAAAGATTAATTTTTAATGGCATTATAATAGGATTATTGTGTCGACTGTTGCTATTGGTAATCCTTTAATTTCCCTGATTGCCCATCACTTAGAGTAACATTGTAATTCATTGGCCGAAATCAGAATGGTTGGCATTTCTAGGTACACTTGTTGATACACACTTGGTTTGTCGATTAATTGATCAATCTAGATGAAAATTAAGAGGAGAGTTGGTAGATAGAGACTTTGTTTGTCGTACTTTGTTTGTTGCATTTTCTAGGTCATTCATATCGATGCTACGCATTGTTCCCTCTAATACTCTGAAATAAACAAAGAAAAGATCACTGTATGTACCCTTACATCATAGCAATAACCGGTGTATAGTTGCAAATAATGGAAGTGGCCATGAGCTGGTCCTATTTGGTACCATACATAACAGATGATTGTCGTTGCTCAAAGGCCTCTTAGTGTATGGCAAAGAAAATGGTCTGGGAAAACATCTAAACAAAGAGATAAAGCTTGCTTAATTTTGTTTTCCATCAAAGACTTGACAACGCTACATCATTTTATATACAAGAACACGTCTGACCTAGTTACCAGAATCGGGACACAAGGATAATTAGGAGACATTTTAAAGTATGACATGAAATCTGGCTAACTTAATGGAGTTCGGGTCTGTTATTTTATGATATAAGAACAACGCGATAGTTTCTGATACATTATTTCAGTGAATTTCAAACTTAACTTACGAATTAAAATCTGGACTTTGAATAAATTCGTGTGCCACGGATACAGCAGCTGCACGACAGACTTCTCTTAAATCACTTCCTGAAAAACTCTCGGAAAGTTCAGCTAATTTTTTATAGTCTACATCAGCATTTACCTGCAAGAAAAAACATTTTACTGATATTTATCAAAATAAAAAAAATGAACATTGATATATATTAAAGATAACAATTTAAGTTCACAAGTCCACCGTGACAGGGATCCTTTCCACCAGCTAGTCCTTGGCCACACCTCTTGGCATTGATCTTTCCCGGATTATCCCTACCAATTTACATTTTAAATTTCTAGAAAACAAATCTTTATTAATGAAAAAACAATATACAAGGGTGATAACTCAAAATGATTCAACAAATTATTGCCAATTTCAAACGTGGCGTATCTAGATATTTCCATCGAGATAGTGTAAAACATTTCGCTACCATTTACACCCTGTATAAAACCCTCAAATTCCCAGGATGCTTAAAATAATTAAAACTTCTACTTACATTTTCATCTTCTAGAATTAATCTCATTATATTTTCTCTCTGTTTCTTTCCCTGTTAATATTTAAAACATGACCATATCTATTAAATAAGACTGAATATTGCTATTAATACCAGGAGTATTACACACGCTATATACAGTCAAACCTGTATTAAGCAACCAGTCAAGGGAAGTGGCTGGATATGGTGCTTAATACAGGTGGCTGTTGAATACAGGTGGAGGAAGTCATGATGAGGGGGGAAATACACATTTTACATGTCAATATCCAAAAGGCCCTATCTTTATTCAATAACAACATAACAACAAACAACATAACATAACAATTACTGTCTATATTCCAGTTGGAAATAACCATCCATTTGATGCTTTAAAAGTAAATGTCAGGATTAAGATTAAAAGATTAAGTAATAAGAAAGCTGACACATGATCAAAGAAGTCAAGGTCAATTGAACATTGTGGATTCAATCTAATTGTATTTCACCTGTCAATTAGCCGTTAATTAACAGGATTATATGACCCCTTGGGATAAAACTGATTGACCGTTAGTGGGTTAGACAGGTTGGTGCTAAATACAGGTAAATTTAATTGAAAATCGCAAGGGAGGAAATTTGAATGACCATTACAGCAGGGTCACACTGAATAGAGGTGACCGGATGACTAGTATTGACTGTATATGTACATCACAAAATGAAATGAAATGGAGGGGGTGAAATGTTTTGCTCCAGGGGTGTGAAGGCTGAAAAAAGAATACATACCGGTAACCCAACATGAAACATTGTGGGCATTCTACGTAAAATGGCTGCATCTACGTCTTGAGGTCTGTTGGTAGCTCCCATCACCATGACTTGACTCTTGGGGTCAGTGATTAAACCATCCCAAAGACTCATAAACTGAGTCTTAATCATAGCTGTAGCTTCGTGGTCTGTTGAGGTTCGAGATCGTAGGAAAGAATCTGGAATAGAAACAAAATATCTCGTTACAATTACAAGGTGAAAAATCTATAAACACACATTGGTCTATCTTTTACTCAAACACGTAACTCTTGTGTTCTGATATGTCAACATGGTTGCTTTGGCTGGGTCCACATAGCTAAATTTCACACATAAAACAATAGTAGAAATTACAGCCACCAATGTACTATATTTGTGGGTTCTATAGCAAAGCAGTTAGAGCGTTGGTTCTTTATGTCATGACATCATTTGGTTGAAAATGTTGGGCGTGAGTTCTAATCTAGATCAGTGTGTGAAAGTCCAATGACATAGTTACAATAAGTCATCTTCACTCATAATTCCAGTCCACCCAGCTTTAAATGGGTACGGATAATCCGGGAAAGATCAATGCAAAGAGGTTTGGCCAAGGACCAGTTGGTAGAAAGGATCCCTGTCATGGCGGACTTAGTAACTATCCTTGTAAAATTTGGATGTTTCTTTCTTTCTTTTTTATTAACTTTAAAAATTATAGCTAAATAGCTATAGCTAAATTACAAATGAAATATATATAATGAAAGAAAAAGTAGTAACAGTAATAAAATTACCTATTTCATCAATAAATATAATACAAGGTTGTAATTTCATTGCCTGCAATTATAAGATACACTACAGTAATATTAACATATAATCAAATGAGATTTCGATGTCCTACTTTTATGTGTCAGTTTGACAAATAAAAACAGGCAACGCAATGAATTGAGTTCTCTCCCTTCTTATTTTCTGCAACTCATTTGGCTAATGAAGACAGGCAACATCATGTCGTGTGCAATGAGGGAAATTTGGTCAGGACCATCATTAACCTACCCATATTCAATTTCAAACTATTGAGAAATCTTTAACACATGGGCCTTGCTTGATTGCCCCATTCATGAGACACTCTTTCCACTTCCTCTTTGAAGTGCATCACTAACAGGGGTAAACTAGGTTTAGTGACCTATAACGGGATTGAACCCAGGACCTTCAGGTCAGAGAGTAAGTATCTAACTCACTGAACCACTGGGATTATTAAACAGGGAAACTAGCATTATGATTGGCAGATACAAATATCTTAGATTTGAATAAATTACCAAGGAGAAAATAGCTTCTGTTCTCTTCTGAGACTCTCCATACCATTTATCTACTAGAGAAGTTATCTGAAGGTTCACAAACCTAGCACCTGTAAAATTTACATACAAAGGTTTTAGGCATAATCAACAATCCTTCCAAAAATATAAAACAATGTCCATATTATAGGGCAATAACTGCACGGTTTCTTAGGAATAAAAATATCCCAAATCAAATAATGTAACAAAATCTCAAGTTTCAAATTGTTTCGACCATCACAGCCTTCTTCATTGGATTTAATTTACAAAATTTGCATAAAACAATTGCATATTCTGAAAATATAACATAAGAAACTAGCCGCATTTTTTCCTTCTTTATAATTATGTTTCAAAAAATGAAAGATGACTTTCATAGCAACATTTCTTTTCAAGTAACTTAAGAAAAACCATTAAATTTTATGAAAATAATTACTATTGTAGGTTAAAAAATTTTAAATTATTATCTCATTTGAAAATTTGTTTACCATAAATTCAGTATCCACTTAAAATATTTAATAATATTTTTAATTGACTAGTTAAAATAATTAACAAATTTTACCTGCTGCTTTAGCTGTAGCCTTGGCTAACATAGTTTTACCACATCCTGGTGGGCCATACAATAATACACCTGTAAATATATCAACAGAATAGATACGAACAACTGATATTCCACAATATAATATTACAGATCTAGGAATTAGCTGATTGTAATCATAAATGGGTACAGGTAAGGATTTGCTCTGGAAAAATCTGATAGTTGGCTATGAAAAATTCTGATTGGCTATACAACAAGTGCGTATCCTGGAAACATAATTTTAAAAAATTGGTATGACTTTCAATTGCCTCATTTGTTCCGTCCTTTATGATTTTGATGTTTTCTAAAAGAAATGAAAGATGACTTCCATCAGATTTTAGAAATGCGTAAATTCCATGCTATACTTTTTAGTGAGTTAATTAAGTTTATACTTGTATTACATAAAATACAGGTTAACGAGCAAGTGTTTAACTTCCTGATCAACATTAATTCAAGATATAAATAAGTCTTGCTGAAATATCATATTGAAGTATGGAATCTGTACCTTTAGGGGCTTGTAATAAATTTGAATTACTGAATAAGTCTGGACGATTAAAAGGAAGTATAACAGTTTCTTGTATATTTTCTATAATATCTTTTAAGCCACCAATATCATCCCACTGTACGTCAATAGTCAGAGGGTCTACTAAGTTAGCTGCCATACACAACTCATATGCTGTTAACTACAATAAAATATAGGTCACCAATTAACTTCTAGCTTACAAGACAAGGTAACATTCCCCCACTTGCAGTTGACAGGTATTACAAAAGAACTTTTAGTGACAAATTTCAGATTTTCAAATCAAATTTTTAGTGATTAGGGTGATTGAAAGTAGGAAGTTACTTTTCAATAAATGACTCTGGCAAATTTTTAGTGAAATTTACAAGCATGGACAAGGTTTCATTAACATTCTTTTCATAAAATTTGATAAACACTGTATAGTCTCCATGAAATTTTTCAATCATCAAATTATTACCAAATTTGTACTCGACAATATCACCATATGTAATTGCATACCAAATTTAATAAGGTCGCTCAAAAAATTGGAACTTCTATCCAAAAAACAGGCTTAATTTTAAATATTTCTACAAATTCAAGGGCAATAACTCTAAAACCATTTATTCAATCACTAACAAATTGAAACTCAAAGGATCTAGTCAACATACGAGCATATCATGTTTAAACAAGTTACTAAGTCAAGGGTAATAACTCAAAAATTGTTAATCCAAATATAAACTATTTCTATATCACTCTACATATGATCTTTTGAACACTATGTTATTTCTATATTACTCTACAATTGATGTATTGAGTTCCATTTTAACAGTGGTATTTCTATATCACTCTACAATTGATGTATTGAGTTCTATTTTAACAGTGGTATTTCTATCTCGCTCTACAATTACTGCTTGAATCTTTACCTCTTGTACATTTCTTACTCCCAGTGTTCTTAACATATCTCTTGCCTGCAAAATAATAACATTAAACATAATATATAGTTTACATTGAATTTAATGAATACCAGTCAACTCGGGGACAATTAAACTGGAGACAAAGGGAGTTAACTCGGAGACAACTTCAAGTTAACTCGGAGACAACTTCGAGTTAACTCGGAGACAACTTCGAGTTAACTCGGAGACAGCTTCGAGTTAACTCGGAGACAACTTCGACCAAATATATATTATCAAAATAAAGATGATATCTTAATAGCCTTTTGTATTCAATCATTTCGATAGTAAGGGAGATCAGCGGTAGATTGTTTTTCCCGGTTGGAACTTCCTTTAAACATGGTTTCGGTAAATCAATTAAACAATTAACAAACTAATTAATCAATAATGAAAACACAATTACTGATACGTGTGATTATTGGTACGTGTAATCGCTCATTCAATTAAAGGAGGATCAGAAGATTATCAATTATATCCGATTATATGGCTTTCTATCATTCTTTTACGTCTAAAAAATGTCTGATTGCATCGTATGTTCGTCTGAGAAGCTTTGTCATGCGACGTATGCAAGAAATGGCAGCACCGAACCTGTAATATAAACCTATCAAGAGAAGAATACAGGCGCCTGAACAGGGAAGGTCGGGAGATCCAATGGAAATGTTTCCAATGTGAAGATGATGATGTGTGTTCAACTTTGAACAACATCTCTTTACCTGACGCTGTTCTGGAATTCCAACAGGAGATAGAAGAAGCTTGCACCATCCCTTAAAAATTCAATGCTTTTTGGGCATTATGTAACTATAGCAAGTCATGTAGAAAAAAATTCTACGCTTTACTAAAAGAAATTGAGAGTGTGGTTGCCATGAAGATGGGCTCCATCTAGAACAAAATTGGGCACGAAAAAAAAAGTTTTAACTGGACTGAGTCCAGACAACGACGATGTATTAAAATATTGTTATTGTTATACTTAATAAAAAATAAATTGTCTCCCTTTATAATAACTCTTTTATACTAAACATATAATAACGGCATCGGTAAATTAGTCCCCGGGTTGACTGGAGAATATTGTCTCTGTGTTGAATTTTGTCTCGGAGTTAGCTAACAAAAATGTGTCTCTGGATTGACATGTAACCGAGTAGGCCTACCAGATTGCTCTACAACTGTAAATTGAGCAATATCGTAACGTAACTGTGGTATTTCTATATCACTCTACAACTGATGTATTGAGCACTATTTTAACTGTGGTATTTCTATATCACTCTACAATTGATGTATTGAGCACTATTTTAACAGTGGTATTTCTATATCACTCTATAATTGATGTATTGAGCACTATTTTAACAGTGGTATTTCTATATCACTCTACAATTGATGTATTGAGCACTATTTTAACAGTGGTATTTCTTTATCACTCTACAATTTAGCACTTATTTAGCAGTTGTATTTCTATATCGCTCTTCAATTGATGTATTGAGCACTATTTTAAATGTGGTATTTCTATATTGCTCTACAATTGATGTATTGAGCACTATTTTAACAGTCGTATTTCTTTATCACTCTACAATTTAGCACTTATTTAGCAGTTGTATTTCTATATCGCTCTTCAATTGATGTATTGAGC
This sequence comes from Nipponacmea schrenckii, assembly GCA_030562195.1. NCBI lineage: Eukaryota > Metazoa > Mollusca > Gastropoda > Lottiidae > Nipponacmea > Nipponacmea schrenckii. The sequence goes on from JAUJPP010000001.1 coordinate 3,568,192, forward strand.
ACTATTTTAACAGTGGTATTTCTATATCTTTCTCTAGAATTGATGTATTGAGTACTACTGTGTACATTGTAAAACATGTGAATACCAGTCAACTCGGAGACATGTCAACTCGGGGACAGTTAACTCGGAGACAAAGTGAGTTAACTCGGGTACAACTTCGAGTTAACTCGGAGACAACTTCGAGTGAACTCGGAGACAATATATATTATTGAAATAAAGGTGATATCTTAAAAACCTTTTGATTTCAAATTACCCGATCAATCGATCGTAACTTCTTTTAAACATGATTTCGGTAGTAAGCGAGATCAGCGGTAGATTGTTTTTCCTGGTCGGAACTTCCTTTATTAAACATGGTTTCGGTAAATCTAGGCCCGATTAAACGATTAACAAACTAATTAATAATGAAAACACAATTACTGATATGTGTGATCGGAACTTCTTTTGAACCGAGATCAGCGGTAATGTAGCCTACTTGTCCGATGCCCGACTTATGAAATTTTGTTTGTCGGCACATTTTATGAATAGCGTTGCACTTGTTTGAAAGTCTGTTTGGAATTTGCGGCGTTCGATGCTTTCTTCGTATCATTTTCTATTGAAATCATGGTGGAGGTGTCGACCCGGGGGCAAAAATCGAATGCACCCACCTCGCAGATTCGCGTAAAATATGCACTGCTCACGTAATGTCCTTCAACATTCAGAGACAAAGACCGCTCAACAAAATTCTAAATTGCTATTAATTTTCGATCTGATAGAGCAGAAAACTACTATTCAATAAATGAATTAATTCGGACGCTTGATAATCCATTAATTAACAATGATATGCGATCATTTAATTAACTGAAAGATCAGAGGCATTTGAACTTTGACATCTACAAACCGAAAATAGAATATAATGATTAGCTGGTATAAATATACATCTTTTATTGTCCAATCAGATTAAATTATAGTCACATGTAAAGATGGTTCCTTCATAGAATTATTCTCTAACAAGATGTGATTTATCCATGTTTTCACGGCTATATCGTTTAACCGGAGACAACCGCAATGTAAAATAACAATGAATAATCTCTATCTGTTTGACCTAAAAAATGAACTAAAGATATTAACGGCATCGGTAAATTTGTCCCCGGGTTGACTGGAGAATATTGTCTCCGAGTTTCATTTTGTCTCCGAGTTAACTAACAAAAATGTGTCTCCGGGTTGACATGTACCCGAGTTGACCGAGTACCAAACATGTCATGCCCTTTACTACTTTTATTTTCAGTTTCATATACAAAAATTTATAATTTCCCTATGAACTGCTTCAATTCTTATCAATTTTTTCCACATTGCATCAGACAAATTTGTACACTTTATTATCTCTATCGAATCTACTTCGATACAGTTCTGAAGGTCGTCCTTAAAAAAAATTCATTCATTACTTAGACATGCAAAAAATCAATGATTACCGTTTTCTTTGCCTTTTCTTTATCCTTGTTTGTGGGGTCCAGTGCCTTTACCAAATATTTAATACCAAAATAAGTCAAGGTAAATGACGCTGACAGGCTCAAAAACATGGAAAGCAACTTTAACGCGACTTCATTTCGATGCAGTTGTGGATGGTGTTGATGGCAAACTGGTTGCGCGATGGCCGTTCTAATCCCCAATGAGATTCCTTTTCGAAAAAGAGAAGATATTTTGTCCATAAAATCCGAAAATACTTTGGGTACTTCCATTTTCTCCATTTTGGACAAGCAGGATATTCGAGTCTATTTGATACGTACAATAACTGGAATTTATTTTAACCATGAACGACATATTCAAATTTATTTGTAAGAAAGTGAAATTTTTTCAGAGGTGATAGTATTTTTATTTATAGAGAAAATATTTCATCTATATACATGTACTTCTATTATTTGAAAATCGAAAGCTAAATTTTTCGTTTCATTTTTTAGGGGATAGCCGTGATTGTCAAGTAATTATTTAAGTAAGTGATTCTTGACGTCTTGATGTAAAAGACTAAAGTGTCACTTTTTAGCGGGGAATTATAAAAGAAATCCATCTAAAGAGATTGAAGGAAATTGGTCTTAAAACTTATTTGGACATACTTGCTAAAGATTACGACATGAACTTGTTATGTCTAACCATACACAACCCTTCACTTTAAAATCATTTTATGGAGCTAAATGCAGGAAGTATGTCAATAATAAGTAAAACATTTCAAGCATCAAATCAATTCTCTGTATATCAAGAAGAAGCCTATTTGAGGAGTTTTGATTGTCTTTGGGTTGATAAAAGCTTTTTGCCGTTATGTTAACATCCGTTCCCGTTGAAGGCATCCTCGTAACATTATTCTACCATTGTAACGTTTGTTGTTGGTATACAGGATCTTTCGGGGATCATCTTTACAAACACAGCAAAGGAACATTGATATCTTTATATATATTTAAACATTAGATATAGGGAACACTTGTAAAAACTAGTCCAATAGTATCCTATCAATCATCCACTATATTTTGGCATGTCTGGTCAGACTCCCAATCTAATGCGGTTGTTTGGTTGGTAGATGAAAGCAAATGCTGATATCGCAAACTAAATCTAACACTGAACAGAGTTTAACTCTCCCCAATCTAACTTTGACCAGTACTATACTTATATCTCTCTATATGGCCAACACCACTCACCTCTCATGTCCAAATTAGGCTGACCAGTGGAGAGTATATATCAGTAATATGATTAAACAGAGGGGAATTATCTGTCCAAATGAAGTCAAGAGTGACTGACTGTCTTTCTTGTTCACTCACACATGTTTCTGATAACTAGTCATTATCAGGTTTAACTGACTAGTTGGATGAATATAACCAAATAGAATATGAAATTTTCTCAGAAAACATGTTTTAAAATATAATCTTCGAATGACATTTAGAATTATATCCACGATTATGATGTTCTTATTGATTTTATTTTTCAAACTGTTACTATGCTTTCAGAAGGAGATATGAAATAAAGACATTAATTGAACAACAGGTAAAAAAACAGAGTAAATATTCCTTACCTGAGGACTTTAAATCCAGGTGAGATATTTTGAAAACATACATCTATAAATATTGACCCCCAGGATTGGTTTTGTGGTTGGTGAACAAAACTATCTACATTACTCGATGCGCCACCCCTCCCCCTTAGAATCTTTGTTTGCCCCCTTGGAAAATGTTTTGATTGTGTTCAATCATAGAACAATATTTTTTTGCCGAGTCAAGAGTAATCGATGCCCCCCTAAAGTATGCACTGCATACTGCATATAGAGCCGAATCAACAGCCCTGGTATGCAGGCTGGCTATGGGCCAGATTTTAGAAACTTTTGTATTTTTATTTTCTAGAATTGGAGGTCCTTCATCCAGTTGGAAAATCTTCTTTAAACAAAATGAAGCATTTAAATTTGCTCAGTCAACTTCAGAGGTAGGAAGGTTTAAAGAATTATAAAAATTAATGTTGTGTTTTGCAGTGATCTCAGTTTGCCAATGATCTCCAAGACTGGATATAGTGTGCCTGTCATCTATTTGAAACTCCTCATTTTTCTATTGAACTATTCCACACCTGCATACATTCTATTATATGATACTCAATATATGTTTAATTGGAAGAACTCATTTGTAAAATTAGGGGTATTTTTTGTTGTCTGTCATTTTATATCCAGCCTTGTTTATGTCTCCCTAATAAGAGTAGTAAGATGAATTACCTTTGTCCATTGTCTGGGATCGTAATGTTTTATTGTGTAAGTCCTGGGTTTGAAATTGGATTTATTATCTAATTTTTTCTCAGATTAAGCCCTCCTTCGTCTTCCTTTCGCTCCAGGCCATGTGATCTCCTCTCATCCAGACTGAACAGGGAAGGTCGGGAGATCCAATGGAAATGTTCCCAATGTGAAGATGATGATGTGTGTTCAACTTTGAACAACATCACTTTACCTGACGCTGTTCTGGAATTCCAACAGGAGATAGAAGAAGCTTGCACCATCCCTTAAAAATTCAATGCTTTTTGGGCATTATGTAACTATAGCAAGTCATGTAGAAAAAAATTCTACGCTTTACTAAAAGAAATTGAGAGTGTGGTTGCCATGAAGATGGGCTCCATCTAGAACAAAATTGGGCACGAAAAAAAAAGTTTTAACTGGACTGAGTCCAGACAACGACGATGTATTAAAATATTGTTATTGTTATACTTAATAAAAAATAAATTGTCTCCCTTTATAATAACTCTTTTATACTAAACATATAATAACGGCATCGGTAAATTAGTCCCCGGGTTGACTGGAGAATATTGTCTCTGTGTTCAATTTTGTCTCGGAGTTAGCTAACAAAAATGTGTCTCTGGATTGACATGTAACCGAGTAGGCCTACCATTTTAATATTTATTGATTGCTCTACAACTGTAAATTGAGCAATATCGTAACGTAACTGTGGTATTTCTATATCACTCTACAACTGATGTATTGAGCACTATTTTAACTGTGGTATTTCTATATCACTCTACAATTGATGTATTGAGCACTATTTTAACAGTGGTATTTCTTTATCACTCTACAATTTAGCACTTATTTAGCAGTTGTATTTCTATATCGCTCTTCAATTGATGTATTGAGCACTATTTTAACTGTGGTATTTCTATATCACTCTACAATTGATGTATTGAGCACTATTTTAACTGTGGTATTTCTATATCACTCTACAATTGATGTATTGAGCACTATTTTAACAGTGGTATTTCTTTATCACTCTACAATTTAGCACTTATTTAGCAGTTGTATTTCTATATCGCTCTTCAATTGATGTATTGAGCACTATTTTAAATGTGGTATTTCTATATTGCTCTACAATTGATGTATTGAGCACTATTTTAACAGTCGTATTTCTTTATCACTCTACAATTTAGCACTTATTTAGCAGTTGTATTTCTATATCGCTCTTCAATTGATGTATTGAGCACTATTTTAACAGTGGTATTTCTATATCTTTCTCTAGAATTGATGTATTGAGTACTACTGTGTACATTGTAAAACATGTCATGCCCTTTACTACTTTTATTTTCAGTTTCATATACAAAAATTTATAATTTCCCTATGAACTGCTTCAATTCTTATCAATTTTTTCCACATTGCATCAGACAAATTTGTACACTTTATTATCTCTATCGAATCTACTTCGATACAGTTCTGAAGGTCGTCCTTAAAAAAAATTCATTCATTACTTAGACATGCAAAAAATCAATGATTACCGTTTTCTTTGCCTTTTCTTTATCCTTGTTTGTGGGGTCCAGTGCCTTTACCAAATATTTAATACCAAAATAAGTCAAGGTAAATGACGCTGACAGGCTCAAAAACATGGAAAGCAACTTTAACGCGACTTCATTTCGAAGCAGTTGTGGATGGTGTTGATGGGAAACTGGTGCTATGGCCGTTCTAATCCCCAATGAGCTTCCTTTTGGAAAAAGAGAAGATATTTTGTCCATAAAATCCGAAAATACTTTGGGTACTTCCATTTTCTCCATTTTGGACAAGCAGGATATTCGAGTCTATTTGATACGTACAATAACTGGAATTTATTTTAACCATGAACGACATATTCAAATTTATTTGTAAGAAAGTGAAATTTTTTCAGAGGTGATAGTATTTTTATTTATAGAGAAAATATTTCATCTATATACATGTACTTCTATTATTTGAAAATCGAAAGCTAAATTTTTCGTTTCATTTTTTAGGGGATAGCCGTGATTGTCAAGTAATTATTTAAGTAAGTGATTCTTGACGTCTTGATGTAAAAGACTAAAGTGTCAATTTTTAGCGGGGAATTATAAAAGAAATCCATCTAAAGAGATTGAAGGAAATTGGTCTTAAAACTTATTTGGACATACTTGCTAAAGATTACGACATGAACTTGTTATGTCTAACCATACACAACCCTTCAATTTAAAATCATTTTATGGAGCTAAATGCAGGAAGTATGTCAATAATAAGTAAAACATTTCAAGCATCAAATCAATTCTCTGTATATCAAGAAGAAGCCTATTTGAGGAGTTTTGATTGTCTTTGGGTTGATAAAAGCTTTTTGCCGTTATGTTAACATCCGTTCCCGTTGAAGGCATCCTCGTAACATTATTCTACCATTGTAACGTTTGTTGTTGGTATACAGGATCTTTCGGGGATCATCTTTACAAACACAGCAAAGGAACATTGATATCTTTATATATATTTAAACATTAGATATAGGGAACACTTGTAAAAACTAGTCCAATAGTATCCTATCAATCATCCACTATATTTTGGCATGTCTGGTCAGACTCCCAATCTAATGCGGTTGTTTGGTTGGTAGATGAAAGCAAATGCTGATATCGCAAACTAAATCTAACACTGAACAGAGTTTAACTCTCCCCAATCTAACTTTGACCAGTACTATACTTATATCTCTCTATATGGCCAACACCACTCACCTCTCATGTCCAAATTAGGCTGACCAGTGGAGAGTATATATCAGTAATATGATTAAACAGAGGGGAATTATCTGTCCAAATGAAGTCAAGAGTGACTGACTGTCTTTCTTATTCACTCACACATGTTTCTGATAACTAGTCATTATCAGGTTTAACTGACTAGTTGGATGAATATAACCAAATAGAATATGAAATTTTCTCAGAAAACATGTTTTAAAATATAATCTTCGAATGACATTTAGAATTATATCCACGATTATGATGTTCTTATTGATTTTATTTTTCAAACTGTTACTATGCTTTCAGAAGGAGATATGAAATAAAGACATTAATTGAACAACAGGTAAAAAAACAGAGTAAATATTCCTTACCTGAGGACTTTAAATCCAGGTGAGATATTTTGAAAACATACATCTATAAATATTGACCCCCAGGATTGGTTTTGTGGTTGGTGAACAAAACTATCTACATTACTAGACATAGTAACACCACTCGATGCGCCACCCCTCCCCCTTAGAATCTTTGTTTGCCCCCTTGGAAAATGTTTTGATTGTGTTCAATCATAGAACAATATTTTTTTGCCGAGTCACGAGTAATCGATGCCCCCCTAAAGTATGCACTGCATACTGCATATAGAGCCGAATCAACAGCCCTGGTATGCAGGCTGGCTATGGGCCAGATTTTAGAAACTTTTGTATTTTTATTTTCTAGAATTGGAGGTCCTTCATCCAGTTGGAAAATCTTCTTTAAACAAAATGAAGCATTTAAATTTGCTCAGTCAACTTCAGAGGTAGGAAGGTTTAAAGAATTATAAAAATTAATGTTGTGTTTTGCAGTGATCTCAGTTTGCCAATGATCTCCAAGACTGGATATAGTGTGCCTGTCATCTATTTGAAACTCCTCATTTTTCTATTGAACTATTCCACACCTGCATACATTCTATTATATGATACTCAATATATGTTTAATTGGAAGAACTCATTTGTAAAATTAGGGGTATTTTTTGTTGTCTGTCATTTTATATCCAGCCTTGTTTATGTCTCCCTAATAAGAGTAGTAAGATGAATTACCTTTGTCCATTGTCTGGGATCGTAATGTTTTATTGTGTAAGTCCTGGGTTTGAAATTGGATTTATTATCTAATTTTTTCTCAGATTAAGCCCTCCTTCGTCTTCCTTTCGCTCCAGGCCATGTGATCTCCTCTCATCCAGACCAGAAAAGGTCGCTTGTATTGATGTATGCTCTGGAATTATGTAAGAGTTATGAGTATTTTTTTTTATCTTAATATAAGCTTATTCTCACCCTGCAGGATCTACATGTATTTTCCTATGAAAAAGAAGTAGGTGAAGAAAAAGGTCAAAGGTTATTTCTAGTCACAAGTTATCCTGTGTTTTGGCATTATTACAGGTAAGTTTTCTTGTAAAATTAGGACATATCAAATCTTGTATAAGATGGCAGTTGACTATCTAACATTGTAAAGTTGAAATAACTACCTTGGAGTCTCTCACATTTCTGAGCATGTCCCTATGTGATGTGGCTATTAGCGCTTTATATATTTCCATATTATTATACTGAGATACTCGCTCGCTAACTTGTAGGTCATAGTCTGAGATAATACCCTTTGATTTTTCAACCCAGTTTCCCCGTGCCAGTGATGCAGGTTGGAAAGACAATAAATCGAGCTATAAGCTGTTCAAATGAAAGATCCCATAACAGTTGAGAAACAAATAAAAGTAGGCTATTGTCCTGGCAAAATATCCACCATTGTGCAGAAGAGTAGGATGTAAAACTTCATTTATTTGATTCCATATATATCTTGACTGCCATAGCTACGATTCTTGTATCAAGATTTAAATGGCTGTGGATTAATTGATCTCAAGATTGTAACAACTTGGTTTTATAATTTCAGACAATTAAATGGTGATAAAAAACATCATTATGAAATTATTGCTGAAGGTATGCCAGTATTTATTAAAGGGCTTGTAAAGAGGTTTTCTGACTTCTGTGGGTGTATCAGGGACACTGATAGCATCAATTTACACCATCCAATTCTTCAGTGCTGGTGTTATATTATAGAGATAGTAAAGAGGTTTTTTGACTTCTGTGGGTGTATCAACAGTGATATGATCAATTTGCACAATCACAAATTTCAGCCAGAATTCTGCGGTTCTTGCAATTCCACTATCGCAAATTCACTTTTGCTAATGCTTCTTTAATTATCTAAGGCTCTTAGCGACAGTGGTGTTAACAAACACTTTGGCTTAAAACTACATAAATCTGACTCATATCACACCCTGTTAAACCTACATACCTGAGCCTGTGTAACATTAGGTCTGTGAGACTGATATGGAAAAAATGTCTAGTCTGTTGGATGGAACAATAAACCAAGGTCCTGTATGCTACAGACTGCACAGCAAAGTTTCATTGCACATTGCATGGCGTTGCCCATCTTCATTAGCCCATATGGTGCAGAAGACTGTGCCGCAAAACTCTATTTCATTACATTACTTAACGTTATCTAAAATCTAGGGCTTTTTCAAATTAAGAACTTATTTATATCTCTTGAGTCTGTGCTTTTGTAACTTTGTCATTAATAATGTTTTTAAGCACTTCTGTAGTTGAATCAGGGACACTGATAGGATAGCATCAATATGTCATTGGTACAAAGTTACGACCTTTATACTCTAGGGTTAATAAGGTAATGTTTTTATATTAACTTTTAACAGGTACTGTGTGTAAGGTATATTTTGATTTGGAATACCTGAAAAAATATAATCCAGATTCCGCGGGTGGTGAAATGGTTCAACTATTTATAAAGGTATTTATGTGAAATTATATTACAATTATCGATTTAGCTAGTTGGGTATGTTGTAATAGAAAAGGAAATGAAATGAATGGTAGAGGCTTACATCCTACTCTTCTGCACCTTATGGGCTTATGAAGACGGGCAACAGCATGCAGTGCTATGAAGGAAATTTTGCCAAGACAGCGCCAACTCTTTTTGCGATTTCCATCAGTCGATGGATCTTTAAAGTCAAAACCTGTAGCACACAGGACCCCAGTTTATTGTGAACAACTAGACACTTTTTCATGTCAGATCCTTATAGGAGGAAACTGGGTTGAAAAGTTCTAAAAGCTCTTCTCTTTGCCGGGATTGAAACCTGGTCTTTGGTTTCAGCTGTTATAAGGGAGATACCAGAGATCTTATAGCATTTGCCATCGACACCCTCCATTTGATCTTTTGTGTTTTGGTATTCTGAGCAATGATATTGTACTTTTTTTTTCAGTATGTATGTTTTTGGTTGAAGAAGAAGTTTGACGTATGTTGTAATGTTTCAGATATTTTGAATTTAGAAGCGAGGTATTTCATTTCTATTAATTTCTGAGGTTGCTCTCAGTTGTTTAGTTTTATTACTTCCAGCCTAGTTGATTAAAATAAATGGATAAAAAGGAATCTGCATGTGTCTTGTACACAGAAAATAAGTGATAAAACAGACAATAAAGACAGAAAATTAATTGTAAAGACAGAATTCAAAAAGATAGGTATAAGGGGTAGATTTAGAATATGAGATATCCACACCTCAATCCCCAATCTTAGTTTTGGACTCCTTAAGGTAGTGTGTTTTTATGAATTGTTTTCTGACAGAAATTTTATTTTTTTAAGCCTTATAATTAGGCGGTCAGGTGGTCCCTTCCCATTTGGCTTGCGCTCACTCTACAGACTACAATTCTTTACAGATTCTTTTATTTATGTTTTGTGGGTCAGTGTCATTGATCTCTATTATTTAAATTTCAGCACAGGACAGAAATTCAGTAGACATCTAATATTTCAAATAAAAAATGCTGCATTTAAAAATAATATACAACTGGGTAAGGATAAATTTTTAAGTTGAAAAACTATAGGTACGAACTTAAAATTAAATCAATAAAAAATAAATTAGATTATTTGTTTTTCGTGTATATTTAGTACTTCTGAAGACTGACTACATATATCTAAGACCAAATCAACCCCTGAAAATAGCAAACCTGTACCTTTGATCCCAGTCACAGCAGACATGTGAACCTAAGTTGTTATCTTTGTAAAATATAGTTGTTTCCTTTTTCGTTTCTTTTATATATCAAGTTTTAAATTTGTTATGTAGGTTACTTCATAAGGGAGATAATGGAGGTACTAGAAGGTGTTAGAAAATATAAAGATGAGTTGTCTGACTCGGGTATTGATATATCTGTAGAAGATACACGTAGCAACCATCTTGGTAATAAACAAACAAACAACATGGAGGACAGTCTTAGAGACGCAGGATTTGATAAGGGGCAAACAACTCTCCAAGATAAGCAAACAACGAGAAACGAAACTGGAAGCATTCTTAAAAATACAGCATCTGAAGCGGAAAAAAACAATCTAGAAAATGTACAAACAAATAACGTGGAAAGCATCCTTAGTAACGTAAACTTTGATACAAGGGAATCAACCATTGCTGACTTAGAAAATATCCAAGGCAACAATATGCATAGTAAACAGCAATTGAACAATATGGAAGACTGCCATAGTAACATAGACTTTGATAAAAGGGAAGCAACTCTTGCTGCCTGTAGGAATACAAAGGAAAGTCTTCAACAGAAATCAAGTCATGTACAAGATGGTTTTAAAAAGAATGAATTAAGTCAAGGGGAAACAACTCTAGATGATTCAGACAAGAACCAGGACATTAAACAACCAAGCAACACTACAGAAGACAATATAGAAAATGATGAAGTTCATCATGGCAGTTCCCATCAATTTATATCAGACTACAGATTAAAAGAGTTGAATGAAGTATTAGAAGTTTTCAATATAGATGATCTACAGACTTTGTTTATTTATGATAAACATGGCAATCAAGTTCCCTTTGTTGACACTGGTAAGTTTATAAGATCAATTTTATTGAAGGAATTGGAATCCCTTAAAAGATATTTCCAAAACAAGGTTTTACATAAACTTAAACTTTGTTGTAAATGAGTATAATAATAACACTGGATTCTTGCTTTTAGGATGCAAACCCCTATAGCAACTTGTTACTAACAACAATCCAACTCTATAGGCTACTGTTTGAGCTATTCCTTGTCTTAACAGACAACAATCCAACTCTCTACTTACTGAGCTATTCCACTGTCATAGCAGACGGCAATCCATCTCCCTACCAACTGAGCTATTCCACTGTCATAGCAGACAACAATCCAACTCTCTACTTACTGAGCTATTCCACTGTCATAGCAGACGGCAATCCATCTCCCTACCAACTGAGCTATTCCACTGTCATAGCAGACGGCAATCCATCTCACTACTGACTGAGCTATTCCACTGTTTAAGAAAAGCTATGAAGTTTTTGTCCATTCCAGGAGTTTATACGAAGAATAGAAACTTCCGACTGTATTTATCGAGTAAACTTGGTAAAAATAACCCATTGGTTTTATCAGATGACAACAAGTTTCTTTACAGTATGCAGGAAGACTTATTTCTATCTTCATTGATATCTAACGTAAGGTAGAGTATTGTTCTTTTCCCTCACTGCACACTGCACACTGTGCTTGTTTTGTTATTGTGATGTGATGTATGACGATTATGTTCAAAAAGTTTAAGTTCCAATCATGATAATTATTACCACACTTTCATTGAGCTATTCAACTGTCCTAGCAGACAAAAATCAAAATTTCTTGTACTAATATGTAATTACTATCCATCGAAAATGGTGAACACGTTTCTTGAATATATTCCTTGTGGTTTTATTGATAATATTATAGAGCTATTCCACTGTTCTAGCAAACAAAAATTTCTTGTACTTCTGAAGACTATTTACATATTCCAATGTACCAACGAAAATACTATTACTTAGATAACACGGATTATAAAAAAAATAATACTATTTCTTATTTATTTGTACTTTAGTTATACTGATAAATTAAGAATATTGAAGTTTTGTGATGATGAAAGAAATAATAAAAATGGCGTCTGTTTTGGAGGTAGAAGTAAAAACACAGAAGGTTTGTTATGTTCATATTTCATCAAAAAATCTTTGGAGTCTGTCGTGTGCGTAAAATAAAAATATTTTTCTGAAACATTTTCTGTCCTCATCCAATGCATGACGTGAAATAGAATTTTTTTTGAAACTTAAAGTCATGTGAGACAAAAGTCATGTGACAAAGCGGCATACATATGTTTCCTATAAACAAAATCGTGTGTGGTTGTTGCAAATCTGAACACACAACAATTTTTTATGTTATTTCAACAGACAAAAAAATCCACTTAAAGTACCGTTTTGGTGCTCTAGAAGTAGATAAATGGGTAGGCCTACTTTTCTTGTTATATTTGTTTTATGGGTAGCTGAAGATTATTCAACAACTTTATACAAATGACGAAAATTTGTTACGACATTTTTTGTTCCTTTAATTTAGCTACGTTAGACGGAGAGAGAAGTTCACCGTATCCAGAAATTGATCAGTTTATAAAATCTATAATTAATCACGGAGATCACCATGGTTACGTACGACACTGGACGTATTTTAACCATGGAGAATTGTTGATCTATGATATAGCTAAATATAGATTCTGTGAAAACATCAATCGACCTCATAGAAGCAACAACATCATGTAAGATATCTGAGTTATTTAAGTGCCCTTACACCATGGTTACAATAATGAAATAAATGAAATGAATGTCCTACTCATCTGCATCTTATGGGCTAAGGAAATGAAATGAATGAGTTTTACATCCTACTCGTCTGCACCTAATGGGCTAGTGAAGACTGGCAACACCATGCAGTGTGCGATATGGAACATTTTGCCAGGACTCTTTTTTTGGTTCCAAATCTTTAACATACACAGCCTGAAGCACCCAATGAAAGTGGTTTTGAGCATTGAAGTCAACTCACAACAAATGTATGTTTTGGTGCCTATAGTGGTTACGAGTTGTGAATAATGAAAGTGGTAATGAGCTCCAAAGACAACACACAATAAGATCTTTTGAGAATACATGGCCAGAAATATTATTGTATTGAATATTACATCACCAGTTTAAGCTCTGTTTTTAGTCAGACACATATATGAAATATGGAAATATTTTCCAGGTATATAGTTGATATTCGAAGGGGAGTTTATTATCAGAAATGTCATGATCCTGACTGTAAACAACAAGATTTTAAATCCCAAGGTAATGGTCATCTTTTTTTTGAGACGAAACCAAAATAGTAACCATATTTAGGACAAGGAATTTCAAAGGGGTTTGCTAAAATTTTGTATGTGTTTGGAGACAATTTTCACCATTCCAATTTTCAATAAAGATTTCCGTATTTCTTAAAAACTGGATTTGATCTAATGGAAGTTTTTGAAAATAATACTACTCCTAGACTTTGGTTGGCATGGAAACCTTTAAACGGAATCCAGCTCATCCCACCCACAACCTACCACAAAAACTCTTTGTAAGTAAAAACATATTTTTTATCTTTTCAGAGCATGAAATACCAAAAGAATATTTACCAGCCTTTCTTCTGGAACAAGATGATTCTATGTCCAACTCTGATGATGATGGTATATTGCTTGAAGCGATGGAAAACATAGAAAAATTAAACGCGGAAAATTCTGAATCTAAAAACTTTTCCGACGGTGATTTGAGTGATGATGAATTATTGTCTATTACTAATGAAATGGAAAAATCCAGTGATGAAGTTCATATATAATAAGGCTAAAGTGACATCAACCCCTTCTTTCATATTTTTTATAAAAGTTAAGATTTCAGTATTGCAAGCATCATGGTGTGGATGCTACATTCCAATTGGTCATACTTCCTCTGTCATCAACACTCCCATTCATCATTATCTCTCTTATCTCTCCTGACCTGTCTCCCCCTTTCGTCATTCTTTCTCTCTCTTTGTACCTTAAAGATTTAACTAATGCTGTGCATGAAAATATAAAATTTATTTATTAGAATTAGGCATTGTTTTTTGTTACATTTTTTATTTGAACACCAAAGGAGAACATGGCCCCCCATCCAAGCCAAGAATTCTCAAAACAATCCAGCGCTTTGATATCCAAGTAACAGTGTTAGAAGTTAAGATCCCAGGATAACCAAGAAAGTCTTAGAAGATAAGACTCTAGGATATCTTTAAAGTAGCGTTGTCCATCGTAATATACCAACACGTGTTATAACAGCCTATTCCGTCTGGAGGTTGACCAGTGTTATCAATAAATAAAATTTTTTACTGATTTTTTAAATAGGGCTCATCCCTGGGTGATTACGAGGAATAACACTAAGGTTCATCAAAATACCAGCTCCCTATCGTGTCCACAATAATTGAACACATTTTTATGAACAAGGGCAATAATATATAGTCATAATTTGGATTGGTCCGATTTTATAATGTGTCCACAAAGAATTTGAGAACAAGGGCAATAACTCAATTTTTTGAGAACTTGTGTATATGCAGTAAAAACTGGAGACCATTCAAGGGAATAATTCACAACAATAATTTTGTTTTATCTCATCTCTCTGTGAAAGTACATTATGTTTTATCAAAGGGAGATAATGAGAACTAATGGTCCCCTAATTGATTTCATTTAGAAAATACATGAATGCCAGTAGTGTGATGGAGGTGTTTTTTGAAGGTGATTGTTTAATAAAAGTTGCCGTGTGAGCAGGCTTCGTATTTATACCTTGACAACATTGATCTCTTTTCTTGTATCATGCACTGCATCAATTTGATTGGATTGTATGCTGCTCAATACAACCAATCAGAGGTGTTGACAGAAAGAGCGTAAACAATACAATAAAAAAAAAGGACTAAAAATGACCAACATTTTATGTCAATGAAAATTCAACAATACATATTCAAATAATAATGATAATATAGGAAAATAATTTATTTATATATAAACAGTTAGAATAGTCGAACATGAAAATATAACATTACATATTTCTTACTAAAATATTGAATGCTTTAAAACAATAAAATTAGTCTGCCTGACTAAACAACAACAAAACTTTATGCAAATTCTCAATTATCTGTCAATTATATTCCTTAATTAAAACGTGATATTGAGCTCTCTGGGCTAGCAATCTGCCTATAAGCTCATATAAAGCTCTCCCAGCTAAAAATTTGCCTTTCAGCTGATATAAACCAATCTGCCAATTAGCTAATATTAAGCTCTCTGTTAGTAATCTGCTTTTCACCTTAAATTAAGCTCTCTCAACTAGAAGTCTGATATTAAGCTCTCTGCTAGCAATCTGTCTATAAGCTGATATTAAGCTCTAAAAGCTATTAATGATATTCCTTACTTACATCCAAGAACCATAAGAACATAATTCAGTTAATTAGCATATTGAAGTGTATTGTCTACCATGTGAATAATTATCAAAGAACGACTATATTTTGCATGTGCACATTTATATCTCTTAGCTCAAAAAAAAATACTTAGTTCTAAATGCTAACAAAGCTGGAAATAATGTATATGGACATTCAAGTACTAGACATCCTTAACTTTCTAATGAACTCTTCAATCACATGCATACTTTCAATTGATATAATACAGTTTTATGTATGTTCAGAGGAGTCCAATATAAAAATAAGGGGTGTTGTAGTAGCATATCACATTATTACCAGCTGTTTCAACTTGACACAAACAAATCCAGGATCAGATCAATTTTTTTCCAAAAAACTTAATTAAAAGAAGAAAAAAATTAGCTAATTAATATTAACACAAATGCCATATTTCAATATAATTCAAAACAAAATATTTACAGAATTAAAAAGTTAAAAATTCTAATTCAAAAACTAAAATATTGGCTCTTATTTCAGTAATAAAAAAACTAACTTGCATTCAAAAAATCTAAAATGAAAAAATTTCCAAGATAAAAACACCCACCGGGTTTTATAGAAAAAGCTTTTTAAAATAACAAGCACTGATTAGAATTTCATCCAACGTTTCAACATGTTTCTTTCTCTATCTTCAAAACATTGCATCCAGTCTTCATTAGACCATTAGGTGCAGAATAGGATGTAAAACTCCATTATTTTTTTTACTTAACCCTCTCTACATTGTTAGTTTCAGTTTTGCATCCAGTATGGAGTTGTCAGTCTTCATCAGCCTAATTAGGTGCAAAAGAGTAGGGTGTAAAACTCTATGAATTTTTTTACTTATCCCCCTCTACATTGTTAACTACAATTTTCCCCCTCGCAGTACTCATTAGCCCAATTAGTTGCAGAAGAGTGGGGTGTAAAACTCCAATCTTTTCATTTAGAATCATTTTATCAAATATTAACCATTGCTTATTCCTTGATCTATAAAAGCTATATCTATATATCTTACTTACAATATTTCAATGCCATTTTCAGATCAGGCTACCTACTTAACATTTACATGTCATTTACATATCATTTACATGTCATTTACATATCTTTAAGCAAAATCTTAAATTTACCTTAACTGCCATTATTTTTCACACTCAAACTTTGAAATGCTAATACTAACCAAATTTGTACTAAATTTCTATTTATTAGTCAGTGAATGTAAAATCTAGTAAAAACATTCCCACACGAGAAAAAATTAAAATATTTCTAGACAAACTTTGTGAACTCTAATAGAAACAAAACATTGCTTGATAAAGACTGCAGTACCTTCGTCGAAACGTGGCAAGTTATTTATTAAAGTAATTGTTATCTATATAATTGTGTCAAGTATAGAAACAAAACAGTATGTTTGAACTTGTCCAGATTCCTTGAATTCACCACCCAGCAGTTGCAAAACACCTTGTGTTACTGCCTTCAATGTAAAAACATCAATGGCGTCTGAATAGGTTCTAGGGCTCAGTATTTAAAGAGACATTTTTGAAATTTTGCAAGGGGACGTGTAACTGACAAGTGGTGGTTTACAGCCAAATGAAATTCTTTACCAACCAAATCTATTACACCATTTTTTTTTTTTCAAACACTTTTTGATTTAAACAAAAGTTTTTTCTTTCTATGACTTACATAACAACTACAAATTGAAGAGAAATTTTAAAGGGATATGCTTTATTTAATTATTAGTTTTACTAGCTGACAAAACTTCTCATAGAACTTTTCAATTTGAAGTAATCTTAACGTCAAATTTTCATCCCAAAAAATTAAGCTCTCTCAACTAGTAAGCATAATAATCATGTTCTATCAGGAAATAAGTTCAATAATAAGCTGAAATTAAGCTCTCTCAGCTAGAGATCTGACTAGCTGAAATTAAGCTCAACCTCTTTCTCAGTACAGAGCTGAATAATTAGTTGCTCTCTGGGCTAGTAATCTGCCTATAAGCGGATATTAAGCTCTCTGAGCTAGTAATCTTCCTATGAACGTATATTTATCTCTCTGGGCTAGTAATCTGCCTATTAGCGGATATTAAGTTCTCCTTGCTAGTTATCTGCTTATCAGCTGACACTAAGCTCAACCTCTCTCTCAGCTATTAAGCTCACTAATTCACTGACAATATCCCTTTAACACTTTCTCCAGTAAATATATATATTACATCTAAGAATGTACAAAACATGCCCTGAGATGGACAAAATGAAAATAATGACTGGATGAACAGGACTATAGTCTCTATTATGCTAGTACAAACAATGATAGTATAATACAATATAAAAATGATGGACAAAATGTTTGATATTTTTTTTCTTTATCTGTTTCAGTTTGAAAAAGAAATATTAAAACATAAACTAAATCTCAGAGTTTCATGTGATCTTCAGACAACTGATATATTTCAGTCTGTATCTCTACTGAAGTTTGAAAGTAGAGATCTTCAGACAACTGATCTATTTCAGTCTGTATCTCTACTGAAGTTTGACAAGTAGAGATCTTCAGACAACTGATCTATTTCAGTCTGTATCTCTACTGAAGTTTGACAAGTAGAGATCTTCAGACAACTGATCTATTTCAGTCTGTATCTCTACTGAAGTTTGACAAGTAGAGATCTTCAGACAACTGATCTATTTCAGTCTGTATCTCTACTGAAGTTTGACAAGTAGAAATCTTCAGACAACTGATCTATTTCAGTCTGTATCTCTACTGAAGTTTGACAAGTAGAAATCTTCAGACAACTGATCTATTTCAGTCTGTATCTCTACTGAAGTTTGACAAGTAGAGATCTTCAGACAACTGATCTATTTCAGTCTGTATCTCTACTGAAGTTTGACTAGTAGAGATCTTCAGACAACTGATCTATTTCAGTCTGTATCTCTACTGAAGTTTGACAAGTAGAGATCTTCAGACAACTGATCTATTTCAGTCTGTATCTCTACTGAAGTTTGACTAGTAGAGATCTTCAGACAACTGATCTATTTCAGTCTGTATCTCTACTGAAGTTTGACTAGTAGAAATCTTCAGACAACTGATCTATTTCAGTCTGTATCTCTACTGAAGTTTGACTAGTAGAAATCTTCAGACAACTGATCTATTTCAGTCTGTGTCTCTACTGAAGTTTGACAAGTAGAGATCTTCAGACAACTGATCTATTTCAGTCTGTGTCTCTACTGAAGTTTGACAAGTAGAGATCTTCAGACAACTGATCTATTTCAGTCTGTGTCTCTACTGAAGTTTGACAAGTAGAGATCTTCAGACAACTGATCTATTTCAGTCTGTAGTCTCTACTGAAGTTTAACAAGTAGAGATCTTCAGACAACTGATCTATTTCAAGATCTTACTGAAGTTTATCAAATAGAACTACATTTCAAGCCTGATTCAGAATGTCAATAAAGTCCAAATGAACACTGATAGTCTGTTAAACTAATTTAGTCATTGTGACACAAAAGTAAAGAGTTGATCTAATTAAAATAAATTTAAAAAAAAACAATTTAAGAGGGTGCACAATAAATAGGAATACCAAACATGTCAGATGACCAGAAAATGAAATGATGTGGAAGTTTTACCTCCTATTATTCTACACCTGAATAGCGAATAAACCCATACAGTGTGCAGTGTGTAATGAGGAAAATTTGGACAGGACAGGCATTAGCCTACTTTTACTAATGACAAAAACAAGATGAAAATAAATAATAATAATAGCACTGCCCCACTAGGGGAATGTCATCTTCAGCTTGGAAGGGTCACGACCTTTCAATTCCTTTGACCCCTTGACCTCTTGACCTCTTCTAAGCTGAAGATGAGAGATAATCGGAATATGACACTGTTTTCATATCACATTAAATATATCACAGTTATTACACATTTATCATATTTAATTCACATCAAATTTATACTAGTAAACAAACCCTGCCTCCAGATGGTTCTCCCATGTATTAACTTATTTACTATATAGTACACAGTTTTTTTTTACCCTAAATGGAGGTTTTTTACCCAAAAATGGGGGTTAGACAGTGACAATAATTTTGAATTGCCAATAATAAACATAGTTTTAAGGCCAAATTTGCATTTAAGGAATACTGAGTCTCAGAATGAACACAAAATTTTAAACTTGGCCAATTAGAGTATATATATTCATCAGTAGATATACCTACTGCTATAAATAGCATAACAGAATCAATCTTGACCACGACTTGTCAAATCAAACGGGAGATAATACTAGTAACACCAGAATTTTTTTGATTTTCTGATATACAAACATTTTTTTCTACAAGATTTTACCTTCGTAAGCAGTAAAGGTATAATTAAGAAATTCGTAATATCTTTTAACATTGTGAAGATGTACAAAATTTGTAATAGCTTGACATTGTAACGATGCGATACAAGAATAGTAGACAATGCAGTCAAGGCGTAATTACTTGAATTTCATAACAGCTTAACAAAGAGGACAAATTGCAGTTCTCTTGAAAGACCCCAGAGAGGGTCCTGTTTGTAAACCATTCAATAAAAAATTCTAGCCTAATATTGATGTGAATTAAATACAATTTATAATTATTATAATACAACTATATGGCTATATTTACATTGTATATTAACTTGATCTATCACAGGGTTGTGAGTCAGTCTACCATATATTACCCTTTGATCCAACTAGTTCAATCATATACTCAACGTTAAGTTGATTGGTCAAGAATTTGAGTTTCAATTTGTCTGATTAAAATAAGTCAGAAAGAGACTGCAAGGGTCAGCATAGAACAATAACATAAAGGTTGCTGATTTTTAATATTTTCCATCGCCCCAAGACCAGTAATTGGTCAATTTGAAAAATAGAGCGACAGATTTGCTAGACGTAGCTATCCCCTATTCTAAGATAATCAGTAATTGGTCGATATTGATATAGAGGTTGCTAAATTTCAACATTTTAATCCAAACAGGCTTTGTTATTGGTCTAGTTTAATAATGACACAGAGGTCACCAGTTTAAACACTGGACAATCTAAATTCCAATAAGAAGCAGGCTCTGTTATTGGTCAGATTGCATAATGACACAGAGGTCACCAGTTTAAATAGCTTTCCAATAAATTATGTAAAAAGATTTCTTATTGGTCAAATGGTTATAAGATCAAAAACTCCTATATCTAGGGTGATTTATTGTCTGACTCAATAACACTTGATAGATCAAGGTAATATTCTATTAGAACAAAGATATGTATATTTAAAAACAAAACAACAATACATATTTCTAGGCACATTAATAACATCTTTTTCTTTGAAATATTCAACAAAATATCCAGATTCTTTCTTAAAAGACTACAAAATTGTTAATTTCCAAATTTTCACTCAAGTTTTGTTTTTTTAACCCTTTGAACTCTACCAGTGCCCTCCTAAAGATATTCAATCATTCAAAGACTAGGGAGTACATAGGGTTAAAGTAAATCACAAATTTAAAATATCTGCTAATACCTAGGACTTTCTACAATTTCTATTTACTTTGAGACAGAGTTTCTACAAGGTGTAAAGTTGTAACACAAGTCTCTCACAACCAGTCTTTTATCTGTCTATATACTTCAGGCTTCGGATGTGTTATGTTTGTTTATCAAGGCTTCTAGTAACCGTAATCTCGCTTTCATTTGCTGCAAAAAAAAAATACATGAAATCATTTTATTAGTTGCTAAGGGAGTTTTAAGATAAAGCAATACATAAGGTTATATTTCAAAGTTTGGATTTAATTTGACAGGCAAAAAATACACCCCTTATTTTACAAATGAGCTCTTCCAATAATACATACTGATTGTAAGTATGCATGTGTGGAATAGTTCAATATAAATTTGAGGGGTGTCAAATGTATATCAGTTCCATTAAAATTCTCACGTTCAAACTTTGTCATTCTGAAATGAAAATGTGAATTTCCACCTTCGATACTTTGGAGTTGATAATAATTTAGAAATTTACCTTATACTGATCATATTCTTCTTGTAAAGGAGCTCTGTCTTCTTTTTGAACTTTCCTGAAAATAAACATGTTGTGAATGAGCAATAACAACATGGCGGATCTCCAACTGGGATCTTGCGTGTGATGACAGTCTAACATTCCAACTCTCTACTGACGGATCTATTCCACTGTCCTAGCAGAAGACAATCTAGTTCACTATCAATTTTCTATATGGCATAAGGAGGCCTATTGGAAATAAAGGGAGAATGACCTCACCTTCCATTTTCTTCAAAAAAGTCATCTTCGAATTCCCGGAGTTGTCTCCTCATTTTACGTTTGTCTGTTTTAGTTTTGTGTAATTCATCATGTAGCTCGTGGCTGAAAAAAAACAAACAATCAGGATAAGAAACATATTACCCCATTTAGGATAAAAAACAAAATCAACATAAAATAGATCCATCTATTTCATTGTCTTTGAATATTTTCAGCATTTAATTTTACAATTAACTTTTTTTACCTCTTTCCAAATAATTCAAGATGGCCCTATTTTTGGAACAAGTTACTTTCAATTACTGCTGAATAATCCAGGAAAGATAACTGCTAAGAGGTTTGGCTAAGCAATCTCCCGATTTTTTTTCATGGCCTGTACACATGTAAGGCCCATTGGTAGAAAGGATCCCACACAGAACAGTGTTTTTAGTGATTTAAACAATTGATCTATAATAATCAAAAAAACTTACATATCAAGTTCGTGAAGGTTGGATTCTGTGGACTGCCATTCTGTACAGGCCAATATACTTTTCTTCTTTACATTGGAGACAATTGAAGACTTAACATCTGTGGGTATTATGGTGTCTTTCAGTACGTTAAAATCACGAGTCACAGCGAAATCTAAAGTTCCTAGTTGATCATAACATTCGTCATCTTCTTCTTCAGCTGTTGGGATTTTAACATGCTGAAATTACAGAATATAACAGATGTCAAGGAAATTACAAAACATTACAGAGATGTCAAGGAAATTACAGAATATAACAGAGATGTCAAGGAAATTACAGAATATAACAGAGATGTCAAGGATATTACAGAATATAACAGAGATGTCAGGGATATTACAGAATATAACAGAGATGTCAAGGATATTACAGAATATAACAGAGATGTCAAGGAAATTACAGAATATAACAGAGATGTCAAGGAAATTACAGAATATAACAGAGATGTCAAGGAAATTACAGAATATAACAGAGATGTCAAGGAAATTACAGAATATAACAGAGATGTCAAGGAAATTACAGAATATAACAGAGATGTCAAGGATATTACAGAATATAACAGAGATGTCAAGGATATTACAGAATATAACAGAGATTGTGAAGAGGTTTTCTTATAGTTATGTTTATCAGGGACAGTCATAACATGGATTTGCACCATTGCAATTTTCATTCAGATGTCTTCAATAAAGCTTATCAAAAGTTTTCAAAAATTTCCTATTTTACTTTTTCAATAACTTCTGTTTACTTTTACTAAATATGAACACAACAATAGTTGTAAACAATATTTTAATACTGTTCCAGAGCCTTTTTTTGTATAGTAACTTTTAAATACCCCTAATACCTAGTACTAAAACCGAGTGTTTGATGACATATCTAAATAAATTAATCTCTTTTTACAGCCATATAATATATATAGTCTAGATAGAGTTAGATTAATAAGCAATCATGTTAGAAACTAAACTCACACCAGTCAAGTTCGACAAAACTTGTCAGCATTTACTATATATACTGTAATGCTAGAAATTAATGCGTCAACAAATTAATGCGACATGGGGTATAGAGACTAAAATGCGAGTATAAATTAATGCGATCCGCGATAGGTGTCGCATTTTTTAATATCATCAAAATTCTAAAGTGATTAATGAATGAAGACATGAACAATGATCAAGATTTTATCTTTAAATAGTCAAGTGTGAAAATCTTTTGTTTTTTTAACGTCATTGATTACTAATCAGCTTCAAATTTAGAGATAATTACCTAATTACTTAATCCCGTCCGGTCTCTATTTAAATACTTGTCACTAATGTCAGTCATATTTGAACTCCATAAAATTCACTTGGATATATTTATTCAAAAATGCGGATATAAATTAATGCGATCGCGGATAGGTTGCATTTAACGCATTAATTTCTATCTCACAATAATTTGTAGCCTTACATATATACTTGTTATTCTGTTTTCTATTATCATTATTTTGTGCTTGATAAAGATTCCTGTATGTGAATTGAAACGTTGCAAATATTAAAAGGAAGGAGTAGTATGTCCATAATAGTGTTGTAATCTAATGTTCGATCTACTTTTAAATGGGATTTAAAGATTCAAACTTGTAAACTTGAAAGATTCCTACTTACAAAAGAAGTGGAAGGTTTAGCAGAGATTTCTATAGGTTGATCTTCAGGGACTGTTTCTAACTCTACTGTATCTCTAGGCTAAAATAAAATAAACATTCACTTAAAGTAGACAATTTTTACAGGAATGTTTTCTACCAGTAGGGGGAAAACTACTTATGTTCACAAGGATACTTTCTACTAGCAGGTCCTTGGCATTGATCTTTCCCGGATTATCTGTAGCCACTGACTGGAATAATGAGAAAGATGACTTATTCAAGTCATCAGACTTTCTCACTCCCCTCTTGGCAATGATCTTTCCTGGATTATCCGTACCCAATTACAGCTGGGTGGACTGGAATTATGAGTGAAGTTGATTTATTCAAGGTGCATGCAGAAATGAAAACCCACCATGTTAACATTTGTCAATATCACTAAGCAAATGACGTAATGTAAAGATTTCATACTCTAACTGACTACACTACAGTTAATCCTTATTAGATCATGTGAAACGTTGAGTTAATTATATTAGAAATAGTATATCTATTGATTCCTTATCTGGACATATTTCTATTTTATTAACCATATCAAGTATTCTAGACTGAAGCTGTTACTTACTGACATGGGTTTTGCTAGAATACGTTTAATGGATCTGTATCTATCATAAAGTGGTCTCATCAAATCTTTTTCTCGTTTGTTAGTCTGAAAAATATCATACAAACATAGTTAAAGTCTTAAAGAGAACTCTACTTGAGCCAACATTGAACAATTTTTTTATAGATAGACATGAAAACGAGTTTTACAAACTATTCAATTTGTTTGTTCTCAATTCTTAGCAAGGAATTCAAATTCAATTTTGGTAAATTGTAAGGATATTTTAGGTCAAGTTTTCTGTCAACCAATGGTATAACTTGACAATTTTTACTAGTGTCAAACTATATTTCAAACTACCTACCGGTCGGCCATGTAAATTTTCAAAATGGAGCAGAGATTTCTGGATGGCTAATTTCTCTTCTTGAACTTGATCTCTCCTCATTGTCTGTAATAAATATCATCAAATTAAACCCAATATAAAATGAGAGTTTTGGTTTGGGAAAATCTGTATATGAATTAGACGTTTGTCTTAATAGCATTATTAATATGTCAACGCATTTGCTGATAAGATCAAAAAAGAAATATCTAAATAACTCTATTGAGTTACTCAGAAATACAGAGACTGAGTAAAAAAACAGAGTGAGTAAAAAATGGTTAGTGAAAATAGAGTGATTAAAGAAAGTGAGTAAAAATAGAAAATACAGAGCGATACAAAATACAGAGTGATACAAAATACAGAGCAATACAAAATACAGAGCGATACAAAATACAGAGCGATACAAAATACAGAGCGATACAAAATACAGAGCGACACAAAATACAGAGTGACACAAAATACAGAGTGATACAAAATACAGAGTGAATGAATAAAAATAGAATTAATGATTAAAATAGAATGAGTGGATAAAAATACAGAGTGAATGAATAAAAATACAGAGTGAATGAATAAAAATAGAGAGGATAAATAAAGATAGCTTGCCAGGCAAGGTAATATACGCCCACTGGCAGCATTTATTTAAAATAAAAACTTTTCAGTAAGGTTACAATAAGTGGAATGAGAAATATTCAACCTTCCAACCTATTTTTTTCTAGGGTCTCTAGTTTCATTAAAAACTGTCAAGAATTGTACCTAATAACAACTCATTAAATATTTTTGGGTATTTTTATGATTTGCAATAGGGTTCACCCTTAATAATATTTTGATATTTTTAATTCTTAATAAGGCTCATCCTTGGTTGATATTAAACAATTTCAGCGAGTTTTGTCAAAAAGGAATGTTTAGAGTGTTCACAAGCCAAAAGTTGAAAGCGTTTTTGAAAACAGGCGCAATAAGAATTCCAGACAGGGGCGACAACAATATACGTCCATATTTCTATGTGGGCATATAAAAACAAAGTTTCAAAGAGATCTATCAAAAACTGTAGTCTCTAGAGTGCCAACAAGCAATTGTAGACAGACAGAACAACTTCGAATTCCAAGTCCCAGAATTCCAGGAATTTTTTTTGGAATTATACCAAAATCGATAGGGGTCTTCATTGAATGATAATAAACATATATACCAAGTTTCAAGAAAATCCAATAAAAACTGTAGTCTCCACAGTGTCCACAAACAATTGTTGACAGACGGATGACAAACAGTACAATTTGAAATTCCAAGTTCCAGAATTCCAGGAATTTTTTTCAGAATCATATCAAAATCAATAGGGGTCTTCCTTGGATGGTAATAAACAAATATACCAAGTTACAAAAAGATTCATAAAGAAATGGAGTCTCTACAGTGTCCACAAGCTTTTGTTTACAAACAGAACAATTTGAAATTCAAATCCAAGAATTCCAGGAATTTTTTTCGGAATCATACCAAAATCAATAGGGGTCTTCATTGATAATAAACATGTATACCAAGTTTCAAGAAAATCCAATGAAACCTGTAGTCTCCACAGTGTCCACAAACAATTATTGACAGACGGATGACAAACAGTACAATTCGAAATTCCAAGTCCCAGAATTCCAGGAATTTTTTTCAGAATCATATCAAAATCAATAGGGTTCTTCCTTGGATGGTTATAAACAAATATACCAATTTACAAAAAGATTCATAAAAAAATGGAGTCTCTACAGTGTCCACAAGCTTTTGTTATCAAACAGAACAATTTGAAATTCAAAGTTCAAGAATTCCAGGAATTTTTTTCGGAATCATACCAAAATCGATAGGGGTCTTCGTTGAATGGTAATAAACATGTATACCAAGTTTCAAGAAGATCCAATAAAAACTGTAGTCTCTACAGTGTCCACAAACAATTGTTGACAGACGGATGAGAAACAGTACATTCGAAATTCCAAGTTCCAGAATTCCAGGAATTTTTTTCAGAATCATATCAAAATCAATAGGGGTCTTCCTTGGATGGTAATAAACAAATATACCAAGTTACAAAAAGATTCATAAAGAAATGGAGTCTCTACAGTGTCCACAAGCTTTTGTTTACAAACAGAACAATTTGAAATTCAAAGTCCAAGAATTCCAGGAATTTTTTTCGGAATCATACCAAAATCGATAGGGTTCTTCCTTGAGTGATTATAAACAAGTATACCAAGTTTCAAGAAATTCCAATAAAAACTGTAGTCTCTACAGTGTCCACAAACAATTGTTGACAGACGGACCAACGGACCGACGGACCGACGGACCAACAAGGACCAACGGACCGACGGACAGGGGCGACAACAATATACGTCCACATTTCTATGTGGGCGTATAAAAATACAGAGAATGAATAAAGGAATGAAAAAGTACCTCTATATCATGTGGTCTATGAGCCTCAATTCGCTTATCTTCTAAACGTTTTAGTAACATTTCCAGTGTTTTTTCAATCAACGAAAGTGCAGACGAAGGTGGATCAGTTCGTTCACCTGATGACGAGGCACCGCTACCATGACGACTTCTACTTCCCATTTCTGCTTCCTCTTTTAATTCTAACAAAAATAAAGTTCATTAATATAAAACATTTTATTTGTGACCTTGGTCCGTGCTTAACATTAGGAGGTTTTAAGAGCTTTTTCACTTTTAATACAAAGAAAAAAAACAAGATATGAACAAATATGATTTATATAATAAGTATTTGATGATGTCGCTAATGTCAAAAAACACATGCATTACATAAGACCTTAGTGAGTAGTAATAACATCAAATACTTAGTTGAATTGGAATCGCATAACCCCAGAAGGCTTATTGAAGATAAGAATTGTGCAAATTGATGCTATCAGTGTTTCCTATACACATTAAATATTTAAAAAACCTCTTTACAATCTCTTTTAAAATGTTCTCCATGTAGGTCATACTTACTTTTAAGATCTTTTCTAGCTTTTGATAATTCTGACATATTCTTCTTGATTTCCGGTTTACTGGATTTCTCACTTTGAGATGGCTATAAATAGAAATATAATAGTAATATTATAAAGAGTCTATGTTTATCTCTATGGACTGAATGTTAGACAGGACCATGTCCTTGTGTATTGGACCTAATTCTGACCCATGTAAAATAAAGAGTCTATGTTTGTCTCTATGGGCTGAATGTTAGACAGGACCATGTCCTTGTGTATTGGACCTAATTCTGACCCATGTAAAATAAAGAGTCTATGTTTGTCTCTCATGGGCTGAATGTTAGACAGGACCATGTTCTTGTGTATTGGACCTAATTCTGACCCATGTAAAATAAAGAGTCTATGTTTGTCTCCATGGGCTGAATGTTAGACAGGACCATGTCCTTGTGTATTGGACCTAATTCTGACCCATGTAAAATAAAGAGTCTATGTTTGTCTACATGGCTGAATGTTAGACAGGACCATGTTCTTGTGTATTGGACCTAATTCTGACCCATGTAAAATAAAGAGTCTATGTTTGTCTACCATGGCTGAATGTTAGACAGGACCATGTTCTTGTGTATTGGACCTAATTCTGACCCATGTAAAATAAAGAGTCTATGTTTGTCTTTATGGGCTGAATGTTAGACAGGACCATGTCCTTGTGTATTGGACCTAATTCTGACCCATGTAAAATAAAGAGTCTATGTTTGTCTTCATGGGCTGAATGTTAGACAGGACCATGTTCTTGTGTATTGGACCTAATTCTGACCCATGTAAAATAAAGAGTCTATGTTTGTCTCCATGGGCTGAATGTTAGACAGGACCATGTTCTTGTGTATTGGACCTAATTCTGACCCATGTAAAATAAAGAGTCTATGTTTGTCTCCATGGGCTGAATGTTAGACAGGACCATGTTCTGACTTTGAAAAATGGGCTATTAAATGGAACCTAATTCTGACCCATGTAAAATAAAGAGTCTATGTTTGTCTCCATGGGCTGAATGTTAGACAGGACCATGTTCTTGTGTATTGGACCTAATTCTGACCCATGTAAAATAAAGAGTCTATGTTTGTCTTTATGGGCTGAATGTTAGACAGGACCATGTTCTTGTGTATTGGACCTAATTCTGACCCATGTAAAATAAAGAGTCTATTATTATTATTAAGCGTATCTAATACACATAAAATGGCTAGAAAATCTTTATAAGTCATCTCAATCAACAGGGTTAAAATATTTTGAGAAGTCACTTACTCTATAGCCATGTTCTCTTTCAAAATTTTCTTCAAAATTCTTTATTTTCTTTTTGTATACTGAAAAAATAAATAAATGGAGATTTACAACCTGATATAGTTCCCCTGTATTTGAATGCCATGAATGTGTGTGAAGAATTCTCATAATTGGAACCTAAACATTCTGAACATATTGTCATACATCACATCACATCAGTCACTAAACTGCAAACTTTGGACCATCAGGTAAGTGAGACAGTATTTACTTCACTGATTGACTTGGTAAAGTAAGTTGTTAAACCTCAAGCAGGGGTCAGATTCTAATGGTTGTGGTTGCTAGCAGACGATGAAAAAATGGCTGTTCTCAGGTTCTGCTTATCTCAAAGAATTGAAGAAACTGATTTCATTAAACATACCTTGTATTTTTTTGGTTAACTGTCGTAATTTACAGCTGATATCGTCATCTGGGGTAGAACCATGTTTTCTGTAGAAATTCTGATCAATTGGTGGGGAGGGGGGGATATCTGTGTTTAAAGCTGCACTGAAAAATATAAAATATACAGAATACAAATATTGTTTCTTTTTACTACAAAATTACAAACAGTATTTCAGTAACAAATTCTGTATACCAAATGCAAGAATTTTTACAAGGATCACAAATTTTCAAGGACCACGAGGTTTCAAGAACCACAAGGTTTCAAGGACCACAAGGTTTCAAGAACCACAAGGTTTCAAGAACAACAAGGTTTCAATGACTACAAAATTTCAATGATCACAAAATTTCCAGGACTACAAGGTTTTAAGGATCACAAAATTACAAGGACCTTTCAAGGACTAAAGATTTCAAGGACCACAAGGTTTCAAGGACCTCAAGGTTTTAAGCTAGCTTCTTTTAAACCTCTTTAATAATCAATATGGAATTTATAATTGGAGTTTTACATCCTACTATTCTGCACCATTTGGACTTCTGAACAATCAAGCCTGACTACAAGCCTAATCTAGACGCTGGAAATAGATTCTTGGTCAAAACTTGTTGAAGTTTTAAAAAATCCTCCATCCCCCACCAAAAAGACACAGGTGATGCTTCTTCTATAAGCTATGTTGATATACTACCATGGTCATACAAAACACTGATTAGACCTATTACATAGTTAATTATCAACACTAGTGTATATTCTCTCTTCTCTTTATTTTGTATTATTGCTTTATAAAGACAGGAGTACTCTCGCTGAAATGTCGCGAGTAATTGTTTTCCATACAATTGTGTCCTGCTATATAACGTATAACACACACCACAACACATTGTGCTTGAATGATTTTTTACCTAATTAAAGTGCTGGTTATTATTATCTGTTTTACTAAGCTATTTTTTGAGTATATTCACAAAAACTTAACTTATTCAAAACAAAGTATTAATAATATTTAATCTGATTGGTAAAGGGAATCAAAATTAAAAAGAAATCTAGGTATATTTGAGTACATTCTCAGAAATTTTCCAATCAACATTGAAGAAATGCTTCAGTAAATTTGGATAAACACTGCAATTGGTTAGAGTATAAAACTAAAGAAATCTAATTTAACAATCAAAGGAAGAAAATGCTAAAATACTTTGATTTGATTGGTTAATAAAACTGAAATGATGGATTGACCAATCAGATCAAGGGAATACTAAAATACTTTATTTTGATTAGTTTCAAAAATGCAATTGACCAATCAGTGAATTAGTAAAGTTTTTGTGAATGGATCTAGTTTGCAGTGCCTACACTCTAAAACTAAAATAATCATGGAAGAATAAAATCACCTGCATTGATCAGGGAAGGTTTTGGCACTCGGCGACATTGGGGCTTCTTCTATATCACCATGGTCACCAGACCACCAACTAAAAACAAGTTAGTTCTACAGTCATTCATGGTGGATTATTTGAATTTTCAAAGTCTATGCATATTACTTGCTGCTTTTCAAAAACAGAACTCATGTCTGTCTGTTTATAGAGACTACGCCCAAACTTCATGACAACGATGTCATATCTTTAGCTTTATTAAGGCTTAAGCAACTGGTTAATCAAATATACACAAGTGGTACAGGCTGGGACTCTTGTGATTAGACGAATCTGAGTGTACCCCATGCAAATTCTTACAAAAAGGTGTGTCCTGTCCATACTGACAGCGTCAATTTGTACAATTCCATTTTTTAGTGAGGAATATGTGGTTCTTGCAATACTACTAAACCTATTAAGTCATCATCACAAAAAATAAAAACTTAACAAAAAAACATAAATAACAGCAACAACTACACAAAGCAAAGATTATACTACAAGTATTATCAAAGTTTGATTGAATACATCTTGGGGAAAGACCAACCAAATCCTGGTATGAGAGAGAACCACGCATAGGCAATATACCAACCATCACCAACATTTAATATAAGACATAAACTAAAGTAAACAATAAGAGGAATTAACAGATATTAGTAAGTAGTTTATAATAATAATATGTATTTCCTATAGGCTTATCGAATGTTATTTATATGTATTAAATGTATTATAAATGGCTTAGATTTAATTAAGCAGTTAGAACTACTAAAATTTTAAACATGAAAATTAAGATAAACTAATATATTTTTTAGCTAAAAGCTGTAAGAAATCATTAAAAGCGAGCATAAAATAGCTAGCAGAACTTAAAAAGATTTTAAAAGCAAAATTTTTCCTGAAGTAGACTGTACTGCAGGACTTAATCCTATTGCGGCAAGTTGCTTAAAGAATTGTTGGCTTTAGCTATGTTAAGTAGGACAAAGATTATTATGCACGTGCAGGGCATTTTCATAACAGGACAGTCTATTTTATTTCAGGGTAAAAAAATGGTATTTCAAACTGCACTTGCTTAGACTCCTATTGTATATACAGTGACGCCACGTTAAATCTTGATGCTGATATTCTAGAAATCCTGACAATGGCACCGATTCAGTTTCCAAAATAGGCAACCAATTACTTGATTGTACACCCTAAAGGAACATGAACTGGTCATGTTTATTTTAAGAAACATCCCTGCACATGCATAATCACATTTAACCTACATTATTTCACCTGTTGGTATCAGTTTCGAGTAATCCTGGACTAATTATTGCCTCGTTATTACCAAACTCTTTTTCAAACCAACTTACAGACATAGTGTTATTTCTAAACAGAAAATTATTTTAATCATATTGAAGCCAGTTGCGTGATTGTCTTAGTCCTAACGAGATATACAACAATTTAATTATCTTTCGTAATTAATCTGAAATAATATAAAATACTATGCGAAAGTAGGATGTAATTCAATTCAAACAGATTATTTTTCTCTATAAACGGATAATAGGTCTTAGAATGAACCTAAAATATGAAAATATTAAAGTTGGCCAAAAAAAATAATAAAGAAATATCCAAAAATCTTAGTAGTTATCCATAATAAATGCATTTGATTGTTGAAAAATGCTAATAAATTTGATAATGTTTTTGAATATTTACTAATTTTTGCAATTTTTACAGACTTTACAGGGATTCTGTTTCTTTATGACACCTGGTAAGTTCACTGATAAATATATTAATATATTGACCATTCTTGAGAACTAAGGTAGAAAAATGCTGAAAATTTAGCAAAGAGTAGCAAAATTTAGATTGAAAGGAGATTTTGTAAATTTTTATCTTGTGTATAGGAACCACCATTCCATTTTTCAATCAGACGTCTGTGGTTCCTGTAATATCTCTGAAACTAGGCATTTTTTATTTTCTTAAATCATCTTTAACAGATCCAAGACTTCTTGCTTTAAATTTATGATTTTCATATCTAATCAATTTTTATTATATTATGATAAATACCGGTAATTTAAAACCAGAAATCGTGTTCTATTTGTCTACGATTAAATAAGATTTAAACGAATGAAGCCACGAAGCCCCTGAATGTTAATTAAGTTGAGAGATATATAGATACACTCTCATTTTCATGTCTGCATGTGCATAATTATCATTGACCTAAATCTTCTAGTGTGATATATTGAAGTGATTTTTCTCTGTGAAAACTAGGGTGAAGCAAACAAATGTGAGCAGATCCAAGGACATTTGAAAACATATAAAAGATCAGACTATTATATTTGAATGAAATGAAAGGAGTTTTACTTCCTACTCTTCTGCACCTAATGGGCTAATTTTTTAATTTTTTCGAAAGTAGTTTACAATCAGTCTGATTAAAATTAGACCAAACTTCTATTCATTTTGTTAATTAGATTTTATATTTAATACAGTCACTTCAGTGAGGATCTAACAACCGGGTTCACGAACTTTTGTCAAATACCATTTTGACCTTGCTGACCTTTTGACCTCTGCTTTAACCAATCAATTCCTTCAATCTATCGCAAAATCCCAGGGCAGAAATATTTTTGATTGGTTAAAATAGTTAAGGTCAAAAGGTTAATTGGACACACCTTCAAGAGCCCATTGTAAGACCCTAACTGAAGTGGCTAAATTAAAAAAAAGTTTAGTTTACAACAAGAATCTGACCTGTGTAGTTATAAATATGTATTTTAAACAATCTTAGCGCTAGGATATCCTAAAAACAATATTAGAAGATAAGACCTTAGGACATCATAGAAATAGTGTTAGAAGAACCCTAGGATGTCCTAGAAATGGTGTTACAAGAACCCTAGGTGTCCTAAAACAGTGTTAAAGATAAGACTTTAAGGACGTCCTAGAAATAGTGTTAGAAAAACCCTAGGTTGTCCTAGAAACAGTGTTACAAGATAAGACCCTAGGTTGTCCTAGAAACAGTGTTACAAGATAAGAACCTAGGTTGTCCAAGAAACAGTGTAACAAGATAAGAACCTAGGTTGTCCTAGAAACAGTGTTACAAGATAAGACCCTAGGTTGTCCTAGAAACAGTGTTACAAGATAAGACCCTAGGTTGTCCAAGAAATAGTGTTACAAGATAAGACCCTAGGTCGTCCTAGAAACAGTGTTAAAAGATAAGAGCTTAGGTCGTCCTAGAAACAGTGTACAAGATAAGACCCTAGGTTGTCCTAGAAACAGTGTTACAAGATAAGACCCTAGGTTGTCCTAGAAACAGTGTTACAAGATAAGACCTAAGTTGTCCTAGAAATAGTGTTACAAGATAAGACCCTAGGTTGTCCTAGAAACAGTGTTACAAGATAAGACCCTAGGTCGTCCTAGAAACAGTGTTACAAGATAAGAGCTAGGACGTCCTAGAAACAGTGTTACAAGATAAGACCCTAGGTCGTCCTAGAAATAGTGTTAGAAAAACCCTAGGTTGTCCTAGAAACAGTGTTACAAGATAAGACCCTAGGTCGTCCTAGAAACAGTGTTACAAGATAAGAACCTAGGTCGTCCAAGAAACAGTGTTACAAGATAAGACCCTAGGTTGTCCAAGAAACAGTGTTTAAAGATAAGACCTTAAGGACATCCCCAAAACAGTGTTACAAGATAAGACCTTAAGACCCTAGTACATTCTTGTGCTAAGATTGTTTTTAGAATACAGGGCCAGGATGTTGACAAATATCTTTGGTTAATTAATATGTAAGAGAAAATAAAATAGAAAAGGAGAAAAAGGTTTAAAAATTCCAACTAAAAACAATACAACATCATAAATACCACACTAAAATAAAGCTTTGACATTACAAGCTGGACTTACTCTTTGAAGAAATATTTCTGTGTTAATATGGTCGTTTAGATGGAGCTCGTAATCACAATGTCAAGCTATAACAAACTCCTTTAAGAGCCACTGACAGAAAGGTATCATTTAACGCTTGGGAACAACCTTGTTTCCATGTTTTAAAAATTCATAAATTCACCTTATCTCCCAATTTTTCAAGGCAAATCTTTAATACACATGTACGTTATTACTATACATATTTTAAAGGGCTTTACAATCCTATATAATTTGCCACAATTACCACATCTGTGAGACAAAAAACAGTTCCCGATAATGTCAATGTATACCACCCAAATTGTGGAATATTTTACCCTTAAATATTAGATCCTGCACTTCATTAGCAATTTTTAAATCTCTTCCCAAAACGATTTTGTTTAAGGAGATCGTATCTTTTATATATTCATTTTTTACACATTTTTAAATATATCTTATTTATTTCATTATATTTCATAAATTTTTAAGCAGTCGCCATTTTATCAAATGTTAATGTTTTAATGAATTGTATTGTACAGCGTATCTGGGCACGTTTTTGTGGAAGATGGCGCTATATAAATGTCTTGATAATAATAACAATAAAATAAAACAAGAGTTTGTTACAGCTTGACATTGTGAGGATAGATGTAGCTTAAATTCTTACATAAAATATACTAAACTTACCCATTTTTTTTCTTGCTAGATCTTGGTGATAGAATGACACAGGGATCAATCTCCTCTTCGTTTTCTTTATCACATTCTTTATGTTCTACTGGTATTATATAGGACATAGACTGGGCTTTAATAGCTGGTATAGGATCTACAAGTATAGACATCAAATTTAGAATTAATTCTCTGCATGCTAACTGACTCCAAAGTCAGTTGAATACAGTTTTCAAAACATAATGAGATAATCTTCAAGGGACAGGTTTGATAATTTCGAGGGTTGTTTTCGTTCTTGAATATACGTAAACAGTCTTCAGGTATCAAATTAACCCGTTTTCAAAACAAAATAGATTATCTTCAAGGGACAGGTTGAATTTCGAGTTTTTTTTTTATGAATATACGTAAAGTCTTCAGACATTACAGTCAGTTTGTAACAGTTTTCATCACAAAAAGAGTTTATCTTCAAGGGACAGGTTTGACAATTTCGATGTTTTTTTTTTCGGACTTGAATATATGTATATAGTCTTCAGAATTACTAGATATGTAAGCAAATTGCAAAATGCATTCAAATAAACATATTTAGGAGAATTTACTTTCCATTTCTTTATATGTCTTTTCTATATATCCTAGAGTCTCAACAAATGACAAGTCACCAAAGGCAGGTAATTCTAGACACACACAGATTGTAAGGTTCAAATATTGAACTGTGAATACTATAGCTGAAAGCTTAACTAACAAATTCCCTTTTCTAGACTAAAGTATGATTGGTCAAAAGAATTGCAAATTGCCTCAACCCTTCCCACCCCTCATTCACATGTTTCATTGAGCAGACAGCCTTCAATGCCCAACCTCCTCCCCCTCATCATTAACATGTTTAAAGCAAATAAACTTACCAGAACTATCGACGTGCTCATGTAAAATGGTTAGATCTAACGGAGGTATGAAAGGTTTGCGGCTATTACTGGGAGAATGTTCAGGCGTCGGTCTATTTTCTTTCTCCTCTCGGGCAAAATCATCTATTTTATGTTTATCATGAGTCTGATCTGATTTCCTCGACCATTTTTTACCACAGTTATCTTTGCTACTAACTATGTCTGTTTCCTGCAATAGTGCTTCTAATTCCTCATCTTCATGCTCAATACTCCGTCTGCCTTTTCTACTTGGTGTTCGTCGAGCTGGTCCAGCCGGCTTTTTGAACTAAAACAACAATATTCCGGTTATTATCTTGAAACAATTATGATCTACCAGTATTAATTTAATATGCGATATAACCACTCAATATTTTGGTGTGTGCATTTTGCCAATTTGTTGATTTATTCATCAGGAGGGCATGCACATTGTTTATCGTAACAGAGGTGCCCAAGGTATATCAATGGGCAAGAGTTATCTTTCCTCATTATTCCAGTCAACCCAGTTGTAAATGGATTCTATGTAAGTCATCTTTGCACATAAGTAACCCAGCTATAAATGGCTTCTAAATCCTTCCTCATTTTCCCTGTCAAGCCAACAGTAAATTATCTTAAATAAGTCACCCATCCTCATAATTTCAATCAAATCAGTGTATGATCAGTAAAAGGTCTATTATCAAGGTTTGGCCATGAACTAGTCAGTATACAGAATCTGTCCCTCAATATTTCCTTGTAAAAAATGATTGTTACTCACCCCAGGCAGAAGGTTATCAGAGTTTGTTGCTACCACTTCAAATTCTTCATTCATATTAAATATACTAAAAAAACAAAACACAACAATTTTTACACAAAGGACTCTTTATGAATCAATTTCAACTTTGTCCAGGGGCCTTATTCTCGAAAAACTTAATAAAGAAAAAATTCAGATTTTAATCTTATTGGATAATACTCCTGATTTTAGTGATTTACCAATCAGATAACAGGAATACTAAAATCATTTTAATTAAGTTTTCGAGAATAAGGCCCCTGGTTCTAAAAAAAAAGTTACAATCTAAATTAGTTACAAGTTGTATTCTTTTCTTCTAACATATTTTTAATTAATTCTAAAATCTTAGCTTTCTGAATCAACCTTAGAAATGACGCTGCGATTTTAAGAATTTACACAATCTGATTGGGATCGTATTTTGAACCACATACAGCGCCATACTACAGAACCACTGATTTAATACAAGGGCTATTTCTAGAATTTTTAGAATACAATAAACATTTAAATTGTACAAACAATTCAACAGTAATAGCCTCTTAGTTAAATAGTTAAATATTGAAAACTTACCCAGTGGATGAAGACGTCCCAGTCACTGATTTAGACATTGGTTCTTGTGCCTAGAAGTAGAAAAAATATCTTTGTTGATCACATAGGCCGGTGAAAAAAAAGTACAATTCAAAATGTAAACACATGATGGCAATTTAATTGTAAACACATGAGGACAATAAAAATGTAAACACATGAGGACAATTTGAATTGTAAACACATGAAAACAATTCAAAAGGTAAACACATGAAGACATTTAAAAATGTAAACACATGAGGACAATTTAAATTGTAAACACATGAGGACAATTTAAATGTAAACACATGAGGACAATTTAAATTGTAAACACATGAAGACAATTTAAAATGTAAACACATGAAGACAATTTAAAATGTAAACACATGAAGACAATTTAAAATGTAAACACATGAAGACAATTTAAAATGTAAACACATGAAGACAATTTAAAATGTAAACACATGAAGACAATTTAAATTGTAAACACATGGAGAATCCAAATGTAAACACATGCACATATCATATATCCTGATTCAAAATGAGTTTCAATAAAGAATGAAAACGACACAAACATAAGTTTAACATTTCAATAAAACACCTGAAATTTCAAACAAAGTGTTCAAGATTTAGCTTCAATTTTCTTCTGTTAAAAACAAAATACCACATTACTGCTTGATAAAGACGAGAGAATCATCGTTGAAACACTACAAGTTATTCAATAAAGTAATTGTTTTCATATAATTGTGTCCAGTTACTGTAAAATACCACAACTATAAAAATATTGATAGGTAAAACAAGATTTACCAACGAAAATGCGAAAGAGAAGAACAACAATCAAGATATTCCTATAGAATAGAATAACACGCAAGTAAACGTTATCTATTTAATACCATCATCCTCATCTTTATCCCAGTCTTTAAATAAATAAAACAACTCATATCAACTTCTACATAGTTTGGCCCCATTTCATTATAAACTAATATGCAAATAAAAAATAAAAAAAACTTGGCAAATATTCAAATAACATTGAAATAACAGTGGGAGAAAGAGTGAGGTATGTACAAAAAAATTATAATGACCATGTGTGTCATTATCATTGAATAGGATGTAAAAAATACTCTTAAACTGATATTAATACAGGTGTAGTCCGAATTGACTGACAGGTATCTGCCCTATTATAGAGACTCGAATAGACATAATGACAGAGTTTAATTGCATTGCAGTTTGAGAATCGAAACTACCTCTTGCAATTTAACATTTCCCTTGATTAGCAAAAAATCTATTTAATGTAGTCCGAATTGACTGACAGGTATCTGCCCTATTAGACTCCTTTAGACATAATGACAGAGTTTAATTGCATTGCAGTTTGAGAATCGAAACTACCTCTTGCAATTTAACATTTCCTTTGATTAGCAAAAAATCTATTTAATGTAGTCCGAATTGACTGACAGGTATCTGCCCTATTATAGAGACTCGAATAGACATAATGACAGAGTTTAATTGCATTGCAGTTTGAGAATCGAAACTACCTCTTGCAATTTAACATTTCCCTTGATTAGCAAAAAATCTATTTAATGTAGTCCGAATTGACTGACAGGTATCTGCCCTATTATAGAGACTCCTTTAGACATAATGACAGAGTTTAATTGCATTGCAGTTTGAGAATCGAAACTACCTCTTGCAATTTAACATTTCCTTTGATTAGCAAAAATCTATTTACGATTTTGCAAATGAAATCAAGTCATATAATTTTACTGATCAATTTCTGTCAAGCTCAAAATAGCCATATAGTTCCATTTTAGATAGGAAGGACTTTTTCAGAGAGTTCACATATCTGATGATATTGATTTGGTTTGTCAATTGAGTGTCCCTTTCAGAGAGTCCACGTGGGTAAGAATGTATATTTGATATTTTGGTTCGTGAACTTAAAATTCCTTTCAGAGAGTCCACAGAGCTAATA
Organism: Nipponacmea schrenckii; assembly: GCA_030562195.1. Taxonomy (NCBI): domain Eukaryota; kingdom Metazoa; phylum Mollusca; class Gastropoda; family Lottiidae; genus Nipponacmea; species Nipponacmea schrenckii. The sequence goes on from JAUJPP010000001.1 coordinate 3,608,033, forward strand.
ATGTTTATTTGGTATTTTGGTTTCTCAACTTAGTATCTCTTTCAGAGTCCACATTTTTAGCTTAATCCAGTTAACTAACAAGATTTAAAAGATTAAAATTCAGCAAGTTAATGAATCAATTCTTTCAAACATTTATAAGTTTTAGTTTTGATAAGTCAATTGGTGAGGATCTTCAAACTATATCACTCGATATCAAATCATTGTGATACCAGGGGAAGAGGCATTGACATCTTATTTCAATTGTTGAAACAATGCGCTGTTTTTCATAACTGCAGAAAAGAAAGAAGCAACTATATTTTACAAGGATATCAACTTAGGTTCACAAGTCAGCCGTGACAGGGATCCTTTCTACCAGGTGGTCCTTGGCCAAACCTCTTGGCATTGATCGTTCCTGGATTATCTGTACCCATTTACAACTGGGTGGTCTAGTTGATGAATCAATTCTTCTAACAATAAGTTACAGCTCAAAAAGTCAATTGGTGATTGTCTTCAAGTTACCTCATATCAGATCATTGCGAAATCTGAAAACACCATGTTTTTCATATCACTCAGATTAACAAGTTGATGAATAAAGATGTAGGACAAGGACATAGAAAGTAAATATTTATATCTCAGCTTTAATTTGAATGAGAAAAGAATTATGTACAATGAGAATAGAGAAAGTTATTCAGGATATTATAATCCAATATACAAGATCCGGGAAGTGTTGCTTAGAACATCCTAGAGCTAAATATAGTACGTTATTAAGGTTTTATATGACATGACCTTGAGTCAACATGACACGACCTTCAAATAACAGCATGACTTCTAAAAGCTTTTTTAGCCCAAATTTTTAAAAATATTGATTAATCTTTCATCTCTAAATATTATTTTTTCAAATTTTAAAGGGATAGTGTGCCAAATCTGAAATTTAACAAAATCTCTTCCTCCTTTATTTGTAAACAATGTATTTTGTTAATATTTGGAAGTAAATTTTTTTTAATCAAAATTCTTTTTGAAATTTTGTTTTCTTGTAAATTCTTTTCAAATCTTTTCATTTTCATAAATTTTAAATCATGAAAGTCCTTTTAACTGTATTTTAAAGATATGCTTCCTCTTAGGCTGACCAAAATAACTGAAACTTGGCCAAAAGGAGTATTTGTTCTTCAGTGGACTAACCCAGTGTTAAAACTATACAGAATCCTTCAATAATCAAATAACTCTAGGTAAATAATCCATTAGACTAAATGATTTGAAAACGAGCATTTTTCAACTTTTATTAAGTTTAATAGATATATCGTATTATATACAGATTCTAGTCTTGAGTCATGGACACCCACCAAATCAAACTGATGAATATATACTCTCATTGACCAAGTTTGAGATTTTTAAGAGGTAATATTTCTTTAACAATATGATATAACAATCAGAATAATCTATATTCAATGTATATAGTCACTTTAAGTCTGAAACTCATTTTCTTGGAAAGATTCCAACTGCACTAATTCCAGTACACTTGGCATTAAGACATTATCGAGCATGTATAATGTCTTTACAAGATAGAACCTCACAAAGTATTCACAAACAATATATACAAGATACCAGTCGAAAATCATTTAAGTCTAAGGCATTGGATTGTATGTTATTGAATACAGCCAATCAGAGATCTTGACATAAAACATGTCAATATCATGGCTTAGACACTTTCAGTCGAGAGCTCTCATTGGCTGTATTTGTATCATACAATGACTACCAACTATCCTATTTTTTTAAATTTGATAATACGGCTCCATCCTTTTCAGCTCTGTCGTTAGGGTAGGTCCACGGGTGCTAGAATTAAGCCCCACCCATTGTATTCTCTCAAAACATTTTTCAGTTAGCTGAGATTAATTAATTTGCAAAAAACACAAAGATGAACATTTTGATTGGGAATTGGGATTTTGGCACCTTGGAATCGTCTGAACTAATTTCTCTGGACTTTTAATTTCCAAATAACCTGAGGGAGGGGAGAACCAGGACAAAAAAATACCAATTCAGTCCTAAGAACGGGGTTGATGCCATTCAAAGTCCACTAAGGGTAAGGCCAAGTCATGCTCGATTCTATGATATTCATTAACCATATGTTTCAGAAATAGATTTTTATGTGCATTGTCAATTTAAGAAGCAATTCAATATTCTTTGAAGATTTCAAGTGCACTTGTCTTGGTGCAATCTCACTTTGAACATATTTTTATTAGTCAACAGTAGGATGTTTATACTTTAACAGACTTCATCTTGTAATCAATAACATTGTTTATCCTAGTTTACAATATGCAGGCCGTATTCACAAAAAACTTAATCTAAATGAAATACAAATTTTTAAAAATGTGGTAATCTAGTTGGATAAAAAAAAAAACTGAAATTGAAATTTGATTTTAGTGATTAGCCAATCAGATGACTGGAACATTAAAATCATCTTAAGTTAAGTTTTTTGAGAATAAGGTCCCAGATGACTGGAACACTAAAATCATCTTAAGTTAAGTTTTTCGAGAATAAGGTCCCAGATGACTGGAACACTAAAATCATCTTAAGTTAAGTTTTTCGAGAATAAGATCCCAGATGACTGGAACAATAAAGCCACCTTAAGTTAAGTTTTTCGAGAATAAGGCCCCAGATGAATGGAACACTAAAATCATCTTAAGTTATTCTAGAATAAGGTCCCAGATGACTGGAACACTAAAATCATCTGAAGTTAAGTTTTGGAGAATAAGGTCCCAGATGACTGGAACACTAAAATCATCTGAAGTTAAGTTTTCAAGAATAAGGTCCCAGATGACTGGAACACTAAAATCATCTGAAGTTAAGTTTTCAAGAATAAGGTCCCAGATGACTGGAACACTAAAATCATCTAAGTTAAGTTTTCAAGAATAAGGTCCCAGATGACTGGAACACTAAAATCATCTTAAGTTATGTTTTCAAGAATAAGGTCCCAGATGACTGGAACACTAAAATCATCTTAAGTTATGTTTTCAAGAATAAGGTCCAAGATGACTGGAACACTAAAATCATCTTAAGTTATTCAAGAATAAGGTCCTAGATAACTGGAACACTAAAATCATCTTAAGTTAAGTTTTCTAGAATAAGGTCCAAGATGACTGGAACACTAAAATCATCTAAAGTTAAGTTTTCGAGAATAAGGTCCCAGATGACTGGAACACTAAAATCATCTTAAGTTAAATTTTCTAGAATAAGGTCCCAGATGACTGGAACAATAAAATCATCTAAAGTTAAGTTTTCTAGAATAAGGTCCCAGATGACTGGAACACTAAAATCATCTGAAGTCATGTTTTCAAGAATAAGGTCCCTGAAACACTTAAACCATCTCAAGTAAAATTTTCGAGAATAAGGTCCCTGCTTAAAACAAAACACCCAGGGCCTGTTAAACACTACCATTCAAAGATTCAGGTGAGGTTTGTCAGACAATACTTCAAATAAAAAGTAAAACAAAAATATTGATTATAACTTACCTGAGCAATAACAACACCTTTACTTTCAAAAAAATCAAAAGCAGTAGAATTGGGTCGATTGTTTTGATTTACTAGCAAATGTCACATCACCTTCACCATCAATATCTTCTGAATTCTCAAATTTATTTATCAAGTCACAGATCTGAATACTTGGTCCATGGGATTCGCTGAAATAGGAGAAAAATTGATGAAAAGGATTTCCACATCTCATTTGAAATTTTAAGAGAGCTTCAAGCAAAATTGAAAAGAATTTCCTTATGGAAATAAATCGAAATGAAATCAATCAGAGGTTTACTACCCTTCGACACAAAATGGGCTAATGAAGATGGGCAATACCATGCAGTGTATAAGCTAGAAAATTTTGCAATGGGATTAATGAAGATGGACAACACCAAAGTGGGAGCAAGGAGGGAAATTTTGCCAGGACTGCAGCATTAGCCATTTCTTTTTCTGATTTCCAACCGTCAAGGGATCTTTAATGTGCACAGCTTGCAGTACACAGGCCCTTGGTTTATTGAACACTATTTTAAAAGTAGAATTTCTATATTACTCTACAATTGATGTTCTGAGCACTATTTTAACAGTGGTATTTCTATAATACTCTACAATGGATTAAGGATTATTTTGTAATTAAATAAATTAAAACATTAAAAACTTACCAATCATCTTTATCAGTGTATGAATTTCCCCCTTGAGAGAAAATTTCTGAAATATAAACCATTTTGATGTGAAATTTTCTAGGAAATTGCAGTATATAACAATTCTGATGAAATTATCTTACATAATGACTATAAATAGCTTTGAGACAAGCCTATATGATCTAGGGTTAACAGGTGTGTCATGTGGTTCTATAATAGCAACTCCAATAATATCTGATGATATTTATAAACTTTTTGGGGAATTTCATAAAACATTAAAGGGGCTCTTCCACTCTTGAATTTGTGTAAGCCTTGATGTTAAAAAAGCACTGTTCCAACTTAAATGAATTAATAATTCATAAACATTAAAGAAGCCCTTCCATGTTTCATTTGTTATGTGACCTAGGCCAGTGCTTCTATAGGAGAGCATCTCTTATAACACATTATACTTGTGACCTAGGCCAGTGCTTATATAGGATAGCATCTCTTATAACACTTAATGCTTGTGACCCAGGACAGTGCTTCTATAGGAGAGCATCTCTACCCTTAACTATCATACATTTCAAGCTTTCACGCAAGTCTTCCGCTTGATTTTGATTTTTTTATTTCTGATTCTGATATCTGATTTTGACATAAAAGGATCTATTTTTAGGCCAAAAGGTGAAACTAAGATAAAATTAGATGATAGGTTTTTAGAACTGGATTCAAAATAAATTTGACCGATTCACTAATGAAAATACAATCATTTTCCGTTTTATTAAGTATAAAATTATTATCTGGGAGTGCTCCTTTAATTGGATTGTGATGTAACAGCATATTTCATAAACACAATGAAGTTAACAAGTTCTAGAAAAGGCAACACATGTCGATCAATTGAACCCCTGGTAATAACAGCTGATTTTAAACCTGGGAGACGCAGTAACTTAGTACGCTATTTGTCTAATACCTTGACTGTAATGGCCACTATTCTAGTATCACCTTTTCACTTTGTCAAGCTATTACAAATTTGTACTAATACCTTTACTGTAATAGTCACTTTTCTTGTATCACATATTTACATTGTCAAGCTATTACAAAGTTTGTATAATACCTTGACTGTAATAGCTACCTTTCTTGTATCATGGAAGTTTAAGAATGCAACGATTTGATTGGATTGCTAGACATATACAGCCAATCAGAGATCTTGAGAGACAGACTGTGAACATAATAGCGTATTGTTTACAAACTTTCAGTCGAGATCTCTCATTGGTTGTATTAAGTAGCGTACAAAGACTAAGTCTCAGTCTTAGATTAAATTAATCCCAGGTGAGTCTCAGAAATAACAAGGCCTTGTCATGCCCTTAACGATAATATATTCTCACCTGATTCTGTACAAACAGACGACGTATCTTTTTCTGGACTCACGTTAAAATCATCGTCACCAAATATCAGACCGGTTACTGTATCACTGATAGCACGATCAACAGCTCTATAAAATACAATAGACAGCTCTATATAATACAATAGACAGCTCTATAAAATACAATAGACAGCTCTATAAAATACAATAGACAGCTCTATATAATACAATAGACAGCTCTATATAATACAATAGACAGCTCTATAAAATACAATAGACAGCTCTATAAAATACAATAGACAGCTCTATAAAATACAATAGACAGCTCTATATAATACAATAGACAGCTCTATATAATACAATAGACAGCTCTATAAAATACAATAGACAGCTCTATATAATACAATAGACAGCTCTATATAATACAATAGACAGCTCTATAAAATACAATAGTCTTCAGTTTGACTTTTTTAAAACAAACACAGAATAGAGGCCAGAATTTGGGAGAAAAGCTGAAATTTTGTTTATTTAAAATTTAAATTATATTATGAATTCCCATAACAGAGGAAAACAGTTAAAATTATATACTATTGTTCTGTCATCTAAAGTTTCAGTTTAATGCCTTCTTTAGATACACTTCAGTAGTCTATGAACACATTTTGTTTGTCCTCCTATTACTTATTCAAAGTTTAATAAACCTGTTTTATGTTTTGTATGAAAAATTTTTGCCAGAAATTATGAATATATTTTAGAACATATAGATATTTGTAAATGTATGACCAGGTTTTTTAATTCAAGAGTTCAGCCCGTTTTAAGTGAGTTCACATAGCTATTTGTGGTTATTTGTTATTTAGTTGACATCTGAATCTTAGTCTCATTTTTAATAATATTTGTTATGTTAGTCTTTCAATTTGGCATCATTCTTTACGGAGAGTCCACATAGTTTATTTTGTAAATAAGTTTGTCAATTCCTTTCCAGGAGTTCACATAACAAATATTGTTGTTTAGCCTGATATAGTCAATATTATCAATATCAGGTTTGATTGTGTCTAATTATTTTCATTCTTTAAGAAATTTCTTGGCAAGATCACATTTTGGACAAATTTCATAAGTGAGGCTGACGTCAGTGAATAATAATTTATTATGAAATGAATGAAAAATTTGAATCAACATCATTATTTGTGTCACAAACGATTTATCCATTTCCATGCTTTGTTTTAGTATCAATTTTTTTTCTGGGGGGAAATTTGCAACTTTGTTGGGAAAGTTAAGGGGAAAAGTATCAAAAGCCAAGCTTGGTGCTGTTCACAGCTCTAGTATGTTTTTATTACCAGTCCAATATTTAAGTTGACTTCTGCCTGACTGGATTGGGGTCAGTAAGGTTCAATAAACAACCATTATTATTTAATAAATACAATAAGGTCACTGATATTATCATACCTTTCAGAGTATTTAATGTCCTACTCTTCTGCACCTAATGGACTAATGAAGACCTAAAGTGTGCAGTGAGTGAAACTTTGCCAGGACAGTGGCATAAGCCTCCCCTTCCCTTCCCCTCTATCATGCATTAATAACAAAGAAAAAATCTGAAAGTTCATCTGGACCTTTGCCTCGATCGAAACCCTGGACTTTTCAGATTAAGAAAAAAGACAGTTGTCAGAATATGGTAATGAGAAAACTTACCTTGAAGTTCTGGCAGTAACAACAGGTGATTCTATCATACTGTAACCTTCACTAGAAATATAATACATTAATTGTTAGTACTCGATTCTTCACTCCTGTATAATGAGTGTTAGCTAATAATGACCAATCTTATCCAATCATTTAAGTTTTCCTACTAGATTAGCCAAATGGAAACTTTTAACCATGTCCTCGGAAGACATCAAAATACTAGGAAATCAGACTGGTGTAAATAGAAGATATGAGTGTCTCTGATACACATACAAAGACTAGAAAATCAGAATGGTGCTAATATAAGCTATAACTATCACTGATAAACATAAAAAGACTAGAAAAGCTTAAGTGTATTTTACGGTCTAGATTTCAAATAAGTATTGCTCACATAACCAAATCATTGACAAAGCTTTGCCTCAGTGAATATACACTTTAACCATATAATGTGTTTCAATGTCATTCGAAGGAAGTTTTATTAAAGAGATTGTAAAAAGGTTTTTTCAAATTTTTATGTGTATCGTGAACATTCATTATCATCAGTTAGCATCATTAAATTTTCAATCAGACATCTGAGGTTTCTGCAATTCTACCCAATTAGGAGATTTTTTTTATTAGAGTAGTGTTGTCATCAATCGCTTAATTTTAATGGAATTCCAGGAACCACAGACATCTGACTGAATGTAGAATTGTGTAAATTTATGCTATCAGTGTCTCTGATACACATATAAATTTCTTTAAAAACCTAGATATAATCTCTTTAAATAGGGTCAGTACATTTTTTACAGGGTCATTTGTCAAGTTAACTTTTACATCAAATAAATGATTAAAATGCAGTTAAGTCTATGGTTATCGAATTTGAATTGAAATTTTTTTGAAAATTACTTGAGAACACTGTCATTGAAAAAGTATTGCTGACTTTGCAAGATAATAAAGTGAACATGGTAACTTTAACGTGTAGATAGTGAAAGATAAAAATGTCCTTTCAATAGTTTTCTATAAGTTAACCGAGAATACAAGCAACCATTTTAAACTTTAAATTTGACAATTGCTATATCATATAATACATAAACACCCTTGTTTCAGACTACAGAAACTTTCATTTCCAAAAATATCAAGTTATTGTTGATTGGATCATGAACAATTGGTTGTCCAATAGAAACCCTTTTAATATAATCCAATGTCTGCTAGAACAGTCAAAATGGATCCTGTTAGATCTGAACTTTGATGATGTTCTAAAAAATTTTAACACCACTGAGAGAGAGCCCATTTTCAACCAGTCATCTTAGACGAACAATCGATCATGACCGGCATATATGGTGAAATCAACAGCCCTGGGATGACAGAAGGGGGATGTTTTAAAATATTAGGTAACGAACCTATCTGGACCGAATGGAGTTTTTTTTAAAATTTGAATTAACGAACCTATCTAGACCAAAAAAGGGAGATGTTTTATAATTTAAAGCAACGAACCTATCTAGACCGAAAGGGGATGCTCGGCCAGTGAATTCATCATCACTATAATTAGTTTTAGGACTAGCTGGTATATTATTGATCGTTGGTATAAAATCATCGTTCCAATCATCCTGGTAGTTGGTACTTTCATAATCTTTTATCTGGAAATATAATATCAAATATATTACCATGGTAATCGACATTCAAAAAAATTCAAATATAAACTTTTATACAAGGTAGTTACAAATCAACTTTCATAAATAAAAAACAAAAAAAAAAAACACCTGTAGATACAATGGTTGGGAATGTCAAGGTAAAAATGAACTTACCAGGCTTTCTTTATCTGTTCACAAAGTTCAAGTTTAGAACAAAATGTAAAAAGTTTGATGGATCTTTGTCCATATTTAGGCATAATTTAAAATAAAACTCTACCTTTCTGGGTGATGGCACAGGTCTCATATCTTCAATGTGTACTGTAAGCTTTGGGGGAGGTGGACGTGGGGGAGGGATTTTCTGTCTTCTCTTTTCCTACACGGTAAAAAAAAACAAACATTGATGATCACTTGAATCAAAACAATATAGTTATCCTAGCACAATATCTCCATCAACTACAATCAATTTCTTCACTAAAAGATACCTTTTTTGGTGGCCTCAGTTAGTGATTAACATTTTAACATGAACTGCTTCATTCGTTATACAAAATCAGAGTTTTCCTGACAATAAGTAATCTTTATTTGAGTTCTATACCTCAATAAAAGATTGTGGTTTAAGTCCACTGTATGAAATAATAGAGAAGTGTATTAAGTAAGTTTATAACATTATATAAAGTATTAAGAAGGCTAAGATGATTAGTAAGTTAATGCTTTTAAATATCTTTCAAATATCTCCATTGATTTATTAATAATCAGTTATTAACCAAATGGATTTGTAAATTTAATTGAAATATATCTATTACATGCCTTTTTCAGCAGCTTTCAAATAATTGAATCAAATGGAGTTTTATGTCCTACTCTTCTGCGCCTTATGGGCCAAAGAAGTCGGGAAACACCAAGCAGTGTGAAATGGGAATCAGCCTACTCTTTTTGCAATTTACAACTGTTCAAGGGATCTTCAACATGAACAGCCTGTAGTACAGGCCTGTTATTTCCTTGAATGACTAGTGCTTTTCTGTCAGTCTCTCAGGCCTACGTCACTGACAAGGAGAAACCGCGCTGAAAAATCTGAAAGTTCATCTCAACCTTTGCCAGGATTGAACTCTGGACATTCAGACTCACTGAGCCACCACAGCCACCAAAGCTCCCCAAAGAGGTTTCAAAAGGTCCCCAAGTCAGTATAAGTTGACTACATGTCCAGAAAATTTGACACCATGAAAGTATCTTACTATTCAGTGTTCAGTAAAAAGCTGAGTTAGTTTGCGTCACACTTTGTGACAAGACCAAATATCTTTCTGCCATGAATGCTTGCAGGAGTCGGCCCTTCAACAGACCTGAATTAAAAAGTTATTAATTGCTTACCCACAGAGATACGGGTGATTCCTCATGATCCATTTTAAATATATTATCATAATTCTTAATAAACTTAGTGGTAATCTGATTGATAATCCCTTGATCTTTTAATCCAGTTAATCCATGACCACATCTACAAAAAGAACATTAATATCAAATAAGTGACTTATTACCATTATATATCTGTGTTTCTTGTTAAAAAACATAGATAAATAAAATCATATAGATATAAAATCATATAGATATTAAATCATATAGATATAAATCATATAGATATAAATCATATAGATATAAAATCATATAGATATTAAATCATATAGATATAAATCATATAGATATAAATCATATAGATATAAAACATATAGATATAATATATAAATTCATAGAACATATAGATATAAATCTATAAATAAAATCAGATAGATATACAATCAGATAGAAATAAAATAATCCATCAGCATTTAGAGGTAGATATCTCTATAAATAATAAAATTTTATAGTAAGTTTATACTAGTCATAAGTTTAACTGACAATGTAAATTGTTGAAACGGTATGTACCAAAAAAGCCAGGAGTAGTATATGATATAAACTGATGATGACAATGTGACAATGTAAATTGAAGAAACCTTTTGCTTAATAAAACACAAGAGTGGTATACCATGTAAAGTTATGATGACAATGTAAATTGTTGAAACATTATGTACAATAAACTTAAGAGTAGTATACTATATAAACTGGTGATGACAATGTAAATTGTAGAAACGTTGTGTACAATAAAACTCAAGACTGGTATACCATATAAACTTATGATGACAATGTAAATTGTTGAAACATGTGTACAATTTCAGCTATCTGTATAGTCATCTTAATATCAACTTTACCAGCTGATAGAGCTCTATTTCAGCTATCTGTATTGTAATCTAAATATTTACATTACCAGCTGATAGAGCTCAATTTCAGTTATCTGTATAGTCATCTAAATATTTACTTTACCAGCTGATAGAGCTTAATTTCAGTTATCTGTATAGTCATCTAAATATTTACTTTACCAGCTGATAGAGCTTAATTTCAGCTATCTGTAAAGCCATCTAAATATTTACTTTACCAGCTGATAGAGCTCAGTTTCAGTTATCTGTATAGTCATCAAAATATTTACTATACCAGCTGATAGAGCTCAAATACAGCTGTCTGTATAGTCATCAAAATATTTACTTTACCAACTAGTACAGCTTAATTTCAACTAAACATATCACTTTTTAGTATTAATATATAGTTTGATTAAAATATTGATAATCAAGGTATAATCATAGTAATCTTTTATCAGCTGATAATTACTTAACGAGGCTTATTATATAGTTTAATAGGTTAATAGCTTAAAGTGGCAGTATGCAAAACTTTCAATAACATAAACATTGTAAAATATACCTGAAAATATTTCTAAATTATCCTTTTTATATCCATACTTGATTTAAACTGATTTTGTGTTTAGAAAGGTTAATAAAAAGTGAACATACTAATTTAGTTGAACGAAACAGTTTGACCTTATGATGGTTTTTGACCATATAATGGTTCAATATTATTAGTTGAAACTTTCAGAATAAGTAGGAGACATATTTCTCTACACTTACACCCATACCTTAGCTTTCATACACCAACAAAAACAATAACAAACTTTAAATGGAAGTTACTAATTATTAATTAAACAGTTTGACCTAATGATGGTTTTTGGCTGTATAATGGTTCAATATTATTAGTTGAAACTTTCAGAATAAGTGGGAGATATATTTCTCTACAATTACATACCTTAGCTTTCATACACCCAACAATAACAAACCTTAAATGGAAGTTACTAATTGTTAATTGATCAGTTTGACTTTATGATGGTTTTTGACTGTATAATGACTCAATATTATCAGTTGAAACTTTCAGAATAAGTAGGAGACATATTTCTCTACTATTACGCGTTAATTTCGTTCAAATCCATACAGTGAATGGCTTATTTCAAGTTACAGATAAAAATCTAAATCAAAATAATATGTTTTGTATTTTTTCCTCAAGACATGATCTCAAGACAATGTCTTTCAATATGTTTTAGTATACAAAGTTGTTCAAAATTTAGCTTAGATATCAAATACATTGTAAAACGACCTTACAGGTATAGTTTTTCTTTCAAATCATGTGCTGCATCTATTTCAGTCAATAACAGAAATTCAGTATTTGTTCACATTTTTTAGAAAATCGACTTTGAAATTCAACCCTTATTTTCTACAGGACAATTATTTGTGGTTTGGGGTCTATAGCAGGCAGTGAGTTTGCAAGGAAGAAAGTTGAAATTTTGTAATATAAGAGCTTGAGACAAAGTGGTTCCTGAAAATAAGGCTAGCCAACAATTCTGCCAGAAGTTGCAGGATCTTGAGTTTAGCACTTAATATAGAAAATAGGTGAAAATCTTTGAAAATATTCTCTAAGTCTGCCAGAACATACTTAGCAAATGGAGTCACCTGCCGAATAAACCAGAAAATGAAATGAAATGAATAGAGTTTTACGTCCTACCCTCCCAATATACCAGAAACAAAACACCTAGTTTTGAATACATGTAGATTGAGTGTATTTTACCTGAACAATCAAACAAACATCCACAGTAAGTTTCCAAAACACAATAAAAATAAACCTTAATATATGAAAAGTATGGGATAAGCTCAGTTGGTTTATTAAAGGGATAATAGGTCTTAGAATGAATATAAAATTTGAAAATTTCAAACTTGGCCAATAAGAGCTCTATTCATCAGTAAATATACCTGCTGCTATAAATAACATAAAAAAACTAGAATTGCTTACAATTATGAACGTATTTCGAGAGCCTTAAAATATTATGTAGGCTAAATTTGCAATTACCTACATCTAGACAATATATTGAATATCATTTGACCTAGTTTTCAAAGTCATAAAATAATTAGGTCACACCTTCCGTAACGGTTAATGATGGCGAAAATATGAAAATTATCAATTTTTGCTGTATTTAAGTACACTTATCTCTATGAATTTTTTAAGTAAGCCAAATTAAAAAATATCTACTCGTAGACAATATATTGAATATTATTTGACTTAATTTTCAAGGTCATAGATTAAGTGGGTCACACCTTCCGTAGCCGTTAAAGTGACCTAATTTTGAAAAAATCGAAATTTAAATAATTCGAAAGAAAATACGAAATTTGAAAATCGGTCTCCAAGAAAAGGTAGATAATGATCCATTGTATCTATGTGCTAAATTTCATCAAAATCGGTCTATCAGTAGTGTCTGAATTTCGGATTTAAGAATTGTAACGAAAATTAAAAATGGCGGCCGATATGGCAGCTTGACCTAATTATTTAGGTCAAATCAATTACTATTGACAAGTTATTTATAAAACAGTTTTCACTTTTCACCTAGCAGTTATAGACCGGAAGTTACGTAATTACGTCATTTGAGGCTAAACCGGAAGTGGAATTTTTTTTTCACATTTTTTCAAAAATTATAAACATATCGCCTATCAACTGGTCAAGTTTCAAAATTTTACCATTTATATTAAAGGAGAAATCACGGTCTGAAATTTTTGCCGATGACCCTTGAATATTGAATTGCAAATCGTGGGTAAAATATTCAACCTAATTGCATAAAACCTATAATTGTTAGTTGACAAATACATTGAAGTTTTCAAATCTGAAAATCCGGTCAAAATCGAACTGAAAATAAACTTGCTAAAGCAAAAAAACCTGAACTTCCGGTTCTCACTTCCTGTCAGAGATAGAACTTCCGGTTTTGTTTTATTTGATAATAGAAATCATTCTAAGATCAACTGTAGATTTAGAATTTCTGCACCTTTTACCAGTTTGTCTGCAAACTCATCCAAGAATTACAAAAAAAAAAAAAAAAAAAAAAATAAAACTAGAATTGCTTACAATTATGAACGTATTTCGAGAGCCTTAAAATATTATGTAAGCTAAATTTGCAATGACCTACATCTAGACAATATATTGAATATCATTTGACCTAGTTTTCAAAGTCATAAAATAATTAGGTCATACCTTCCGTAACGGTTAAAAATGGCGAAAATATGAAAATTATCAATTTTTGCTGTATTTAAGTACACTTATCTCTGTGAATTTTTTAAGTAAGCCAAATAAAAAAATACCTACTCGTAGACAATATATTGAATATTATTTGACTTAATTTTCAAGGTCATAGATTAAGTGGGTCACAACTTCCGTAGCCGTTAAAGTGACCTAATTTTGAAAAAATCGAAATTTGAATAATTCGAAAAAAAATACGAAATTTAAAAATCGGCCTCCAAGAAAAGGTAGATAATGATCCATTGTATCTCTGTGCTAAATTTCATCAAAATCGGTCTATCAGTAGAGTCTGAATTTCGGATTTAAGAATTGTAACGAAAATTCAAAATGGCGGCCGATATGGCAGCTTGACCTAATTATTTAGGTCAAATCAATTACTATTGACAAGTTATTTATAAAACAGTTTTCACTTTTCACCTAGCAGTTATAGACCGGAAGTTACGTAATTACGTCATTTGAGGCTAAACCGGAAGAGGAATTTTTTTTTTCACATTTTTTCAAAAATTATAAACATATCGCCTATCAACTGGTAAAGTTTCAAAATTTTACCATCTATATTAAAGGAGAAATCACGGTCTGAAATTTTTGCCGATGACCCTTGAATATTGAATTGCAAATCGTGGGTAAAATATTTAACCTAATTGCATAAAACCTATAATTGTTAGTTGACAAATACATTGAAGTTTTCAAATCTGAAAATCCGGTCAAAATCGAACTGAAAATAAACTTGCTAAAGCAAAAAAACCTGAACTTCCGGTTCTCACTTCCTGTCAGAGATAGAACTTCCGGTTTTGTTTTATTTGATAAAAGAAATCATTCTAAGATCAACTGTAGATTTAGAATTTCTGCACCTTTTACCAGTTTGTCTGCAAACTCATCCAAGAATTACAAAAAAAAAAAAAAAAAAAAAAAAATAAAATAATCCGAACGATTACAATACGTTTTCGCCAAAGTCGAAATACGTAATAAATAAATATCCAAAAAATAAGTCATTATCAATATGATGTACTTGATTATTAATAATTTGATAATTTGACTTTTAGGTTGGTGAATATTCCACATTTTAAGGGATTCTGTTACTTTATGACACTAGGTAAGTTCACTGATGAATATATACACATATTGACTATTCTTGAGAACTAAAATTTTATGTTAATGCTAAGACACAGTATCCCTTTAATATTTTATGATAAAATTTGGTCAAAAAAAACATCTCTTACAATGAACAATATTTTTTAAAACGCGGAAATGATAATAAAGAAAATGAATTAAAAAAACATTTTCTAACAATGAACAATATTTTTTCAAAAAAACTCATAAATGCTACACACAATAAATTGATATAAATGATAATTTATTCCATTCTAATCTATCATGTTTAATATCAAATGTCAATATGAACTTTCCAATAAACATCAACAATTCCATGTTATATTGTACTTTATTTGACATTACAAAGTCTGTGTTTCCACTTGGCCAAAAAGCCGGCTTTAAGCTTGTTAAATTGCCGAACCATTACAGTTCGGGAAACGAAAACCTTCCTTTTTGCATTCGATAATTTATCGCTTTAAAGCCAGCTTTTTAAACTAGTGGAAACACAAAAATCCGTCTTTTTCTCGTTCGGCAATAGAGAAGTACAGGTCCCACATGCGACCTGTCAATAATGTGCCACTTTTTTGATCGAGACTAAAGTGGTTCGGGAACCAGATAAACTCAGTGGAAACGCAGCATGTTCGGCAATAAAGCTGGCTTTAAAGCTAGCTTTACTTCACAATTCCAAGTGGAAACGCAGTTTTTATCTGATCTTCCATTTTAAACAGTCAAATTCTCACAGCTAACCATAATGATGCCCTTTTATCTGATAACCATTAGAGGTTTGGCCAAGGATCAACTGATAGAAAGGATCCCAGTCACTACGGACTTGTGAACCTAAGTTGTTATCCTAGTAAAATATAGTTGTTTCTTTCTTTCTGGATAAGTGAAATGTCAGATATCTTTTAGTGAAAAAAACTAATTTGAAAAAGTTGAGTCCATATTGCTAAGAATTTCTTTCATACAGTGTCTGGATTCCTGCATGATTGCATTGTTTTAACGATTCACATGTATCTAATTGGCAATTAATAATTAAGATGATTTGATGTCAGATTATACAGACTTTTTTTGTCACCACAGATTAGAGTCGGAATTAGAAATACACAGAATGCTGGAGGTTTTTAAACATGTATAAGAAGGAAGTCAACAAGGACCAGAAAATGATGTAGAATTCCGCAGAATGTTGGATTACTCAGAGTACATTGGAAACTTATCAACTGAATGTTGAATTTTATCTTATACTATTTAAATCATAAATCTTTCAAAACATACTTTTTTTTAGTCCTTACACCGTCTCTTGCCTTACGTTATGTAAATTAAAACGATTTCTACACATAAACATTGTCAATGAATTCCCATGTAAATAAGGACTACCTTGATAAACTTGTTAACCTTCTTAGATAGATTATCTCCCTTATCTGCCTCTATTTTTGGACTTCGCATGACTATTTTTATTTTTTCATTGACAACAATATCTTTATCTCCAGTTGTATTTTAGAAAAACTAATTTTCACCTATATTATTCTCCAAGGTTAATTTGATAACAGCTTGATATTGTGAAGATGTATAAGTTGAAGTATGTAATAGCTTGACATTGTGAAGATGTATAAGTATGAAGTTTGTAATAGCTTGACATTGTGAAGATGTATAAGTATGAAGTTTGTAATAGTTTGACATTGTAAGATGTATAATATGAATTTTGTAACAGCTTGATATTGTGAAGATGTATAAGATGAAGTATGTAATAGCTTGACATTGGGAAGATGTATAAGTATGGAGTTTGTAATAGCTTGACATTGTGAAGATGTATAAGTATGAAGTTTGTAATAACTTGACATTGTGAAGATGTATAAGTATGGAGTTTGTAATAGCTTGACATTGTGAAGATGTATAAGTATGAAGTTTGTAATAACTTGACATTGTGAAGATGTATAAGTATGAAGTTTGTAATAGCTTGATATTGTGAAGATGTATAAGTATGAAGTTTATAATTTCTTGACATTGTGAAGATGTATAAGTATGAAGTTTATAATAGCTTGACATTGTGAAGATGTATAAGTATGAAGTTTGAAATTAACTTGACATTGTGAAGATGTATAAGTATGAAGTTTGTAAAAAGCTAAAACATTGTGAAGATGTATAAGCATGAAGTTTGTAATAGCTTGACATTGTGAAGATGTATAAGATGAAGTTTGTAATAGCTTGACATTGTGAAGATGTATAAGTATGGAGTTTGTAATAGCTTGACATTGTGAAGATGTATAAGTATGAAGTTTGTAATAAGGACATTGTGAAGATGTATAAGTATGAAGTTTGTAATAGCTTGACATTGTGAAGATGTATAAGTATGGAGTTTGTAATAGCTTGACATTGTGAAGATGGATTGTCCTAGGGTTATTATCACTTTGTTTTAAAACTCACCTGAATATATTAGGTCCAAATACAATGCCGAGAGAGGTAGATCCCATCTTGTTTAAAGATTCGTGATGAGCTACCACAACCAGAAACTGACATAGAAACTTGAGTAAGTTATAATTATCTAGTGGTAGATCTTTAACTGCTAGTTTTAATAGTTTAATACAGCTTTCACTATCACCTTGGTTGGCTGAAATACAAACAAAATAGAGTTTTACTTCCACCTTGGCCAACTATTGAAAAACATAGTAACGCTTAATGCTAGGCCATGGATAAAATCAAACCAAACAGTCGTATACTTTTTATTTATGCCTTTGTTTGAACAAATAAATGCAGTGAATGTGCTGAAATGGAATGAAATGCCATCAAAAAGGAGTTTTACTTCCTTCTCTTCAGTAATTCTAATCTTAAAAAAACAATATTTCTAAACTGGAATTTGAAAACAGGCTTTTGTCTTCCTAATATTGTGCATCTGAATGAGCTTTTGAAGCCAAATAATGCTGTGAAAGGACTGAAATCAGAATGTAGAGGAGATTTATTTGAGCTCATCAATACTGATGACAGTATGCAGTTTGCAATGAGGGAAATTAGTCTACTCTTACTCCATACTCCCTAATGTGCACAGCCTGTAACACCTAGGCCTTATTTTATAAACAGTTTTGAGGGAATGTCAGACTGTAGCAAATTGTTCTCATTTTATTGTCCAATCCAATTTATAAATACAGACAACCATGCAGTGTGCAATGAGGGAAATTTCTTGGATAAACAGTTATGAGGAATCGTTCATGTGTACAGCCTGTAGCACATAGGCCCTTCCTTTATTGTCCAGCTGAAAACAACTAATCAATACAGACAACCATGCAGTGTGCACTGAGGGAAATTTTGGGGATCTTTTAAATATACAGTGTATGGTCTGAGGCTTTATTTAATTGTCCTTTCCAAAAAATCAATCAATACAGACAACTGTATAGGGAATTAAGAGAAATTACTCGATTGAGGTATTGAGGGATCTTTTACTACAAAGCAACTGTCAATAAAGACGCAATTAAATAACTGACAGGAGAAGTCTCTCAGATGGCACAACTTATTGAAATCAAAATATCCAAGTCAAACATCAACATGCCTACCAGCTGATGTAGTAGAAAACCACAATCAACCTATTTTTTATCTACTTATTGATTTTCAGAAAGAAACAGGTCATAATATGACTAACAATATTGATACATTGTATTCAGGACAATTACTTATTTATATTATATATATATATATACAAATAAATATTACCTACATGTATAAGCTTATTGATTAAAGGGAGTGTAAAGAGGTTTAAGTGTATCTGGAAGACTGACAGCATGAATTTGTTACATTCCTATTTTCATTCAGATGCTGTGTTCTCTCAATTCCACTAAATTCAAGTGTTTGATGACGTGACTAATCGCACAATATACCAGTTTCACATAAGACTCTTTGAATGAGTGACATCATAATACACTTCGTTTAAGTGGAATTGCAGGAACCACAGACATTGGATTGAATATTCGAATAGTGAAAATTGATGCTATCAGTGACCCTGATACATATAAAAATTTAGATAACCTTTTGACAATCAATTTAGATAAAATCAAATATCAGTTAACATAATTTTTGTCCAAAAAAAATGAAGAAAAAGAAGAATTAGACTTAGAAGGACAGCCGGAGCCATGGTTGCTCAGAAAGTTGGAAATCACAAAAAGAGTAGGCTAATGCCTCTGTCCTGGCAAAATTTCCCTCATAACGCACTGCATGGCGTTTCCCATCTACAATAGCCCATAAGGTGCAGAAGAGTAGGATGTAAAACTCCTCATTTCATTTACTAAGAAAGGTGGCCCTAAAAGACTAAATCGATTTTTTTCAATAACAAGTCCAGATTCTGGTTCCAGTAGTTAGACTTATCAAAAACCTTAATATTATAACTGCTAATAATTAGTAATGTTATCATCTAGCGGACTTCTCTACGAGGTTTAAATAACTTAATTAAATTCCCTATAGATTAAAAACTTCTGATAAAATTGATGAACAAAATACAGAGGTCACGCAAGGTTTTAAATTAAACATGAAGTATTTCTTAATAATTAAAAATAGAATTATTTTATAATGAAGTTACTTGAACTTAGAAATTAAAAAATAACTTTTTTCAAAGGTTATAAAAATTACAAAATTCAAATGAAAAACACAATTATTAAAAATGTTTTGGCATTAATCCAAATAATTAAAGGCATAGTTCCTCTAATGATGACCACAATATTGAATCATATTGGCCATAATGAGTCATTGTTCACTGAGAACTTATCTGGTGTCAAAATTATTAGACAGAATCCCTCTTTAATCTAATTACTTAGTTTAATAGATATATTGTGTTATATAATCTAATAAAATTAAGTAATAATCCATGAAGTTTCCTCTATAATTTAAATTTCTTAGTTTAATAGATATATTGTGTTATATAATCTAATAAAATAACTTATTCATCATTAATTATAGACCAATCAAAATTGATACAGGATCCTTCTTAGAAAATCAGCCAGCAAACAAATCACTTGTATAGACGGAGCTTAGCTGTGCTATAACTAGATTTAAATCTAGGTATTTAATTCGGTTAACTCATGGAAACTGTGCTAAAATTATCCCTTATATCATTTATATTATTAATATCATACTTCAAAAAATTGTCGACCACTCCTATTTTAATAATTATCTTCTACTGATATCTTTTTTGAAAAACACTTAAAAATTTTTTAATAAAAGTGGCCATGTGAATAATTATATTTAAAAATATTAATATCATATTCTAGAAAAGAAATTAAAAACAAAGTTTCAATCTTGCAGCTGCTGTTTAAAGAAACTTAAATTTTCAAAACATCAAAAAAATGTATCAGATTTTAAGGACATATTGGAAGAACGTGTATATAGATTAAAAACAATGATTCAAAAAAAACATCAAAAAAGTGAATAATACTGGACAGGAGATCAGATATTAGACAAACTGAGTGTTGTATTATGAACAATTCAAGTAAACATGAGTTTATGTTCCAACTGTAGTTCTAGTGGAGGTTAAATTCAATACTTTAACAATTCTGTAAAATAAAGTTGGATTCCTCTTACCTTCCTGTATTGCTATAAATTGACTGGTCATGTTTTCAGGTACTGTGGATTCTGGTAATTCTCGTAGATATAATTTTAACGCTCCTGCTATCGCCATGACATCACAATCTTCGTCCAAATCAGCATCGCCTGTCTGGTCAAATGATGTTCGGATTTTATCGACGATTCTGGCGCTTCCATTGATACGGAATATGCCCTCCTGATCCAAACCTGGAATTCCAAAAAATCAGGTTTTTAAATTTTTGAACAATATGAATGAAAATTTGATGAAAAATTCCGCTTAATATAAAACTGAAAAACTAATATGAGTAAAATGAAACACAGAAATATCTAGAAAAAAAAGTTTTGAAAATCAAAAAATATGAATTAAGAAAACAAAGTTATAAAAACATTTAAAGAAAACTATTCAAATAATCCCTAAAATAATATATTCAAATATTAAAATAAAAAAACAAAGTAAAAAATATACTCAAATATGAAAAATAAAACATAAGAATAATATTCAATTTCTCATTAATTTAGTTAATTCAAGAAATTGATTTTCAAAATATATAAAAAGAATCTGAAAAAAATTCTGATTTACATTTGTCTCGATCACAAACAGTTATCCTGTCAAGAAATAGCGGCAAGATCCACATTTTTATTTCACTTCTTGCCGCTTACGCTCGTTTTGTTTTAAACTGTCGTCAGAAAGTACATTAAAACAAAACCGATCTAGTATCAAAACTAGAAGTATTTCTTGAAAAAATTCATGAAATTTCCGAAGTTCATTTTCGCTGAAATTATCTCGACGCAGTTTCTCTTCATGTCTTCTCCTCGAAAACTAACTGCGATTTAATCAATTTGTTCAAATTCTAATCATCTTATAGTCAAAGACGTAAAACTAAAGAACATCAAATATTTTTAAAATAATCTTTCAGAGTCTGATTATTATCAATTTTTGATCTTTAGTAACAACAGTGCTTACCATCCAAATCGTTATAACATAATCTTTGACAGAAAGTATATAATAACTATTTCTGACATTTATTAATCCAACTGTCAGCACAGCGTAAATACAAACAAAGGAAAATTGTAAAGAAGCACAAGATATATAGATATACTATTTCTGACATTTATTAACTCAATGTTTCACATGCTCATACAGGCAGTGTTATCAAATGTTATAAAGAAGCACAAGATATATAGATATACTATTTCTGACATTTATTAACTCAATGTTTCACATGCTATATAAGGCAGTGTTATCAAATATTATAAAGAAGTACAAGATATATAGATATACTATTTCTGACATTTATTAATCCAACGTTTCACAATGCTCATACAGGCAGTGTTATCAAATTTAAAGAAGCACAAGATATATAGATATACTATTTCTGACATTTATTAACTCAATGTTTCACATGCTCATACAGGCAGTGTTATCAAATATTATAAAGAAGCACAAGATATATAGATAAACTATTTCTGACATTTATTAACTCAATGTTTCACATGCTTATACAGGCAGTGTTATCAAATATTATAAAGAAGCACAAGATATATAGATATACTATTTCTGACATTTATTAACTCAATGTTTCACATGCTCATACAGGCAGTGTTATCAAATATTATAAAGAAGTACAAGATATATAGATAAACTATTTCTGACATTTATTAACTCAATGTTTCACATGCTCATACAGGCAGTGTTATCAAATATTATAAAGAAGCACAAGATATATAGATATACTATTTCTGACATTTATTAACTCAATGTTTCACATGCTTAAAACAGGCAGTGTTATCAAATATTATAAAGAAGCACAAGATATATAGATATACTATTTCTGACATTTATTAACTCAATGTTTCACATGCTCATACAGGCAGTGTTATCAAATATTATAAAGAAGCACAAGATATATAGATATACTATTTCTGACATTTATTAACTCAATGTTTCACATGCTCATAAGGCAGTGTTATCAAATGTTATAAAGAAGCACAAGATATATAGATATACTATTTCTGACATTTATTAACTCAATGTTTCACATGCTCATACAGGCAGTGTTATCAAATGTTATAAAGAAGCACAAGATATATAGATATACTATTTCTAACATTTATTAACTCAACGTTTTTCAGAAATAGTATATCTATATATCTAGTTCTTCTTTACCTCACCTATTTCTATATTTCTTAGAAACAGAAGATTGTTTTTATTATTTTGTAGATAATAGATTATTTTAAAAAGGAAATTACAATTATTAAAATTGACATTACTTGATTATTTTTATAAAATCATGCAAAAATTCTGTGCCCGATAATTTAGCACTTTGCTGACAAACTCAAAATAATATCAATGTCAGAAAATAGAGACATATTGAGTCACTAAGATATTTATGTAATGTAAACAAACACACCATTATAGATGAAACAAACACTTCTTGCTTTTTTACTGTAAGGCTAGAAATTAATGTGTTAACAAATTAATGCGACATGGGGTATAGAGACTAAAATGCGAGTACAATGCTGTAATCTAATGCGATCAATTGGGTATAGCAGACTAAAATGCGAGTACAAATTAATGTGACATTGGGTATAGAGACTAAAATGCGAGTACAAATTAATGCGACATGGGGTATAGAGACTAAAATGCGAGTACAAATTAATGCGACATGGGGTATAGAGACTAAAATGCGAGTACAAATTAATGCGACATTGGGTATAGAGACTAAAATGCAGAGTACAAATTAATGGTACATTGGGTATAGAGACTAAAATGCGAGTACAAATTAATCACATTGCTTATGTAGATCTAAAATTCAGCTCAAAATTTAAGCGACGTTGGTAATTACGACTAAAATGCGAGTACAAATTAATGCGAATTGGATATAGTGCTTAAAATGCGATAAAATTAATGCAATGGAAGGTCGATAGAGACATAAATCGAGTACATATGCATTTATGATATCTACAATATCAATGGTATAATAAAATGAGTTATAATGACATTGGGACCTTAAACTAAAACATATCAACTTCAATGACATTGTAGTAGAATAAAACAACATTATTCATTTGTTAAGATTTAAAAGTTCTTACAGCTAACAGTCAAATTTAAGAATGGTTAATTCTGAAAATGAATTGGAAATATTCATATAATTTACATGGAAATTGTTTAAAAATGGAGATAAAATGAACTCAGAATCGAGACAATCAAGACTTGGTCCTGCATCTTATTGCTATTAATTTATATACGTATACCATAATTTAAGGATTAAACCATATATTGTTACCAAAATAACAAGAAGATTCAACAATATATATTTATAAAAAGGAAGCCATTAGATCCTTTCTATACTGTAAATCATGAAGTGAAGTAATTTATAAAAGAAATTTCAAATATTACTTAATTGTTAAACAAGTCAAGTAAAAGGAAGATCCCATTTAAAGTCGTCAATTTGAAAACGTCTGCTTAATGATTATTGCCTTATACTTATGAATAGAAAGGGCTTAACTAAATTAAACATTGTTAAAAAGTACGCCTTAGAATCAGTAACCAAATTAACAAACGAGTTTGTATTTAAAACAATATTATTTTATGTATACAAGTGAACCATTTACAATTTTATTCTGTTCTAAGATTCCAAATTTTTAAACAAAATTATCCACGGATATCAAACATAATATATTTTACAGGTTCAAGAAAATATGAGACTTTAACACTCAAAGTAATAATACAGATGAAAGTTGAGGACCTTACTCCCTTGACAGAAACAGAAAATGGTCTTCAGATGTAAATTACTTGAAAATCTGTTAAACAAGTCTAAAGTAAAGGAGGAAGATCCCATTTATTAACAAAGTCGTCACATATTGCAAACCTCTGGCACAACTGCCACTCCTATTGCCTATACTTATGATATAGTGAACAGGGCTATAACTAAGATTAAACCTAGTTATAGTACGCCTTAGACCCGCCCACCAAATTAACCAAACAAGTTGATTAAAACAATAATTATTTATGACCTACAAGTGAACCATTTATAATTTTTATTCTTGTTCTGAAGATTCCAAATTTTTAAAAAAAATCTTCCACGGGATATCAACTGTAATATCAGTCTAGCAGGTTTTCCCAAGAAAAATAAATAGACTTTAACATACTCCAAATTTGGTAATAATCAGATGAATAGTTTAGGAGTTACTGCCCTTGACTTAGAAACACAAGAGAGGCTTCAGAGCGTAATCAAACTCTGTTGAAGAAAAAGTCAAAGATTATTTAATCCTTTAATATGAACAACCTTTTGGATTTCTTCTTGTCATTTACCATAAAATCTTGATTTCTTGTATTACTTTTGAGAATATTACACTCGCATCATGTTTGACTACAATTAAATTAACATTTAAACAAGAAGCCTTGAATAATAATAGCAATAATTGAGTATTTTAATGTTAATAATCTGAGATTTATGTAGTCATCAATTCCATCATGTTATTAGTCATGTTTTTTTTATCATATTGCAGACAAACCAGGTGTCATATTCATTTTGAAAAGTGTTCCTTATAGCTTTAAAACAAAATTCCTGTAATTCACCAGTCTTCTAAATAAAAGTTCTGACAATCAATTCAATTTGAAGTTAGATTTTCATTTCAGATTAAACATTAAAATTTTAAAAAAATTAAATAAAAAAATAATTAATTCTGAACGCACGACCAGAAAAATGTTTTTTAATAATGAAAAGAAAATGTATAAAGATAGATTAATGACGGTGAAATCCATTGTAAATTCTCTGAAAATAGCATGTTTTAATTGGGATAGGGTAATTAGTGAGATATTAGCATCATCTGTCAAGGATAACGAGTGGAAATAATTAGTTAAGACAACTCTCATTATTCAAAATAATCCAGAGACAGATTTAGTTTAAAAGAAAATTATTCATGGTCAAGCTAAAATAATAGAAAGATTTCAATTTATTTTTATATCTGAAGTTAACCAAATCTGAATAAAAGGATCAAAATAACAATCAGACATCTGTGAATTTTGCAATTTCAATGTACCACTAAGATGTTTTTGTTTATATGTATATACATTTGTACTGTTCTGTTTGTATTTTTGTATTTTATCTGATGGACAGAAATGGGCACGAAAATAAAAAATTTAAATTTGAATTTTGCAATTCCACTTAAACTAAGTGTTTGATAACATCACTTTTCAGTCCTTACAAAACAATTACCAAATGTAGCGATTAGTGACGTCTCAAAACAATTACCAAATGTAGCGATTAGTGACGTCTCAAAACAATTACCAAATGTAGCGATTAGTGACGTCTCAAAACAATTACCAAATGTAGCGATTAGTGACGTCTCAAAACAATTACCAAATGTAGCGATTAGTGACGTCTCAAAACAATTACCAAATGTAGCGATTAGTGACGTCTCAAAACAATTGAAAAGGAATTGCAAAAACTACTGCTTTCTAATTTGAGAATTGCAATAATGTGCAAATGAATGATTAAAATCCCAGATACACATTAAAAGACTAAAAAAAAAATTAAAAAGACAATTAAAGGATTAAACACAAATAAATGCAAGATTTTAATTTTATGTTTAATCTGATTTCAACCAAATCCTATTAATATATCTTAATTAACAACTGTTAATTATGCAAGGAAGACAAAACACATTATACAAAAGATACTTAAAAAGAAACAAAGAGTGAATTGAACAAAAAAAAAGTCTAACAAAAACCAAACAACAGAAAAACATAAGCTTGGCAACATTTTTTCTTTTAACAAATAGTCTATAAAGAGATTGTCAAAGGGGCCCAGGGTTTATTTGTTTCAGACAATCATCCGACAGCCTCAAACACATGAAATCTTTTGGTTAGCTAATCAGAAATAGTCTACAGAGCTTACCTTTGAAATTTGAGCCTTCAAATCCATGTGTATCCATAATTATCCGTGTTTGAAAAATCATAATGACTTAAGAAATTACGAACATCCCGCCATATTGGAAAGCGGTTTGTCTTGATAATCAAAGAGTTATCCTTCCCGTCGTGCAATAGCGGTCATCTATATAAACAGACTACAACGCATTTTTCAATTGTAGACTTTGTCAACAGGACACACAATTTTCAGACTGACTGGAGACCAGCCGCGTACAGCACGGAAAAAAAAATGAAAAGTGAAATTTTTTGTTTGAGGCATATTTCAAGGTATTTTGCGATTTTCTCAGAGCTTGAATATTTCTGAGGACTGTTTAAATGTAACAAAGGCCCAAAACAACCCCTAAAAATCAAGCCTGGGCCCCTTTAAGAGGTTTTCTTAAAATAAGTTTTAGAGACCCTTATACAACAATTTGCATCATTCTAATTTTCAGTCAGACGCCTGATCTTTGTATAAGTGACATCATAAAACATTGAGTTTTAGTGAAATTGCAGGAACCACAGACATTTGAATGAAAATTATAATGGTGCAAATTTATACTATCAATACAAATTTTAGAAGAACTAAACCCAGACACCCAGATTTTTTTTCAATTTTTGAAGCAAAGGAATTTGAAAAGAAAAGTTCTTTTTAATTGAGACAATGACTGAATTAATTTGAACCAAGACCCACTGATGTCTGTCGAAAAATTGGTTCAAATATATCTATGTAATCAGTGTTTCTCATTAAATTCATAAAGCGATTAAGATATCTTAACATGGAATAGATGAAATACGGTGTAAGGTGTGGGGTTATCAATAGTAGAAGCGATTCGTGTTCACATAGAGTCAGGTCCTATACCTTGTGTGTTCACTTCTTCTAGGCCCCAGCTGCTAAAGGATGTGCTGTTAAGATACCTTCACCCACAGAAAGAGTAGGCAAATGCCACTGTCCTGACAAATTTCCCTCACTGCAGCCTGGATTGCGGGTTTCATCAGCCCATTCAGAAGAATTGAGATGTAAAACTCCATATTCATATATTTCATTTCATAGTTACAGGTTCTTTGTATAGTGATAACTGCGTTTTACTTTTCTTATATTAAAAATATTACCATTTTGCGGCAATTCCCTCACCATAAATTTGGCACCAAGCATCATCTGGCCTTCACGTAGAATTCTAAGAAATGTCAGAAAAATGGTCTGTACCAACAATGATCTAGATTATTCTAGAAGAATGCTGTTTAGAAATGTCGAAGTCATTAGGTTTTTAGATGTATAATATATAACACAACATCAAACAAGTTAGGAAGTTTGTTGTAAGTCACGAGAACAATAACAGACTGTCCTTAAAAAGAGTATATTTTTGATGTTGTGCCAATATGATGGTAATTATATCAACCTGTTATAATCATTTAGTAGTTTAATAACTGGAATTATTGTAACATAAATTATTTAGGTGCCCTCACATCATCATGATTAGCAGTTTCCATTCTATTTCCATGCCATGACAAGGGGAAACTCTGCCAGGATTGAACCCTTGAACCACAGATGAGAGAGCAAGCATCTAGCTCACTGAGCCACCGTGGCTCCCCGCCAGGATTTGAACGCAGAACCTGGACTCTCAGGTTAGCAAGCAAGAATCTATCTCACAGAGCCAACGCGGGACTCAGCCAGGATTTAATCCTGGAACCTCAGATGAGCGAGATATTGTCTAACTCACTGAGCCACCTCGGAATCAGGAATTGAACCTGGACCCTCAGGTTAGCGATCTATTGTCTAAATCACGTGGATCCCCTGGACCCTCAGGTTAGAGAGCAAGCTTCCCACCCACAGCATCTTTAAAACTATATGATGATTCATACAGTAATATGGTGACAGCAGTAAAAATTATAACTTTATTTTCACTATTGAGAACATCTGGTAGCAGTAATTATTCTAACCAATTCAAACGACTCAAGGACCATGTTGACATTGATCAGCTGACTTGACAAAGAAAAAAAAAGATGTCTGATTTTCTGACCTAGATAAGGCGACATTTACCATTACAGCATGGCCATTTGTCTAGCAAGGAACTTACAGGAATTGTGGTGCACCTTTCATATCCTTAGTGAGAGATATTTTCCAGGACGGCAGTTTCCTCTGCCCTTCAGGGTGATGCACAAAAACATGCTTTTCTGCTTCTATGGGGCTACCCCTTCTATGACAGCAGTTCCTCTGCCCTTCAATGGGCACAATGACATAATAAGAATTGAGATGTTTCTGCTTTTCTGCTTTTTATCAGGCGAGCAGTTTCCTAAGTTTCCTTTTATGTTAACATAGACTTAATTATATTTATAATTATTAAAGATTTTGCAAAACTTGGGCCCTGCCCTGTGTTTACCATTTGCAGTTTTGACTTATCAATCTTTATGATGTTCATCAGAGACATGTTGAAATCAGGTGAAATCAGGTGAAATCAGCGTGAAATCAGCTTCAAATTCTGGGAGTCTATACATTAGACCAGAAGACTACAGTAATTTTCCAACCAATCTAAAAAAAACTAGACGCTTTCCTCAAAAGACATTTCCTTTTAAAAAATTGCAACAAAACAATTTTTTGCCTGCAGCGATATTGACCTTGACATATCACAAATCATTCTAATAATTGTTCATGACATATCATATCGTGTTTCTTAAAACATTCTTTATTTCATTAAGTGCAATAGAACAATATGAAATGATGATACAGAAACAAGGAGAAGCTTATACAAATCTGTTTCGCCTGTGTCCATAGTTACAAATGTGTAATGAGAATAATGGTAGCAAGACTAGATGAAATAAATATATGAACTAATATATGTCATGATGCTTTACTTGCTATGCTGAAATTAAGGACATAATTTTCCACAGACATGTTTTCATGACAGCAGTATTTTTCCTTCAATTTATCAGAATTTTCCATCCTTTACATCAAGTCCTAGTGATATTTCTATGAATTATCAGGTGCTAGAGACAAATTAGGGGTTGAAATTTTTTTCAATGGGGAGCGCATTGTCATTTATTTTCTTAAAATTTTAATGAGGGGTCAAGGCCAAAAATAATATCTATTCTGACTTGAACCGAAATGGCTGATAAAATTTCGTATTTTCTGAAATGGCTCTATTAATGTTATATATACACTAGAAAGTTATATAATGTCAATAGAGCATTTCTATTTCTTCTCTTTATTCATTAAGATGTCTAGCGATGTCATAAATCCCTTAGTTTAAGATGTCTAGCGATGTCATAAATCGCTTAGTTTAAGATGTCTAGCGATGTCATAAATCCCTTAGTTTAAGATGTCTAGCGATGTCATAAATCCCTTAGTTTAAGATGTCTAGCGATGTCATAAATCCCTTAGTTTAAGATGTCTAGCGATGTCATAAATCCCTTAGTTTAAGATGTCTAGCGATGTCATAAATCCCTTAGTTTAAGATGTCTAGCGATGTCATAAATCCCTTAGTTTAAGATGTCTAGCGATGTCATAAATCCCTTAGTTTAAGATGTCTAGGTATGTCATAAATCCCTTAGTTTAAGAAGTATTATAAGAACCACAGAATTCTGACTGAAAATTGAAATGGTGTATATCGATGATACACAAAAATTTTAAAAACCTTTCAATAATCGATTCAAGAATAAAGTTATGTCAGCTTGACCTTCATGCCTTGTAAGAAAATGTTCTAAATTTTAAACAAAACATGAAGGACAAGAGTCATATTGTGTTGCATATTATTCAGGCCATTTGAATTTTTAAAGGGATACTGCGTCTTAGCATGAACATAAAATATTAATTCACAAGAATGGTCAATATGAGTAGATATTCATCAGTAAACATACCTGTTATAAATTTATTAAGAGTTTTTCAATAATTAAATGCTTCTTAATGGATTATCACAAAGATTTTTGGATATTTATCTATTTTTTTATGTTATTTATGGCAGCATGTATATTTACTGATTCATATAATATGCTCTTTTTGGCCAAGTTTAGAATTTCTAAATTTTATGTTCACTCTAAGACACAGCATCCCTTTAAGAGGAAGAAAACCTGCAAGCAGTATTATAACAACTAGCTTGACATTGAAAAGAAAATCTAGGCAGAAACACCAGAAAATATACAATTATATATCAGGTTACAAACAGGTCTAGGTCAAACATGTGGACTGGCTGACATGTTATAACAACTGATATAGGTCAGGTTAAAACATGGTATAAACTCTAAGTATTGTACAGGTTAAAACATTTATTTCATATCATTTTGCACCTGATTGAACCAATGAAATTGAGTTTCACATTATATGTATCTGGTCCTAAAAGGATAAATGAAAACAAATTTCAAATCCAGGTGTAGCTCCAGCTTGAAGATTAGTTTGCAATTGAGGAAAATTTTACCAAAATGGCTGTATCTTTAACAATTTCAAAGTGTTGAAGTATTCTTATCATTTACAGCCTGAAGTGGCCATGCTTTTTAGTCATATCTATTGAACTGAAGTCATTTTCAATGTCACAACCAGATAACTATCCAACTGTATTAACAGTTAACAGATAACATTGAGGATGCACACAAAAAACCAATCTAATCAAAATTAGATAAAAGTTGAAATCTTTTTTTTTGCAATATTTCAGTCTTATCGTTACTTTCTATTCTGTGTTAACGAGGCTTTTACATTGTACTACTCAAGGTAGCACTATCCCACAATCTTAATTGTAAGCAAACAACACGTCCTTAATAAGATATTTTGATGGTTAAATCCAGGGATGTGGATTTTAGAAATTCCAAACCGGACATCTTAACATGTAAAAAAGATCTTCTACTTCTTTTCATAAAGAATGAATAAAAAATGCAAAAAACTAGAATAGATGGAGACCAACTTACCGTTTTTGTCAATATGGTCGCAGAGTTTTTTAATAACTAGTGGTACCCTGTATCCAGGTGGCGCTCTTTTAATTAAATCCTCTAGCGGTACTCCGTAGGTTTTATTAGCGTTATTTCCAATTAATTTTCTTTTAGTCCCAGGGCTAATCAGGCGTTTTACCCTTTCCATGTTACTCGTGGCATTCAGCCCTTTTTCACTGCCCTGAAAATATACAGAGCAAATAATTAAAACCATTGCCAGAAATTCAGCATTTCAATACCTTTTATTCAAATACTTTACAAGATATCTTGAATATTTCCAGACTGTAGAACATTGGGATTCAATTTAATGTTCAATCTGAACAACAAGGTGAAGTGGTTGGTGAGTGTGGTGGTAAGCGAGGTGAAGTGGTTGGTGAGTGTGGTGGTAGGCGAGGTGAAGTGGTTGGTGAGTGTGGTGGTAGGCGAGGTGAGGTGGTTGGTGAGTGGGGGTGGTAGGCGAAGTGAGGTGGTTGGTGAGTGGAGTGGTAGGCAAGGTGAAGTGGTGGGTGAGTGGGGTAGCATGTCAGGTTGTGGCAAACGAGATTGTGGGGTCAAGTTGTCTTATTTAAGTATTTTAATTCAACTATTTATAAGAAATATAGAAATAGATATAGGAAATAAGCACGGGTCAGCCCCCTATATATGTACATACAGGATTTCAAAAGATCATACAGACAGCACAAGATATGAATATACTATTTAATCCACAATACCACAAAATTTTAATGTAGTTTCTATCAATTGGCCCTGTTCTGGCATTCACTTTCATGTTTTCACTTCAAAGAGTCAGAGAAAATTTCAGTGATTTTAAAGTTAACAAGTTATTTTTAAAATGAATCATTTCTTCACAAAACCAACCTTGAACTAAAACAACAATGTATTTTCTAGTCCTTGAAAACAAGTAACATTTCTCTTTCAATACAAAATTCAATTTATCAAAGTCTCAAGTATCAACTTTCTATAGATCAATCCTGATTTCTATCAAAACAACCCTTTGAAACTAATCTAACTACAGATCATAAGATTATAACATATTGGCTTTTGAAGTAGTTTTTATCATGGAACTAAAATCAGCAGAGCACAGTAATTTTGAGCTGAGCTAATTAATTTTGAGCTGAGCTAATTAATTTTGAACTGAGCTAATTAAATTTGAACTGAGCAAGCTAATTAATTTTGATCTGAGCTAATTAATTTTGTATTAATTAAGTACCAAGCTAATTAATTAAGTGCTGGGGTAATTAATTTTGCATTGAGCTAATTAATTAGAAAACACTGAGCTAATTTTTCAGCTGAGCTAATTTTTCAGCTGAGCTAATTCATAAAGTCAAAAGTTCATTAATATCAATTAAGTACCAAGCTAATTAATTAAGTGCTGAGCTAATCAATTTTGAACTGAGCTAATTCATTTAGAACCAAGCTAATTAATTTTGAGCTGCGCTTAAGTAGAAAACACTGAGCTAAACAATGAATTGAGCTAATTAGTTTTACTGAGCAAATTCATTAAGTACGGAGCTAATTAACATTGAACTGAGTTAATTATTTTTCAGCTAAGCTAATTCATTAAGTCAAAAGCTCATTAATATTGAACTGGGCTAATTAATTTTGTGCTGAGGTAATTAATTTAGCACAAAGCTAATTAATATAGTACTGAGCTAATTAGTTTTGCGTTGGGGTAATTCATTTTGAGTTGAACTAAATTATTTGGCATGGAGCTAATTCATTATGAATTGAGCTAATTAATTTTGCACAAAACTAATTGATTTAGCACTATTAATATTTTGTAATAACATTTTTGTATAGTTTTTGCCATAAACTATTTTGTATTGTATTATTCAATATATCTTTGCATTATCTAAACTAGGGCTACTTTATCTGATGGGAAAAAAAATCAATGTATACAATATATCAAGTAGGCCTTTTAATATAAGACAATAACTGACCATTAAGGAAAATGACTAAAAAACAGTCACACAAAAAATGAAAGGAAATTTTCCAACAGACAAAGCAGCAGATGGGAACATTTACAACTGTGTTAACCAGACGATATCCCATTATCAACCATGGCCACACGGCCTTCACCTTTCCTGTATGTTTACATGACTCAAAGTATTATGGTTCCAATCAATCCACAATCTCCTTCTCAAACAAAAACAACTTTTTATAACCTTGCCAAATTGAGCTGAGGAAAACAGGAAAGAAAGTCAAACAAAAGAATAGAGTACAGATATTAATGCCTGTCCTTTGTACCTCACAAAACATGTAGACATGAACTACGCAATTTATATTCCTATAATAATAATAATAATAATAATAATGATTTTATTGCATAAGTTACACCACAAGTGGTCAAAGCAATACAAGAAAACAAAAAAATCTAGAAAAAATGATGTGAATAAAGACAAAAATATACAGATACAGAAGTTATATCAAAACATGGATACATCTTTCTTTTTATTTCAAATATGTTTTCAAATCTGTAGAACCAAAGAAATAATTCTAATACATGGCATTTAATTTAAAATTTGGTGAATGAGCTTATTGAGATCAGGGAGTGAGCAGTAACTGTTTAATTCATATATTCAACACATTTATATAATGATCATATATATATATAGTGGGGTTCTATAGCACAGCGATTGCAGCGTTGGTTCTTTACGACATGGCGTCATTTGCTTGGATACGTTGAAAATATCAGACTAAAGTTCTTTCTAGATCAGCATGTGAATAAGTCATCTTCACTCATAAATCCAGGGCACCCAGCTGTAATTGGGTACGGATTACCCGGGAAAGATCAATGCCAAGAGGTTTGGCAGAGGACCAGCTGGTAAAAAGGATCCCTGTCACGGTGGACTTGTAAAGTTATTTCGTATATTTATCAGCAAGATGTATGTCTTACCACGTAAATCTCATAGACACAACTGACAATGATAAAAGCATGTGAACAAACACGCTGCACACGTAATAAGATTGCTAATAGTAACCGCCGTGTGATTAATGAATATATGTCACTGACTTAAAAAACACCATCAGTTAAAAACACTTCAAACCTTTACACTAATACACCTCCTTTATTAGAGAATAAGATCAAAAACCATGGCTACAAATCGAGATTTATTTAGATATTTTAAGTCTGGCTCTCAATGAGATTAACAAGAATGTTAGAAAAAAAACTATCAATGTACTCTTGTCAAGGTGATCTGGAAATTAAAGAAAATGTGAAATTTCTATTGCCTGTATGAAATATATTGATTGCAAGCTAAGATAATCAACACCCATATAGTGGTTCATTAGTAATAATCAATAACCAATATTAGCTTTGTGGGTCAAACCCAAAAATCAAATTAAGCTGTGTGGACTCTCTGATAGAGATTCGATTTGACAGACTAAATACAGAATGAACATTATAAGTGAACTCTCTGAAAGGGATGATGTGTTGACAACCTAAATATCAAATATCAAGCTATGTGGACACTCTAAAGAAGATGCAATGTTGACAGACCTACCAAATGTACGTTATTGACTATGTGGACTCCCTTAACGGTGTGCCATGTTGATAGAACTAAGTACCAAATTAATATTATTAACTATGTGGACTCTCAAAAAAAGAATGCCATGAATTAAATGATCAGTATTAGATATGTGGACTCTCTGAAGGGGAGGCCATGTTAACAGACCTAAATATCAAATTAACATTTTTAAATACGTAGACTCTTGAAAACAGGGGCTGAATTCGCAAACCCAAATCGTCTGATGAACGTTTACCATTATACTGAGTTTTGAAGTATGCTTAAATATTTTCTTTAGATTTTAAATTACACCAAGTTATTCTGTGCATATTGCTACTTTTAGAAAACATATTACAGGTAACCTTAGTAATTAACAACAGGAAAATTTGTCTTAATACAGTAAACAGGATATAAATACACATGGAAAATATATAAAATATTAAAACAAATATAATATGGTAGTTTAAAGGAATACTGTGTACTAAAATGAACATAAAACTTGGCCAATACGAGTATATATTCATCAGTAGATAAACCTGCTGTCATTAATAACATAACAGAATCCTTATATAATCTGATAAATTCAAACAACTTTGAAATTATCCATAAAAATACAATTAATTATTGAAAATTGAGGACGTTTTTAATAATTACTTAGTATTGTGAGTTTTCCAGAATGTAAAGGATTCTGTTACTTTATAGCACCAGGTAAGTTCACTGATGATTATTGACCATTCCTTTCAAGATAATAGGCTATGAGATTTAATTAATGGCACCAAGTTGTATTCCAAGATAGATTATAATATATAAATTAATAATAATCAAATTTATGTCCAAAAAAAAAGTGTAGCTAGAAGACTATGATACCATTCACATCATTCCAATTTTTAGTCAGATGTCTATGGTTCCTGTAATTCCACTACAACTAAGAGTTTTATGCATCATTGATTGTGATAAAGTAATTTGAAGGGACCACAGACGCCTGATTGATAACTGGAATATTTCAAGTTGATGCTATCAATGTCCCAGATACATATAAATCTTTGTAGTGTAGAGAATCTCCTATTCATATCTAAGGTGTGAGTATAAAATAGTGATTGTTGAAATATGTCCAGTTTAAGAGTCAGATATAAAATAACAGAAACACCTGAAAACTTTTAAGTTAGGAAATCCTTATGTGGACATATCCTAAAAAATATTTTTTTTAGTGATTATAAGGATGGTTGAAATATGTCCAGTTGAAGACTTGATCTCACTTATTAATTACATAAAGACTGACAATAATAGACAATTGGGTCATGTGGGAGCAAATAAATCATCGCTGAAATATCTTGGAAGGCACTTTTTTTACTGGAATTAACAAAAACAACCAACTGGCTTGTATAGTAATCTTAACATGTGGTACACATTGGAACTGTATTTTCTTGCAAATTTCTACATTAGCAAAGTCCCATTCTGTTCCACATGTGGCTCTATCTTTTAATAGAAAAATTAACAAACAACCAACTGGCTTGAATAGTAATCTTAACCTGCAGTACACAATGTGACTTTATTCTCTTGCAAATTTCTACATATTAGCAAAGTCCCACTTTATGCCACATGTGGCTCTAGTTTTTAATATAGATATTAACAAACAACAACAAACTTGTATAGTTTGGTTTATCTATACAGATGTAAGACGTGGGTTTATAAATTATAGTGATAGTTAAAATATGGTGGATACGCCTACATCAGTAATACCGGACATAAAATTACCACCATCCCTTCAATTGATAAAGATGGGTCATTATTAAACCTAGAAGGATATAAAATATTTGATAAGTGATAGCTGAAACTTGTTCAGGTTTCTAAGTCTACGTCAATGCTATACAGTATATATATTCCATCCTGGTTTAGATTTTACTCTGTTTACAGTTTCCCTTTGTCAGTGATGCAGGGTGGAGGGACTGATATGTAAAAAGCCTCTAGATAGTCATTCAGATGGGACAATGAACCAAGGCCCCAGGTGCTCCTCAACAGTTGGAAATCACAAAAAGAGTAGACTCTCGCCACTGTCCTGGCAAAATTTCTCTAATTGCACCCTGTATGGCTTTGCCATCTTCTTTAATTGATTAGGTGCATAAATGTAGGATGTAAAACTCCATTCACTTCATTTCATTTAGAATATACTCTCAGATAACCTATAGTATGAGCAGCGTATATTTGCCGGTCATGACTTTTATGTTGCTACCACATATTGACAGTTGTATATTGATAGTCAGTCTATCGTCACCCGTCTTAGGAGTCTGGCACTGTCACTGTCGTTGAAATACCTCCTGTTTAGAATAAGAGGACAAAGAAACACATGTCTCGGAAATTTAATGATCATGAAAAATAAAAAAGCAGCTTATCTAGTTTTAAAACCATCGGGAAGAATAATACATATCTAATCTATCAGTCATGAATGGATATTTCTTTACAAAGATATTATTTCATCTTATACATCTTCACAATGTCAAGAAATTATAAACTTCATACTTATACATCTTCACAATGTCAAGAAATTATAAACTTCATACTTATACATCTTCACAATATCAAGCTATTACAAACTTCATACTTATACATCTTCACAATGTCAAGAAATTATAAACTTCATACTTATACATCTTCACAATGTCAAGCTATTACAAACTTCATACTTATACATCTTCACAATGTCAAGCTATTACAAACTTCATACTTATACATCTTCACAATGTCAAGCTATTACAAACTTCATACTTATACATCTTCACAATGTCAAGCTATTACAAACTTCATACTTATACATCTTCACAAAGTCAAGCTATTACAAACTTCATACTTATACATCTTCACAAAGTCAAGCTATTACAAACTTCATACTTATATATCTTCACTATGTCAAGCTATAACAAACTTCATACTTATACATCTTCACAATGAAGATGTATAAGAATGAAGTTTGATATAGCTTGACATAGTGAAGATATATAAGTATGAAGTTTGTAATAGCTTGACATTATGAAGTTAGCTACTTTAGAATACTTTGACAATGTGAAGATGGAAATTAGATAAACCTTTTCCTGCCCACACATATTTCTGACAATTTTAATTTATTAAATATATTCCAGGCAGAAATGAAGTCTATATTCACGAGTATTCACATATAGAAGTAATAAATCTCAAGAACTTCATTAACTATTTACATAAGACACCCAACAACACACTTTAATATACCTTTATCAGACAGTGTAATACTTTTATTAGTCATGACTGTAAATAAATCATTATTGACCAGGGCGGAGGTCAAACCTCGGGGTACTTCCTGACAGGAAATTGAGAGTCTGGCCCCTGCAGCACCAAAATAAAATACTGGTAAAAACCAACGGCTAAAATTGGGGTACACTGAGGACATCGAAGACATATATAGGCTGTCTCAGTAAAGTCAAAAGAAAATGGTTCCTTTTGAAACCTCCCAGCACAAATTATAAATGGCTAAAGAATACAGAATACAACATCAATAGAGATGCCTGATTTTACAAAAAAGATTCAGAATTAGTGCCTTATATATAGGTAGACGTAATCAATAAAAATTCAGTCATGTGGACTTTCAAAAGGGGTGAGCAGTTGGCATATCCAATATGAAAGAATCAAATCTAGCTATGTGGAATTTTTCTGAAAGTTATTGCTCAATTCAAAATATGAAATAACAAATACTATATAGACTCTCTACAAGGGTGCCTAGTGGATATTAGATATATCTGATATGTGGACTCTACAAAAGGAATGTCCAGTTGGAGCATCTAAATATAGAATTAAAATATCAGATATGTGGACTCTACAAAAAGAATGCCGAGTTGATACGTCTAAATATGGAATAATAATATCAGATATGTGGAATCTACAAAAAGAATGCCGAGTTGATACGTCTAAATATGGAATTATAATATCAGATATGTGGAATCTACAAAAAGAATGCCGAGTTGAAACACTAAATATGGAATAATAATATCAGATATGTGGACTCTACAAAAAGAATGCCGAGTTGATACGTCTAAATATGGAATTATAATATCAGATATGTGGAATCTACAAAAAGAATGCCGAGTTGAAACACTAAATATGGAATAATAATATCAGATATGTGGACTCTACAAAAAGAATGCCGAGTTGATACGTCTAAATATGGAATAATAATATCAGGTATATGGAATCTACAAAAAGAATGCCGAGTTGATACGTCTAAATATGGAATTATAATATCAGATATGTGGAATCTACAAAAAGAATGCCGAGTTGAAACATTAAATATAGAATAATATCAGATATGTGGAATCTACAAAAAGAATGCCGAGTTGATACGTCTAAATATGGAATTATAATATCAGATATGTGGAATCTACAAAAAGAATGCCGAGTTGATACGTCTAAATATGGAATTATAATATCAGATATGTGGAATCTACAAAAAGAATGCCGAGTTGAAACATTAAATATAGAATAATAATATCAGATATGTGGAATCTACAAAGAGAATGCCGAGTTGATACGTCAAAATATGGAATTATAATATCAGATATGTGGAATCTACAAAAAGAATGCCCAGCTGTCATGTCTAAATATAGAATAACGCTCTAAGGAATGCCCAGTTGAAAATGAAAATGAAATGATTGGATATTTATGTGCTAATCTCTACATCAATGGGCATGTGAAGATGATCAAAGCCTAGTTGAAACCTCAAAATTTTAAATAAATCATACGTTTGAAAATTATGCTGATTGGGATGACATAATTAAAAGTTCATATTGTAAAGCTTCTGTTATTTCATATTTCATCTCATACATAATCCATAAATTAATTAAAATATTGAATGTATATCATTACCTTGATGAACTTCATAATAACAGACATATATCACCATAATAATTACTAGTATATCACTATTATACCCAATGAATAACACACAAAATAGCTGATATACTCTTAGTCTTCCTTATCACAAACTAACACAGGTTTATTCTTTCGTAATATCTCAAATATTTTGTACCTTATCCAAACACTTCCTAGATAACTTCGAAATTGCTACAAAATGGACGTTACGGACAAAAAAACACTGTAGCATGATTCATGTTTCGAGATTGGCAGAGTTTGGGTTAGGTAGGGCAACTTGTTTCCTATAACCAAATGTTTATATTTAGCCTCAGAAGGAAAAAGGTGGTAAATTTGGCCAGTGTATTTCATGTCAACACATGTATAAACACAGTATGTCTTGATAACAGGGACTACAGCTATTTCTCAATCAAACCACTACTTATAGTATTACTGGTAGATAAAGACTTTAATTCACAAAATCTAATAATGCAGTGTATTTAATTGTAACTGTGTACAAGCTAAAATTGGTTTACTCTATTATATATAGAACTTACTTACTCAGGTATAATAGTAAATTAATCCTGCATGACTGCCATGCTTGTAATATGAATGGAATTATGGCAGTGCTTTAATCATTTGAACACTGAGAATACACTCACATTCATATACATTTAAAGGAATACTGTGTCTTTGAATGAATATAAATTTTTTAATTTATACTTGGTCAATCAGAGTATATATTCATCAGTACATATATCTCCTGCCATAAATAACATAACAGAATCCTTATATAATCTGATAAATCCATAAAAAGTCTTTGATTATTGATAAACGCTTTTTGATTAAGTGTTTTACAGAGCACATGCCCTTCATTATTAGCATCAGAATGGAACGATGTAAAATAGAAGCTATAAATGGGCATGTCATTAGAATAGCTAGAACACCTATTTAAAAGGTAGTGAGGTCTCATGTTAACTGTAAAACCATAATTGTATAATTATCTTTAAGCTTTGAAATTTAAGTTTGATTAGGTCACATATAGACGAATATCTTGATTGAGCCAAGCTATTCAATACATAATAGTACTATGTATAATATAATATTAAGCAAATTCATGAATGCAGGGATAATCTTAAAGGAAG
This sequence comes from Nipponacmea schrenckii, assembly GCA_030562195.1. NCBI lineage: Eukaryota > Metazoa > Mollusca > Gastropoda > Lottiidae > Nipponacmea > Nipponacmea schrenckii. The sequence goes on from JAUJPP010000001.1 coordinate 3,649,235, forward strand.
AATAGGTCTTAGAATGAACATAAAATTTTTAACTTCGCCAATAACAGCTCTATTTATCAGTAAATATACCTGCTGCCATAAATAACATAAAAAATAAATAAATATCCAAAAAAATAAGTAATTATCCAAAAGGATGCATTTGATTATTGAAAAATGCTTAAAAAATTGATAAAGCTTTTTTAAAAAATGATTTAGTTTTGTAAGTTCTGTTACTTTATGACACCAGGTAAGTTCACTGATGAATATACAGTAGAACCTGCATTCAGAGACCACTCAAGGGAATATTCAAAAACGGTCGCTGAGTGAAGGTGGCCTCTTAAGAGAGGAACTGCAAGACCATTTCGTTTTGACATTTTTGAAATCATAGGATCTTACTTTTACTCATACATGTATAGTTTCTACTGCTTTTGCATGCTATCTCCTATCTACCGACGGGATACTCTATTTTGTCGTATTTTATTTTCTATTAGATACCAAAGTTTTAATTTTTTTTTTAATTTGCATTTTAATTGCCCGGTAACACGCTTTATTCCATTTTCACCTGATTAATATGTTTTTATAACAACATCCGGTATACCCTACTTTCGCTATACGGTAGTCTAAATTTTACCAAAAACGAAATATTGAAGCCTTTACAGTACTTTATAATAATTGTCAATACGATGATATCTTTCAATATTAATCAGCAACAAGCTATAAAATTAATCTATAGAAGATTATCTAATTACCGATTAGCGATAATCTCATTGAATATCACCGACGCGTGAACGTGATTTTTGTTACGGGAGATAATCAAAAGTGTCATGGTCGCTTAATTGAGTTATTGTTATCAATTGGGAGTGTAAATACATGGCCGCTGGTCGAGTAATGAAGGTGGCCGCTTATTAGTCGATAATTACATTGAAAACTCGTAGGGGGGACTTTATTGTGGTAAGTTATTGAAGGTGGGCTCTTAATATAGGTTGTAGTGTGAGCAGGATATACTGTTTACTCATATTGACCATTCTTGAGAACTAAAATTGTTATGTTCATGCTAAGACACAGTATCTTATTGGTACTCCCACTACTTCAATCACAGGACCCTACTACAGGTTGTTACAATCTGGTCTGATATGTAAGAGGTATCACTGATTTCTACATCTATTTCTATATGGATATGTCTGTATATTTCTAAATATCAGTCTCCAGAAAAGACAAGTTGGATTATTGTCTAACACAGATATTTCTAGTCAGTAATGGATTTGAAGTCTCATAATGTCCATGGTGAGCTGTGAACACTATTACTCATTTTCAACCCAGTTTCACCTTGTCAATGATGGGTGTTAGAGGGTCTGACATGGAAAAAAGCATCTTGTGTTTATGATATGACAATAACCCAAGGCTGTGTGTGCTACAGGATATTCATGTTTATGATCTTCAACAATTAAAAATCAAACAGAGATTAGGCCATTGCTGCTGTCCTGTCAAAATTTCCCTCATTGCACACTGCATGACATTGTCAATCTTAATTAACTCAATTAACAAATTCATTTGTTATGACGTGACAATAAGCCCACGCTCTGTTTAAGATCCTCAACAGTTAAAAATCGAAAAGAGACTAGCACAATGCTGCTGTCACAAAATATCCCTCATTGCACACTGCATGACATTGTCAATCTTAATTAGCTTAATTAGGTGCAGAAGAGTAGGCCATTAACTCCGTTCATTTTTTTTTCTCATTTCTCTTTAACTATTGACTCCATTCATTTTTTTATATATATCATTTCTCTACAACTGCTGGTGCCCCTATAATCATTGCAACCTGATATCAATTTTTAAATTTACAGTATGTTTACATACCTGCATATTTACTTCTAAACTTCACTTTGAAAATATCAAATACTCCTCATATTTGACTAGTATAGGAATCTTGTTTACACTATTTATGATAACTTTGAGGTCAATATCACATATATTTATAAATATTACAGTATAAGACCCAGTTATTAACAGATATTCTAGGTTTCTAGAGTACAAATATGTTACAATATTAATCATCTATCAATAATTTCTTACAGCTGACAGCAGTCGTCAACTTTTAAACCTAATTTTTTAAATTTATATCCGATTTTAACTCACGTGAGCTCAGAAATCTTCTCGCGACCCGATTTTATTGCATCATCGGATAAATAAAGGTAACTTCAATCCATCTTAGACTTATCAGTTCAACAGTGAAACATCAGTTTTAGTCCACACCTCAATATACAATAATAATCCAAGAACAAACAATATAGTTAGTATGATTGACTTGTTTCAGATCTGATATATTCTATAAATACCTTGTATCTGAATTCACTTCTGATTCTCACTCACGTGATAGGAGAAATCATCTCTTGACCCAAATCTATTGCATCATCAGATAAAAACAGAGGTAATGCTAACCATATATATTGTGTCTATTAAACCAGACAGATTTTATTTCTTGTTTTTCAGATCCTACTACCTTAATTTTCCAGAAATTGGAAGAAAAAAAGTTTCAGAGTACAAAATCCCTTAAAGGTCAAAAATAGAATCACAATAAAATCTTATTCTTGATATTTAGTTTTGTATTTTTCTGTCTGATTCAAAAACTCGGGAGCTGAATCTTATCTGTTTCATTGTCAACTAAATTGTACTATATCATTTTACATATCTTTTCACAAAACATCTTGATACATGGATGTGTCCAGAAATCACCTCCTGGCTTCTAATCTATTGAAACATTAGATAAACTCAGGTCCTCAGATGTTTCGATTAATCACATCCTGGTTTTTGTCTGTTCTAATAATTGTAATCTATTGCATCATTAGTTAAAAATAGAGGTGAAAAATAGGAAATAGGAAGTAAAACCCCATTCATTTCAGTGTATATAAAAAATCTTGAAAATCACCCTGGCCATATCCTCTCATAATCACCTCACCAATTCTATTGTTATCATCAAATAAAACAGTGATTAACACTATCGCTACCATATTAACACATGGTAATTTATACCTATAAAAGTTTTTTTACATCTTGTATCCGACACGAGCCAAGGTATCATCTTTCATCCCAAATCTATTAAATCAAAATTAACAATAGAGGTATTATCACTTGTATTATTCAACATATTTTATCTATTTTAACTGAAAACATTCATATGACTTGAGACCCTGGGCTAGATTCCAGACTTAATAGGAAATAAAATGAAATGAATAAATAGGGTTTTACGTCCTACTCTTTTGCACATACTGGGCTAATGAAGACAGGCAACACCATGCAAGGTGTAAAGACTGAAAATATGCCAGGACAGCAGCGGTTGCCTACACTTTTTGGGATTTCCCTTTGTCAAGAGTTCTTTAACATGCAAAGACTGTAGCACAAGGTGCCTCAGTTTATTTAAGACGATATGATTTTTCTGTCAACCAGACCTCTGAAGAAGATACAATTTTCCTATGAACAAGACCTCTGAAGAAGATACGATTTTTCTATCAACCAGACCTCTGAAGAAGATACAATTTTCCTATGAACAAGACCTCTGAAGAAGATACGATTTTTCTATCAACCAGACCTCTGAAGAAGATATGATTTTTCTATCAACCAGACCTCTGAAGAAGATACAATTTTCCTATGAACAAGACCTCTGAAGAAGATACGATTCTTCTATCAACCAGACCTCTGAAGAAGATACAATTTTTCTGTGAACCAGACCTCTGAAGAAGATACAATTTTCCTATGAACCAGACCTCTGAAGAAGATATCGATTTTCCTATGAACCAGACCTCTGAAGAAGATACAATTTTCCTATGAACCAGACCTCTGAAGAAGATACAATTTTCCTATGAACCAGACCTCTGAAGAAGATACAATTTTCCTATGAACCAGACCTCTAAGAAGATACAATTTTCTATCACCAGACCTCTGATGAAGATATGATTTCATTTTTCTTCAACCAGACCCTGACTAAGATATGATTTCCTGTCAACCAGACCTCTGACTAAGATATGATTTTTCTGTCAACCAGACCTCTGAAGAAGATACAATTTTCCTATGAACAAGACCTCTGAAGAAGATACGATTTTTCTATCAACCAGACCTCTGAAGAAGATAAATTTTTCTTCACCAGACCTCTGAAAAGATAAATTTCTGTCAACCAGACCTCTAATGAAGATATGATTTCCTTCAACCAGACCTCTGACTAAGATATGATTTTTCTGTCAACCAGACCTCTGATGAAGATATGATTTCCTATCAACCAGACCTCTGACTAAGATATGATTTTTCTGTCAACCAGACCTCTGACTAAGATATGATTTCCTATCAACCAGACCTCTGACTAAGATATGATTTTTCTATCAACCAGACCTCTGACGAAGATATGATTTTTCTGTCAACCAGACCTCTGACTAAGATATGATTTTCTGTCAACCAGACCTCTGATGAAGATATGATTTTCTGTCAACCAGACCTCTGATGAAGATATGATTTTCTGTCAACCAGACCTCTGATGAAGATATGATTTTTCTGTCAACCAGACCTCTGATGAAGATATGATTTTCTATCAACCAGACCTCTGATGAAGATATGATTTTTCTGTCAACCAGACCTCTGATGAAGATATGATTTTCTGTCAACCAGACCTCTGATGAAGATATGATTTTCTATCAACCAGACCTCTAATGAAGATATGATTTTCTGTCAACCAGACCTGTGACTAAGCGGATATAAAGAGGAAATATAATACTATTAAGTCACATTGACCTAAATAAACTAATACTCTGATATCTTTATTGTTGTCCAATTAAGAACATTGATTTCTCATTATAGATAGACTGGTTTTAACTTGACTCTAAACTTTATTACTCAACTTTCCACCACACCAATCTCTATTAGCCTATAATAACATTACTGACATTGATAAACTTAGTTTCTAATTCACTCAAAACTCCAAGTATAAATCTCACTATCCAAAAGTTGACTAGCTGAACTAGCTCAAAAGAAAGTTAGAGACAAGTTCCCCATTCATGTGACCAATCATACTCTAAGTCTCAGAAACAGGAATTTTTTTTATCTCAGCTAATCAGTTATAATGGTCGAAGCTTAATGGCAAAAATTTGATCCTTCAAATCCATGTGTGTCTAGAATTTGAAGTAAAATGAAAACACGTCTTTCTAGAGACTGCCATATATAGAAAGGCAAAAAGAAATAGAAAATATTGATCTAAGAATTTTTGGACGAATTACTCAATATTTGTACATTTCTAGTACTTTTGAAGACTATTTACATATTCAAGATCCAAAATAATTCCCAATAAGGCCCTTCATGTCTTGATTGAAAATTATAATGGTGCAAATAGATGCTGTCAGTTTCCTCTGAACAAATACACAAGTTAGAAAACCTCTATACAATTCCTTTATAATGTCCACCAAAATCATACATAACTACTGAAATTCCTGCAAGCTTGAGATAAATATAGAACTGATGCAATCTACAAATAGAAGATTTACAGCAACAGCACGCTTCTTCTGTCGATAATTCATAGCTGGAAGTCCAATAAACTTTGCATTTATTTGCTTTGCAGAACTAGAATTGAACTACAAGAACATATTTTCAGGGCACAGACTAAAGTTCAATAGAATATAACATGTATCCATTACAATATTAGCCATGTGGACTCTCTGAAATGAATTTTAAGTTGACAAACCTAAATACCACATAAACATTGTAAGTTGTGTGGACTCTTTAAAGGACATCAAGTTTTAAAAAATTGAATTAAGCTTAATCCTTACAAACGGAAAAAATACAATTTTAAAATATTAGATAAGATTAAATATTACTTTAAAATTCCAGATGTGAGGAAAACTGCATAAAACAAGGCCAAGTTTTTCTGTCTGTGCACCAACCAACATCTGTCAATATCTATCAATGGCTGTAGCCGGTCAGATATATACCCCTATAACCTTAACCTGTCAGAAACTCAGTAAGTAGAACAAATTCTGATGATATCAATATCAGGTAGATTGAGATTAATTTGAAAATTAGACTATCTTCTTGTTGACCTTAACTTGAACTCTACAGACACAGAAATAATTCATAACTCAGAAATTCCATTCCAAGGTACAATTTAGGGATATTTTAAAGGTATAGAAAGAGTGTATTTTTATGGTTGCATTGTCACTTTACATTACCTGTATGTGTAATGAAACGTTACTTCTATGTATAATGAAACATTACCTGTATGTGTAATGAAACGTTACCTGTATGTGAATTGAAACGTTACCTGTATGTGTAATAAAAAGTTACTTGTATGTGTAATGAAATGTTACCTGTATGTGTAATGAAATGTTACCTGTATGTGTAATGAAATGTTACCTGTATGTGTAATGAAACGTTACCTGTATGTGTAATGAAATGTTACCTGTATGTGTAATGAAATGTTACCTGTATGTGTAATGAAATGTTACCTGTATGTGTAGTGAAATGATACCTGTATGTGTAATGAAATGTTACCTGTATGTGTAATGAAACGTTACCTGTATGTGTAATGAAACGTTACCTGTATGTGTAATGAAACATTACCTGTATGTGTAATGAAACATAACCTGTATGTGTAATGAAATGTTACCTGTATGTGTAATGAAACGTTACCTGTATGTGTAATGAAACGTTACCTGTATGTGTAATGAAACATAACCTGTATGTGTAATGAAATGTTACCTGTATGTGTAATGAAATGTTACCTGTATGTGTAATGAAAGGCTGTGGTTAAAAGAATAAATAATAGTCTATATGCATAATAATTGTTGTCTCTTAATGTGCAGTGATACTCATGTCTTAAAGGCTTTGTGAAAGGTATACTTCCTCTCTAAGATGACCAAAAAATTGGGAAAATGACTCTTTGTTCATCAGTTGGACTTACCTGGTGTCAAAACTATACAATAGAATCCCTTTATAATCCAATAAATCTATAAAACTTGGTAACAATTTATCAAACTATTAATTAAGTTAATAGATATATCATGTTATATAGAGATTATATTCTTTAGTCATGTTACCTGGTAAGTCTAACTGATGAAAACATACTCTTATTGACAAAGTTTCATATTTCCAATTTCATAACCAAAGGGTTGAATTGGGTTTTGAATATATGTAAATATTCTTCAGATGTACTAGAACTGGTCCAAATCCCCATCAATAATACCTCACACCAGATATTGTACTTTCTATTGCTATATATTATATCTTTTCTCTATCACAGTCTCCAGAAAAGAAAACCTGTCATTTTAAAAATTGTTAAGAACAATCAAAATATTTCACTGACTTGAAATAGGTTTATAAACAACATTGGATGAATATAGGGCTTAGAAAAAAATCAAAATTCAGAGCATTCGCATATACTGTAGTCTTTTTTCACCTTTTCAACAACAGGTTACATCAGAGAAATTCTTAAGGTCCGTTGAAATGTTCCGATCAAAATGAAACACACTAAGAATAACAGGCAGTTTTTAAACCAAATTCTTAAGTCCATTGAAATGTTCCGATCAAAATGAAACACAAAATATAACAGGCAGTTTTTAAACAAATACTGGATGAAAATCTTAGTTTAAAACCCAACAATTCTGAGCATAGAATTTTCATCCTTGTCATTTATACTTCATATACAACACAGTCTTTCCAGAATATATTAACAGAAGTGTTCTAATCCAAATACAAAGTATTACAAGCATTTCTTTTTGTAGCGAAAGATGTAGGAACAGATCCCAACCAACCTAAGCAATCAAAGGAAGAAATAAAAAACCTCTATGTCCATCCATCTATCTGTCTCAATATCAATAAAGCCTATCTTCATTCATTCTATCACGTCAATCATTCATTAATATATAATATCAACATATTACAGTGGTCAGTTATACCAGCAGGTCATTCATTAATATTTCATCTCCATTTAACGACCAGGGGTAATTAACACAACCTAGAATTACAGGGGAGGTTACCGAATGAAATGAAATGAATGGAGTTTTACGCCCTACTCTTCTGCACTAATGTGTTTTGAAACGTAGCATTTAATAAATTGTGTTTTTAATATCTAAGGGATCTCAGGATAGTGATGTCATATTAGCAGCTTTTACTTTAGTGGTGTCATATTAGCAGCTTTTACTATAGTGATGTCATATTAGCAGCTTTTACTACAGTGATGTCATATAAGCAGCTTTTATGATAGTGATGTCATATTAGCAGCTTTTACTACAGTGATGTCATATTAGCAGCTTTTACTATAGTGATGTCATATTAGCAGCTTTTACTATAGTGATGTCATATTAGCAGCTTTTACAAAAGTGATGTAATATTAGCAACTTTTACATAGTGATGTCATATTAGCAGCTTTTACTACAGTGATGTCATATTAGCAGCTTTTACTATAGTGATGTCATATTAGCAGCTTTTATGATAGTGATGTCATATTAGCAGCTTTTACTATAGTGATGTCATATTAGCAGCTTTTACAAAAGTGATGTAATATTAGCAACTTTTACAAAAGTGATGTCATATTAGCATTTAATACAATCGCGACATCATTTACAGCTAAGCTTTCTAATAATTACAGCCACTTCTAACATACCATTGCAAATTGGAAAGACGCAAAAAGAAGCCACCTAGAAAAAATATCACGATAAGCAATGTAAGGAACAGTTTTAGATACACAAAAGTTATTTTTACATTTTCAAAAATAACCTAATAATTTGTAAGTAATCAAGTTTTTTGTGTCACAATGTTGTAATTGTGTCAATCAATAAAGGTCAATTCAGCTATTTTACAATAATTCAATATTCTTCTTGAATACCTGGGGTCTTGTTCTCGAAAACTGAACTTAAGATGATTATAGTGTTCCAGTCATCTGGGGCCATTTTCAAGAAAAATTAACTGAAGATTATTATTGTCATCTGATTGGTCAATCACTAAAATTGATTTAAAATTCAGTTTTATTATCCAATCAGACATTTGTCTTTCTTAAAATATAGATAATTAAGTTAAGTTAAGTCATGGAGAAGTATCTCCTAGTTGATACCTGAATATCAAATCAATAGAATGTAAGACATGCCTGGAATATATGATTGTAACCAGTGGGATTCATTAGAGATTTTCTGGGAAAGATTATGTCAATCCCAATATCTGATCTGTTTGAACGTAATGGATTTATTCTACACCATTCAAGGTTAGATTGTACAAGAAAAGGTGGCCAATCAAAATTTTCAAAATATATATTTAAGAAAATGTTTTAAATATTTTGATCTTTCAAAATTTTATATTTTATTTAGAATATTTTTTTTAGAAACAAAAGCAAGAAGTAGATGAAGTTAAGATAGAAGCAAGAAGCAGATGTACCAAATTAGAATCCTTAAGTCAGTATAACAAAATTAAATTCATGGGTAGCGCATAAAAGTTAGAAAAAAACAGATTTTTTTTAATCCATAATGGCATCATTAGAAATGATAAAAGGATTTAAGGATTTATCTTGAAAATAGAGGAGTATTTGTCTCCAAAACAGAATTAAAGTGATTTTTGTTTTCGCTATTTGTAAGTTTACAGTATCATTATCATGACTTGGTTTAATTGTCCAAACTGATCTAGACACCCTATCATCATGACTTGGTTTAATTGTCCAAACTGATCTAGACACCCTATCATCATGACTTGGTGTAATTGTCCAAACTAATCTAGACACCCTATCATCATGACTTGGTGTAATTGTCCAAACTAATCTAGACACCCTATCATAATGACTTGATTTAATTGTCCAAACTGATCTAGACACCCTATCATCATGACTTGGTGTAATTGTCCAAACTAATCTAGACACCCTATCATCATGACTTGGTGTAATTGTCCAAACTGATCTAGACACCCTATCATCATGACTTGGTGTAATTGTCCAAACTGATCTAGACACCCTATCATCATGACTTGGTGTAATTGTCCAAACTAATCTAGACACCTATCATAATGACTTGATTTAATTGTCCAAACTAATCTAGACACCCTATCATCATGACTTGGTGTAATTGTCCAAACTAATCTAGACACCCTATCATCATGACTTGATTTAATTGTCCAAACTAATCTAGACACCCTATCATCATGACTTGGTTTAATTGTCCAAACTGATCTAGACACCCTATCATCATGACTTGGTGTAATTGTCCAAACTAATCTAGACACCCTATCATCATGACTTGATTTAATTGTCCAAACTAATCTAGACACCCTATCATCATGACTTGATTTAATTGTCCAAACTGATCTAGACACCCTATCATCATGACTTGGTTTAATTGTCCAAACTGATCTAGACACCCTATCATCATGACTTGGTTTAATTGTCCAAACTGATCTAGACACCCTATCATCATGACTTGATTTAATTGTCCAAACTGATCTAGACACCCTATCATCATGACTTGGTTTAATTGTCCAAACTGATCTAGACACCCTATCATCATGACTTGGTTTAATTGTCCAAACTGATCTAGACACCCTATCATCATGACTTGATTTAATTGTCCAAACTGATCTAGACACCCTATCATCATGACTTGGTTTAATTGTCCAAACTGATCTAGACACCCTTTCATCATGACTTGGTTTAATTGTCCAAGCTGATCTAGACACCCTATCATCATGACTTGGTGTAATTGTCCAAACTAATCTAGACACCCTATCATCATGTATATTGATGCTATCAGTGTTCATGATATACAGTATAACCTGCTCACATAAGTAACTTTATGAAGAGCCCACCTTCAATAACCTACCACAATAAAGTCCCCCCTACAGTTTTCAATTTAATCAAAGACTAATAAGTGCCCACCTTCATTACGCGACCAAGTAATCGAAATGACTCAATTGAGCGACCATGACACTTCTGATTATCTTCCTCTGAACAAAGATCACGTTCACTGATTTTCAATGAGATTATCTTCTACAGATTAATTTTACAGCTTGTTGCTGATTAATATTGATAGATTTCCTCGTATTGACAATTATTATAGAGTACTGTAAAGGCTTCGAAATTTAGTTTTTAGAAAAATTAAGGCTACTGTAAAATTTATCTGAAAGTGAAAGTAGAGTGTATCAGATGTTGCTATAAAAACATATTAATCAGGTGAAAATGGATTAACGCTTGTTACCTGGCAAGTAAAATACATGTAAAGAATAATATTTTATTAATTTACGGTAAAGAATTTTGACACTGAAAAAGATGGTTTCCGTGAAAACTTTGGTATTGAAAAGTAAAAAAAAAATTAACAGAATTGGATATCCTGTCGCTGGGTATATCAGAGACAGCATGTAAATGCAGTAAAAACCTAACTACACATGTATGAGTAAAAGTAAGATCCTATCATTTCTAAAAAGTCAAAACAAAATGGTCTTGCAGATCCTCTCATAAGAGACCACTTTCATTCAGCGTCTGTTTTTGAATTTTCACTTGAGTGGTCTCTGAATGCAGGTTCTACTGTACATAAATATTTCAGAATCTCTGTTTACAATATCTCTTTATAATATATTTCTGTTGTTATGTTAATATATTATATGCTATATATTTCAACAATGTATGAGAATGTAGGTTGGTTTATTACTTACTGAACTCAACAATATTATCTTTATCTCATCTATTCCTCAAGCATACATCATGCTCTCTAATTACTGGACAAATATGCAGAATCTGCGCATTTACAAAACAATCATTCTCAACAAATTTTTTACATTATTACCCAAAACAAGTGAGTTGCACAATTCAAATAAACGGCAGTATCACACTCAATCTGGTTCTGATTTGTTTTGGGAGAGGGTGAAGAAAGATAAACACAAAATATATTCTATTGACTTTTTAAGCATATTTTAAGCAGTTTTCTAAATTTAGTAATTTTATCAGGGACACGGATAGCATCAATTTACACCATTCCTATTCCCAATTTCTATCATATAAGGTCTACGCAATTAACAACATCACCACATCAAACGCTTAGTTTTAGTAGAATTGTAGGAACCACAGAAGTCTATGAAAATTGAAATGATGCATATTGATGCTATTAGTGTTCTTCAATACACTTAAAAATTTTATCCCATAAGGTGCAGAAAAGTAGGAGGTAGGATGTAAAACTCCATTCATTTCATACTCTGTAATAATTGTATTACAGTTCCAAAGTTGAAACTGATATTTTACACATGGTAATGCAATCAGACTTGAAAGAAATAATTAGTGATAATTTAATGAGAAGAAAATGTGAAAATCATGAATGTATATCATTAAACATGGAAGTGGGTTAATTAACTTTCCATTCACATTGTCTACTTAACGAGCAGAAATATCTTTACCAGGTTTGACTTTAGTGCAGTTGATTTAAAGTGACATTCTGGGGTTTTTGTAGGTCAAAAATTTTTTTGCTCAAATTTTTATGAAAACTTTACATGTAAGTCTAGAGAAATATTTTCCTAAATGTATCTGAATGTTTTAACTTAAAAAGACTGATATTTTTAAACGTCAAGCCTATTTCAAAAGTTTACTTAAACATGACATAACTTTTTTAAGTTTGTTATTGTTTTTATTAAGTGTAAGAAAACTACTGTATGGATTTAAACAAAATAAACATGTAATTGTAGACAAATATGTCTCCTACTTATTCTGAAAGTTTCAACTAATAATATTGAGCCATTATACAGTCAAAAACCATCATAAGGTCAAACTGTTTAATTAATAATTAGTAACTTCCATTTAAAGTTTGTTATTGTTGGGTGTATGAAAGCTAAGGTATGTAATTGTAGAGAAATATATCTCCTACTTATTCTGAAAGTTTCAACTAATAATATTGAACCAATTTTACTGCCAAATACCAATAACTAGGTCAGACTGCTTAATTAACAATTAGTGCTTTGGATTTTAATTAACTCTTTTAAAGAAATTTAGGTTGATCAAGTAGTGAATATCAAATTTAAAAAATATTTTGCATACAAGCCCTTTTAGCAAATGAAACAGTATCAGCTGTTCCTGCTTATCAGGTATATTTTACTAGAACTTCTGAAGACTATTTACATATATTCAAGACCCAAATCAATTGCCGTAAATGACAGATCTGTCCCTTTAAGCAAACAAGACAATAAAAATATCTTATGGTCTCTCTTTAAACCTGTTCTGAACCAGTTTTTGGATGACATTCAAACAGAGAAAACATAAAACATTCACTTTCTTTGGAATCGATTAGTGTTTATTCGAACATTGCCAAAATTTGAAGGTGAGAAGACAATATATTAGGTCTGTAGAAGATAAAGTTTGACCCATAAGTTAATAATTACCATCTTTAACATAAAAGCTTACACAAAAAATGATGTTAAACTTGTGGCCTTATGCAAGGTTTCTGTTTTACCTGATATGTTAGTTAAAATTATTATTGCCAGTAGTCCTTTCTTAAACAACAAGTTCCAGCATTTCAAGAGTTCCAGACTTGCTTTTAATGTAAACAGTTCTAAAGAATATTGAACTGAAGGATGTACAAAGAATTTTAACAAGTTGCTTAACATGTGCCAACAATATAATTCTTGTCATTTCTTTAACCTTGAGTCTTTGACTATATTATCTCTTTATCTAATTTTATTTCTATTTCATTATCTTTTCATCTAATTACCTCTCTATTTAATTATCTTTTTATCTTATTACCTTTTTTCTATCTAATTACCTTTCTGTTTTAATTCTCTTTTTTATCTTATTTTATTTCTATTTCATTATCTTTTTATCTAATTATCTTTCTATTTAATTATCTTTTTATCTAATTACCTTTTTTTCTATCTAATTTCTGTTTAATTATCTTTTTTATCTAATAATCTTTCTATTTAATTATATTTTTATCTAATTATCTTTCTAATTAATTATCTTTCTATCTAATTATCTTTCTATCTAATTATCTTTCTAATTATCTTTCTATCTAATTATCTTTCTATCTCATTATCTATTTATTGAATTATCTTTCTATCTTATTATCTATTTATCTAATTATATTTCTATCTAATTATCTAATTATCTTTCTATCTTATTATCTATTTATCTAATTATATTTCTATCTAATTATCTATTTATCTAATTATCTTTCTGTCTCATCATTTTCTTTATCTAATTAAAAATAGATTTCAATTTTGTTTTGTTAATATCTTGCTTTTTAATTGTCTTTCTATTATTATCTTTTATCTAATATTTTTTATCTATTATCTTCTAATTAATTATTCTTTATCTAATTATCTATTTATTGAATATCTTTCTATCTAATTATTTTTTTATCTAATTATCTTTCTAATTAATTATCTCTTTATCTAATTATCTATTTATTGAATATCTTTCTGTCTCATTATCTGTTTCAAAATAGTTAGAAATCAAATAAAGAGTAGGCTGGCAAAATTTCTCTCATTGCATTTCCCATCTTCCTGAGCCCATAAGGTGCAGGATAGTAGGAAGTAAAACTCCATTCATTTCATTTTCCTTATATAATAAATCTAATCTGAACAATTCCCATGACTGTTCATTGATTTGTGGTGTTTTTTATTTCAATATGCCTATAAATGATCCAAGTTACACAAGTTTTTGTAAAGAATAAAACTGTTATTTTCAACAATAAAATTGATCATTTTTACTCTTTCATGTCACATATTGAGGATAAGTCTATTTTAATAAATTATTTTTCTAGCCTATCTCTACAGTATTTATCCTGATCTCTCCACATGTATGTCACTACACTGAGATCGATCATGTTTGTCAATTCATTACATTTCTTGTTAGTATCAGAGCAATCCAATGCCTTTATTTTCTTCAATTTTTATCGAAGTTCTATTTCTGGATAAGTTAAAATTTTTATTGATTTAAAGTTTTTGTTAAACTTTTATGAAAATTAAATTTGTTTATAATCCAAAGCCTTCCTTTTCTAAAAAAGTTAATTTTAAGTTTTAAAAAGTTTAATTTTTATAAAATTTCAGTTATTTTTGTAAAATTTCATAAAAATAAATTTTTTAGAAACTTCAATTTCTATCAAAGTTGAATTATTCCAGTTAAATTTTTATCAAAATTTAATTTTTAATTATTGCCAAAATATTTATAGAATGTACTTTTATCTATCTCTAATCTTCAGGGTGGTTGTTTTGCAGGAAGCAATGTCAGTATCTGTATATACATTTTTTATATTATATTTTAACTATATGAACAGTTTGTATATGCAGGAGTGGTATAATAGGTCAAAAAAAAACTCATCTTTTAAATATCAAATATCAAATATTATATCCATAACAAACTTCTAGACATCAGGGGTGTTTTTCTTGAAATATGAACTTAATGATTTTAAAGTTCTAGTCATCTGATTAGTCAATCAATAAAATTTAATTTAAAAATAAATTAAGTTTCATTATCCAATTAGATTACTGTATTTCATAAATCTAGATTTTTATTTTATTTAAGTTGTCAGAAAAATGTGGTAGACATTTTAATCCAAAAATCAAATAACGTCTTGAATCTTTGTATATTACTCTGTTGTCACTAAATCAATAAAATAAATACAGAGGCAAACCGGAGAGACATAAACATTAATGTACTTGACGCTAAAATAACCAAGGTAAGTAGAATAGCCAGCAATTTTTGTCTGCTGCCAGTTTAACAACATCACTGTATAGTTTATATCAATATTCTAGTAGTACATAGTTTGCGATATTAACTCGCCATTTACCTACCTACCTCTAGTAGTACTTACTATTGTTGTCAGACTTTCAAATTTCTCAGAAAATTTGATGCTCAGAATACCAATGAATGATCAAATTATCATGAACAATTCAATGATTATTCTATGTAATTTTTTAAATGACTTTTCTACATTGTATTATTCATCAGTTGGGTTTTCAAATTCAATTTAAATTATATTAAAATATTCAATTTTCATCATTTAATATTAAACATGACTTTTCTACATTGTACTAATTATTGTCATACATAAAAAATTTGTACTGGTATTTATATTTTCATTTTTAGTTTAATCAAAATAAATTTTGTTACATGTTAATAAAAACTATGCACTAATTTACCCTCTTTCTATCTATTTAACTGTATGTTTAATTTAAAGAGATTGTAAACAGATTTTGCTATCTGAAAGCATCCAATTGCACCATTCCAATATTCAGCCTGATGTGACCTTTCAACTGATCATTGAACTGATTTAGTCTCGCAATGTGATTCAATGGGGTCAACAAAGTAATATAAAACTGAGGTTGGTTAAGGGTGTTCTAAGAGATGCTCTCCTATAGAAGCACTAGCCTAGGTCACAAGAAGAGACTATGCTACGAAATTCCAGTATACATCAATTGATAAGAAATTAGCTGGTGTAAGACACCTAGATCCCTCATTCGCCAATTTCTTATCATCTAACAAAGGGCATTCTAGTACTGGGAGTCTTCTTGACATTCTGGGATCCCTGTGTTAATCAAAGGATACCATAAATTTATTCCTTTCTACCCACCAACCTTGTGGATACCTGGACTATGGTACATTAATACTATACCTATTCAAAGCTTTCACTCAAATTAATTCAACTCTAACCCTTTAACACTCATTATTTTAAGTTTACATGTCATTTATATTTAAATAACAAGAGAAATATTGCATCGCATCATTTAGAACCATTTCATGCATGGGAGCTTGGTTTATATTATACTTGCCAGGCGTGTATGAAAGAATCATTTTTTAGTTCGAAATTTTCCAAATAGTCTTAGGACCAGTTGACTAATGCAGTCATGGAAAAATTTCACTCATTGCATGACATTCCCAGTCATTAGCCCATTAGGTTCAGAAGAGAATTGAAAGCTTATGCCACTGTCCTAGCAAAATTTCACTCACTGCATGACATTGCCCATCTTTCATTACCAGTGTAGAAGAGTAGGAAGTAAAACTCCATTTCATTCACTTTGAGTACATATTCTTCTATTTTACTGTTCTTTTTATCAACCCAAGCTGCAACGAACACCATGCCTTGTGTGATCATAACTTTAAATTATTTAGAGAGGGTATTATCTAGTCTACACAAATATTACAATTATCCCAATATCATGTGATTTCTATTTATTTAGACATGTATTTTAATCTGATAAACATGTAATTTCTAATATCATACTCTATTCTTAGCAGATATTCAAGGTTCTTTATCTAGTAATATACCATACTTCTTCCAGGTCATGGTAATACAGGTGAGGGAAGTTACATATTCATAGATAAATATTGTCCAAAACCACATTCCTGTTCTAGATTCAAGACTCTAGTTATTTTTTGGAATTCTCAAATCAAATCACCCTTTGAATGCTTTGTTCTCAAACACACTCAAAACAAAACAAAGTGTAAGAGGCTTTAGTTTAATATGGCTAATAAGATCATGTCAAAATTCGTATTCAGGATACATGCATACCATAATCAATAAAACATCTATTACATGCTATACTATTAAATATTTCTACCATGTTTTACTGCAGCAGGTAAACTACATAATAGGAAGTGATGAGATAAGTATCTATGACAGTCATATGATATTCAAACAGATAAATCAAAACACATTGCCATGTTTTTATCTTAGAAACACCAACTGTACAGTTATATAGAACTTGCACATGGTTTTGACAAGGCCCATTCAAAAGCCTTTATTCAGGGCTCCACACAAGTCCTAATTCAAACATTCCAATACCTATCAACAAGAATAACCATGATCGAGTTTGGAAGAATAAAAAAGATTGAGTAAGTCACACCACACCATCCAGGGTCGAGTGTCACCGCCATGTCATTCAACCTGAACAGATCTCAAGATTTATCAAAAACCAAACCAACAACACAGAATCATCTAATTTGAACCAATCCAACTACTAAGTACTACAATTACAAAGAGCTATATATAGTTTGCGATATCAGCATCCACTGGAAGAAAAACTACCTAGTTGCGATATCAGCATCTGTTAGAAGCGAACATCAACTTGTCATCTTCCTACCGACCAATCATAATTCAAATGTTTGCTTCATATTCAAATTTACAAGAAACATCTCCTTGAAAGAATAATTATCTATTTTAATGTGCAGCGAGACGGTTAATTATGAATGAATAAATAGTTTGTTTGTTTTCTCTGTAAGATTAAATTACTTTTTATAGATTATACTGTCCTGGAATAACTAGCTAGTTGATTACATATTATCTTCACAATGTCAAGTTATTACAGACTTTATTACAAACTTCATACTTATACATCTTCACAATGTCAAGCTATTACAAACTTCATACTTATACATCTTCACAATGTCAAGCTATTACAAACTTCATACTTATACATCTTCACAATGTCAAGCTATTACAAACTTCATACTTATACATCTTCACAATGTCAAGCTATTACAAACTTCATACTTATACATCTTCACAATGTCAAGCTATTACAAACTTCATACTTATACATCTATACAATGTCAAGTATTACAAACTTCATGATACTTATGACATTTTGCACATTGTAGTAAAAAAAAAGTGAGAAAAAAGATGGCCGCCATGGAGGCCCCCATGTTTGTTTACAGCTAGGTCGCAGTCAATCAAGGTAGTCTCAAAGTGAGAATTCATAAAATAAATTACATTTCTTTCACAAACACTAATCTTAATTTTTCCTGAATGTTCTATGCAGGATTTCCGTAAACAAGTTTAATTCATATAAGAGTTGTCTTTCCTTGCCGTCGAAATTACGTTGACAGGGCGTTTTGTGAGGTCACACGCTATTTATGATGTCGAAATGTATCAATGAATGACACTATTTTGCGTTATCATTGTCATTTTTATCAATAGCCCTACTTTGCTGTCTCATTCAATGCCATGCCTTATTCATATTAATTATATATCAATATATATTGAATAAGTGAATATATTGAACACCCTACAGCATGCTCTTGGATGTCACCTGATGTGGCTGTTTTTTTTTTTAACCTTTTCATCCCTTTTCATTCCTATTAAACATAATAACATCCAGTTTATAACTACATCTTTAAGCATGCTCTGGAATACCTGATGTGACTGTGTTTTTTCATCATCTCTTTCGATGAGCTAACAAACATATTACTAAACCCAGTTTATAGCTGTATGAAAACAAACATGCATACTAAATAAAATATAATGAAGTCATTTATCCTCATGCTGATTACTGATTATAACTAGACAAGCTGAGGACACTAACAAACTAACCTGATGAAGGATTATAGAGCTAGTGGAATGGTTGAAAACTAAGTCTGTAAATATAAAATAAACAATATCCAATGCAATAACATATTAAATATTAATCAAGTCCTACCATGAATATTAAAGAGATGTACAGCAGTTTTATTCTAGCTTTCAGAATCTGGTTCAAGTAGTCTTTCCTCATGTTACAGTGTAGTCGAGTTTATCCAGATGCTGATAATCAGAAATCCTGATACCTGCATGATTTTTACTGTGAATGGAATATGTCAAGTTACCAGGTAATCAGCTGATCCATATTCCGATTCCACAACTAATTATCAATTTCTACAGTAATTAGGTCTTAAGTGACAGCAGAATGGCCAGGTACATCTTTAGGAATACTATGTTTATCTATCCAAATATGAGATGAATTTAGACATTTCTAGGAGAAATGTAAATTTATATCTCTATTGAAGCAAAGAGACTTAACAGTACTATTTTCAGGCTGCTATAAATATACTCTTAAAAAAATAGAAAAATTCAAGAAAGATTTTGCTTTACTCAGTGGGGATGTGTAAATGTTCCTTTTAACATCCATCAGGAGCTTAAAATTTATAATGCAGACTGAGTCTTAATGGCCTTTTATAAAGTACATCTGTACCAAAACCCCTAGGATTAAATTTCTTAACTATACAGAACTTTGTTGAAACTATTTCTTACTTTGTGTATGTATAGCTGAGAATGATGCATGCAAGAAATTATGGAATTGCAGGTAAAAAGATGTCTGAATGATGTAAATTGATGTTATAAGTGTCCCTGATACACATACAAGTTTTCACAAATCACTTTATCAAAGCTAGCTAAAATAAACACAAAAACAATTCAACTTGTCCTTGAAAGTCTGTAAAATGGGAATTAAGTTTTAATATAAACTTGTAGACTCAGGATTTCCTTCCACTCAAATTTAAATAACATCAAAAAATAAAATATAAACAACAATTGTTTTCAAATGAAAGAATAGAGTTTTACTTCCTACACTTCTTCACCCAATGAGCTTATGAAGACATGCAGTAATTAATGAGGGAAATATTGCCAGGTCAGCAGTATTAGTCTACTCTTTTAGCGATTTTCAACTGAGGAGGATAATGTGCACAGACAGTGGTACAAAGGTCTCAGTTTATTGTCCCATCTGAACGTCGAGACACTTTTTCCATGTCACTCCAACTTGCATGAAAGACAAGGGGGAAAATTGTTGAAAAATCTGAATTTCATCTCAATCTATGCTTGGATTGACCCCTGGACCCTCAGGTTAACGAGCCAGCATCTAACCCACTGAGCCAACCTCCTCCAACCATTGTTTTTCATGGCTAACAATGAAACCTGGAAAAGTATATTAATTAACTTATCAAACTGTATTAATTAACCTGGGAAAATGAAAAGCATAACTTTTTTCAAGGATGTTCAATCTCCCACACTAATTAAAACTTTTAATTAATAATCTTAATGAATAATTTTTTTCATCTTGAATTTTAAGACATCTATTTTAATAACAACCTTGAGGTTGAAAATGGATTATTAATGTCTGAGTAATATTGTAGAATCTATTAATTAATAATTAGAAACCTTAGTAATTCAATATCTAAAAACAGGATTCCTTATATAGCAGCATGTGCTTGCAAACGTGCGCGATTGAAATTTGAAAACAAAATTTGCAAGGAAGTAAAAGAAATGTACAATTCTTTCAACATTTGTGATTGTCCGAGGCGCTTTGTTATTTCTTAATTTATAGCGCAAGATATATCAATATGATTGACAAGTTCAAGGTCATAAACAATGATAAATTGAGGCAAGAATCGTTAATCAACTAGTAGAAAAACAACATCATTGACATCAGTCACGATTACCTTTTTGTATAAGACATATTAGATTACTTGATGCAGACTTCTATATATGAATTGAATGGTTGATAAAAATGAAAGAGAAGTAGTTTATC
Source organism: Nipponacmea schrenckii (assembly GCA_030562195.1). Taxonomy (NCBI): domain Eukaryota; kingdom Metazoa; phylum Mollusca; class Gastropoda; family Lottiidae; genus Nipponacmea; species Nipponacmea schrenckii. The sequence continues at coordinate 3,670,475 of JAUJPP010000001.1, forward strand.
TAATAATAATAACTTTATTTATACACAGAGATATTAGAGTGTAAAAATGAAACAAACAAAAAACTTATTAAATGGAATCTAAGAGTCATTGTCCTTGCCTTCAGCAATGAAGATAAGATTTTGGCTCTGATATTAATAAGAAGGATAACAACATAAATTCATGAGAATCCTGTCTACCTGGTCCTTGGCCCAACCTGTTGATATTGATGATACATATTGATATCTTTTAGAAAGAAACAACCATTTTTTACAAGGATAACAACTTAAATTCATGAGGATCCTGTCTACCAGCTGGTCCTTGGCCCAACATGTTGATATTGATGATACATATTGATATCTTTTAGAAAGAAACAACCATTTTTTACAAGGGATAACAACTTAAATTCATGAGAATCCTGTCTACCAGCTGGTCCCTGGACCCAACCTGTTGATATTGATGATACATATTGATATCTTTTAGAAAGAAACAACCATTTTTTACAAGGGATAACAACATAAATTCATGAGAATCCTGTCTACCAGCTGGTCCCTGGCCCAACCTGTTGATATTGATGATACATATTGATATCTTTTAGAAAGAAACAACCATTTTTTACAGGGATAACAACTTAAATTCATGAGGATCCTGTCTACCAGCTGGTCCTTGGCCCAACCTGTTGATATTGATGATAATTGATATTTTTTAGAAAGAAATAACCATTTTTTACAAGGATTACAACTTAAATTCATGAGGATCCTGTCTACCAGCTGATCCTTGGCCCAACCAGTTGATATGGATGATACATTTTGATATTGTTTAGAAATAACCATTTTTTACAAGGATAAAAGCTCATTAATAATGAATCAATGATTGCTTTATATAATACATACTTGTAGTTAGAATAATCAATACTTATAAATTATAACACCAGTCCATATTAAATAAGGCCATTATAAGACAATATTAATATATCATCAACTTCTCATCATATCATTTGCTATTATCCTTCAGTCTATTATCTACTTTTTATCTAGCTACGCACACCTACACACACACACACCCTTCCAAACATCTCACCAAGTCTACATCCTCATGGAAAAATTTCAAACTTTGAGAGCTGAAACTTCACAATTTTCCCAAATAATTCCAACATTTAGGATGGAAATTGTCCTCTGCAAAAGCCTAATTTTGAAGACATGACGTGTGCTTATGTTAGTATTTTTATCAACTCAAAGACATTTTAACAGTACTATTTTGAGGCTGATATTCCACTACTTATCAAAAAATGGACAAAAGGTAACAAGATGTTGCCTAGCAAGATACGCCCACTTTAAAGTATATTTTCTGTTTTAACACAGGCAAAAACTCTAACATTATTTAGGCCTAATCTAAGTTCGAATCAATATAAATGTTCACACAAATTTGATTCAAATCAGATGAAACCTAGTGTCTATTGCATTCACCAGCTAATTTTCATGTGATTAAACCAAGTCAAGGGCAATAACTCAAATATAGTTCATGAAAAAATCGTCAATATGGATCTTGATCTAGATTATAATGTGGGCGTATAAAAACTTTAATATACAACTTGTTGGATTGTCTAGCCATTAGATTTATATTTTTGGCAATATAAGAAGGAATAACAGCACCTACTTTCCCCCAAAAAAATAGTTGTGATTGATTTTGTGAAACTGACATGCCTTCAAGGGGGGTATTTTTAAACTAAAGAGTTTTAACTCGGCAAAGATATTCAAAACCATAACACAAGCACTTCACTTTATTTTGAGTAAAGCAAACAATGATTGAAACAATACAAACTAAAAATAGATTGTGTTGTTCACAAATTAAACCACCTGATAACATTATCAAACAGTCCACTTTATTTATAGGTAGAATAAAAAATAATTGCAACTAGACAGTGTTGTTACATAGTGTTAATTACTACTTAAACCACCTAAACTTAAAGTAGATTGGTCCTGTTTATAATTTGAATTAAACCGGGATCTGAGGACATATCTTTACTACACTATACTAATTATCTATCTTGTCACACCAGATTTAAAGGGACATATTCATCATTCATGTGACTAATTACTCTGTTGACTCAGAAATGGGAATTTCTTGTTATGTGTTTAAATTCTCATAAGCTGCATACGTTCAACATCGAACGTACTTAAAAAAAAACGTTGAGTATACACAAAAATATATTTTACAAGACCGACTTTATGTGTTCAAGTTCTCGTTCTCATCAGCTACACACTTTGAACAAAGTCAAAGGAAACATTGAGTATGGTACAACCATATTTCGTGGACAAAAGTCCGAGCTTTAATGATTATTCATTATCATTATTAATACAAGAAATATTAAAAGTGAAAACTTACCGAAGAATCGGAGCTAGATAGATCACTCATGTTGAAGTTTTTATTCTCATATCCATTCAGAGTACAGTCATATTTCATTATAAAAATAAACTCTAAGATAAAAAAATAAACTCTATTAGGTGGCTTGTGGTGAAGGTCCTGAAAAAACAGATCATAAATAATCAGTGAGGAAGGGAAAATCATAAAAACGTTATTATTAATCATAAATCAAAGATAGTCATAAAAAACTATTATTATGATAAAAGGTATTGTAAAAAGTCTTTTATCAACATGCGGTACTTGTATCATGATGAATCTAAGAAAGAAAGAATCAACTATATTTTACAAGGATAATAACTAAGGTTCATGGTTAAGGATCCTTTCTACCAGGTGGTCCTAGTCAAATCATATTGGCATTGATCTTTCCCGGATTATCCGTACCCAATTACAGCTGGGTGGACTGGAATTATGAGTGAAGATGACTTATTCAAGGTCATCAGACATTCATGTTGCTATTGAGATCAGAAACCACAGCCACAATTTGCTCGACGTAACCAAAAAAGTGATAAATAGCACATAGAAGTAGTGCAAAAAGTGTAGTGCAATAGGAATAACACAAGGGGGGTCATTTTTTTTGTGCAGGACTGCAATGTCATAGAGTTTTGATCATGAAAGTGCCTAACTTTTTCAAAACCAGACAAAAATGGTTATTGATGGCGTCAATTGATTAATATTGATAATACTAAATGAAATTACAAAAGTCCTTGATTAAAAATACACAAAGTAAAGCAGTATCGTAACCTTTCAGACAGAGACCGCCTTTGTTCACATTTGTGCTTATTGTGGCATTAGAAGCCTTTTCTTAGTAAATAAACAATGTCTCTTGGCATATTGAATAAAGCACAACTCTGATTAAAGTGTGTATTTATTAAAGAAAAGCGCCGACAGAATTTTGACCACAATCAAAATTTATTTTAGTCAATTCGAGGATACCCAAATTGACCAACAGGTTGCTCAGAGAACTTTGGTGCCATTTTGATGAGATTCACAATGGTGGAAAACAGTATTAAGGGCACCATCTTTGTCCACCATTGCTACACCTACCACACGATGTTTATTTATGAAATCAAATTACGTTCAAGCCAGATATTTCAATGACATAAGAACAACGCGATAATTTCAGATGGTACTCGACCATCAAAGCAATTTATACACTTTGTTTAAATAACAACTCCTTTACATAATGACAAACTGTCAACTCAGCAATATACTTTAATATATAATATCAGATTATTTCAAGGTAATATTTTAAACATTTATTATTATCAATATAATTTATAACCAATGTCACTTATATTTGTCTTTATTGTTGTTATATATCAGATCATGTCACTTTTGTCATGAGATCATGTCACCCCTGTCAACAGATACGAATAATTTAAAAAAAAATTTAAACTTTTTGTTACATCTAACAATTAAAACTTCTGTGGTGAATTTATACCTACATTAAAAGTACCAGTATGGTTAAAATGTTAAGGATAAAAAAATGAAATGTTATCCACCACTGTCATATTTAAATCTAAAGGTACCAGTATGCATAGTTTATATCATATGTAGAAATATGTTTTATATCCATCTACTTGATAAAACTGAAATTTGGTGTAATAAAGGAAATGCGCTAAATTAGTTAACGGTTTAAGTTAGTTTTAGTGTCAGGTCTCACAAGGAATAGAAATTCTCAGAATGAAGTCAAATTTCAATTCACTCAAACTTTGTAAATAACAGTTTATATCCTAATGCTATAACTGTACATTAACTTCTCTCTATAATCTGATAAATTAACAGAATCTAGTATTGATAAAATTTCGACGAAATTTAGAAGTTAATGGTAAATGAAACAAGGGAATATATTATGGTATAACACACTTCTTTAATAACAAGGTACATAACACACTTCTCTAATAACAAGGTATATAACACACTTCTTTAATAACAAGGTACATAACACACTTCTTTAATAACAACGTATATAACACACTTTTCTAATAACAAGGTACATAACACACTTCTTTAATAACAAGGTACATAACACACTTCTTTAATAACAAGGTACATAACACACTTCTCTAATAACAAGGTTCATAACACACTTCTTTAATAACAAGGTACATAACACACTTCTTTAATAACAAGGTACATAACACACTTCTTTAATAACTAGGTACATAACACACTTCTTTAATAACAAGGTACATAACGTTTCAAAACAATTTACACGTATCGTCATTCCCTGTACGGTAACTTATTTTTTAAAGAGTTTTTTCGCCCCATAAAAAAATTAGATAAAGCTTACCTATATGATAAAAGATAATAAATCTATGGTTGTTTTAAACAATGGTCTCTCAATATCTGTTGCTGCAACATTCAGTCAGAATACAGGACAAACAGGAACTAAAACTTCTTCTACACCAGTCTTTAAACTCTGTACATAGCCTAGAATTGATAAAACATAACAAATTATTAATGTGAACTCTCTTGATGGGAGTTAAATAATAGCCGGGATAACCATGTCCTTCCCTGCCCTGCAGGTACCACAGAACTAACACACAAACAGGGTTTCGAAAAGTTCCTAAGATGAAAACACTCATTAAATAATAGCATTGGATGAGACCCACTCCACAGCCATGAACATGCCCTTCCCGTCTTGCAGGTACCGAACTACACAATTACAGGGTTTCAAAAAGTTCCTACTAGGATGAAAACGCCCAATTAATAATGGCATCAGATGTGACCCACTCCACAGGCATAAGCATGCCCTTTCCTCTGCCCTTCAGACCTAACATGTTTACAAGGTTTCAAAAAGTTCCCAAGGTGAAAACACCAATTAAATAATGGCATCAGATAATCCACAATCCACAGGTATTAAGCATGCCCTACCATGCAGGTACCAAATAACTAATATATTTACAGAGTTTCATAAAGATTCTTCAACCTTAGTATGTATCCAAGAATGATAACTTCAACAATTTTAGAGCACTGTCAGCTATTTAAAGTTGGTTTCCCTGATTTTCATATATATATACAAGTGGACCGGTAATACTTATGTCAATAGAAAGTAGAGGTGTTCTAATGACTGGGAGAAATACCAGATGGTCGCACAAGTCCTTAATTAACTCGTAATTAGGCTATTTAGGACGGGATTTCCCTTGGTAGGGTACTACCATAGATATGTACATCAAGTCTCAAATGTCGTTGATCTATGTTTGATCATCCAGTCTGTTAATTCGGTACATAACCAGATGCGCTGTGGTTGTTAAGTATGCACCCATGCATAACAACAATGGCATTTTGGTAATATTCCATTTATTATCTCTAGCAAAAGGCAATAAAACGTTTAAAATGAATTAATTTAAATAAGTTTTAACTCACTAATAATAAAATACAAAATGAATTCTTATACACCTTCATTCATATGACGTCATTTGGTCACGTGAACAAACATGGAGTCTAAATTTAGCGTTTCAAAGCACATCAGAGTCAAATGAATTCCACAAGGATTTTTACGTCCACATAGGCCTTTTGAACTTGAGAATACATGAATTATTCATTAGAAACCCCAATTAATCAATTAGTAAGCTTAATTTGGCTCTAATTAATGAGGGAAACCAACTTTAACCAAATATTTAGATGACCATGCAAATATGTTTTAACAGTTAATAGAATGGTTCAATTATAATGGAAATTTTTTAGATGTACAGGTACATAAAAAATGTCAGCAATTAAAACAAGTTAGACATTATCATGTAGGTCATTTTAGTTCATTTTATTGTATATTATACTGATATTACATAGGTACTTAGTCATACAATTTCAGCTATCTGTATGGTCATCTAAATATTAACATTACCAGATGACTGAGCTCAATTTCAGCCATCTGTATAGTCACCTAAATATTTACTTTATCAGCTGATAGAGCTCAATATCAGCTATCAGTATAGTCATCTTACTAAATATTTACTTTACCAGCTGATAGAGCTCAATTTCAGCTTTCTGTTAAGTCATCTAAATATTAACTTTACCAGCTGATAGAGCTCAATTTCAGCTGTTTGTATAGTCACGTAATTTTGCCAAATACCAGCAATGTGTATAGTTGTAAGAACTATTTCGTCTTCCATTGAAAAAATTTTAATGTAACTAGGGCTTTAAAATCACATTGCTTTTCTTATCTAGATCATGTTATACCATTTCCTGTCTTAAATGTAATTACCTTGGCCTTGACCTTGTGGAAGTTGGAGATATAATTATTCAAGATAAATAGCAGTAGATCTCCGGTGTTTAATTGCATGTATCCTATTTATTACTGGATTTTCAATTACCAATAGGGCCAATCTGAGCTTACGACAGAAAATAACGTACAAAATAATTATGCCTCAAATCCCGGGCTCGCCATGCAGAGTTCAATGAGGAAAATTTTTTTTCCAGGACAGCAGTATTAGCTTGTTCTTTTTGCAATTTCCAACTGTCAAGGGATCTTTTATGTGCACAGCCTGTAGTTTCTTGTCCCATCCAGAGAACTAGACGCTTTTCCCTCCGACCTACATCATTGACAAGGGAAAACGGGACTGAAAAACCTTTAAGTTCATCTTGCCTTTTGCAGGAATTGAGCCCTGGACTCTCAGGTTAGTGAGCAGGAGACTAACTCACTGAGCTTCCGTGGCTCCCTGGTATAAAATGAAGATGTAATAGCTTGACCATTGTAAAGATGCTTATTTACAGATGTTTCTACTTTTAGTTTATGCAATTCATGCATATCTTTTGCTAAGCACCTCTATTCAAATGGTTGGTTTGTCCACTTAGCTTACCTTTCAGCCAAACAGCAAAGTTAATTTAGTACGGTATTTTGCCTTATGGTAGGGGTGCTATTTTTGAAGGCCCTCTAGAATTATCATATATGATTATCGTTATAAAGTCATCGATTTAGGGTTTATAGTCTTAAAACAGCTTAAAGTGACATCACTAGACTTTTCAACTCCCTGAAGAATAGCCTGGACATTAAGCTTTGGGGTTTGGGTTCTATTTTTGAAGGCCCTCTAGAATTATCATATCAATATGTTTATCATTATAAGGTCATCTATATTTAGTTTTGTCTTTAAAACAGTTTAAAGTGACATCACTTGCCTATTCTACTCCCTGGATAGCCTACATTAAGCCTTGAATTGAATAATCATTTTCAACTGTTTACCATTTGTCTTGGAATGTCTGTGGGTCGGTCCATAGAAATATAAATCATAAGGTTCAGTGGTTTTACGTTGGAAATAAACACACTTTCCTTCCAAAATGTTCAAGTGACAATGACCCACTTTAAGTTTAAGGACAGAAGATGTAATTGTAAATGATGTTTACAAATATCTTTACCTGTACCTGTACTTGACATTTTCATCAACCCAAAGGCAATCTAAGACTCTCAGAAGTATTTTGTTATTGATATTTCAATCTACATAAAAATGATTGTCAAATTTGAATTCATCAATCAGTGTAGTCAGGGAGTAGTGACTAGGCTAGGCATTTTGAATTTCATAAGCTTAAAATGTATTGACATGTGCACCCTGCATAAGACGGATGATAGGCCAGCTTTCAGTTTCACATGCACTCAACTTCTCTCGGCCTAGGGCGAGTGGCAAGCTTTGAGAACAAGTTTAACCTATGCACGATCTTAAAAATCAAAAGACGAATTTTCAGCAACTTATTCAGAAATGTAAAATCTTGATCCCAAAGACCTGACCTCATTCAAAATTCATAATTGGGTATAATCGATTGCATGTCTCAGGAAACTGCAAAACGTAAACAACATCGAAATCGTTCAATGCAAGACATAATAAAGAGTTGATTACCTCAGTGTGATTAGAAATCAATGGTTTTAGCTCGTAATTCGACATAAATTCGAATAAATTTAGTGCATAAATTTTGTAGAGCAAAAATATTCTCAGATTCCTGAAATTTGCTTATTAGTAGCCTAGTTTATCATGACTTATTTATGCACTAGGGAAACAACGTCACGTCGTGATGATCGAAACTCTCATAATTCAACCAATCAAATTCTATCAATACCTTGGTCAAATCACCGGTGTACCTAGACTACAAACTACAAATAGAAAAATGAATTTTCGAATTGACGGAAATCGAAGTGGTTTGTTATCAAAAGTGCTGTATACTATAGCAAGAGTTTTGTCCCATATTTAAAAGCAAATTAAATCGCTTGTTATCTCATTCTAATCTGAATTAAATAATTTCAATATTAGGCTTACAATTGGGGTAGACGTTGAATCTACACATCAAACAGAATCATTAGAGGGTGGGTTTTAATTCCAAACCGTCCTTCCACATCTGCCGACAAAACCACTAAACTTTACGCTAAAGCAAATATTGTTAGCAGCAAAGCATGGTCCAAGCAACAATAATCCAAAAATAAAATTGTGCACAAGGCTTTTTAACAACTGCTTAATTTTGAACTTTATCTCACTTAATCTCTGGACTCCATTGTTTTAACCCAGACTTAAATGTGAGCTGAAATCAGGGATTAAGAATTGAAAATATATTGTATGTATTCAAGGCGCTCATTGTTCTATTATAAATTATTGAGTGAAGAACCTTTTATATTCCTTATTCCCCACCAACAGTATGGTGAAGACTACAGGAAGAAGATGATGAGGATTTTAGTATATGGTGTGGAATATAATTTATATGTTTGTCAAGATATACTACTCTAAACCGACATAAGGATTGAATTATGTGTATGTATTATGGAAGGGCAGTAGTGCCTAAAGTCTATGTTATGCAGAAATGTCTAATTCACTAATGCACTAATGATAGATAATACAGATATTTTGTAGGCATACATTTAAATAATTTGAGTTTCTTTTCTCCCATGTTTTTCCGTCATTTTGACATTTGACCTGTTTTATATTTCTAGGTAACAGAAACATGGGAAGTTGACAGTGTATGGTTGATGGAAGTAATTAAGAAGAATGACAACTAAATGAAGAAGATAGTCATGGGTTCCATTTCGTTTTATACAGATATACTTCACAATTTAATGTTGGATGATGTTGATGATGCCTTTATAAACTGAATTTCAGAATTAAGGAATTCTGCTTACTTACTGCTTAGATTTTACCTATAACGGGGTAAACAATATCCCCAAACCACTTTCCACTCGAGGAAAAGAGCGGAAAGTTGCATAGATAAACCCTGTCTCTAGGACTTAAGTCCTCCACCAATACTCGCCGATGCCATCATGGGTCGAAAATGGGCCCACCTCTACCCACCAACCATTAAATCTTTGTTGCCCTCGGGGAAACATATGCGGACTCGTATGGGATTAGTAATAATAATAATAATAATAATAAATAATAATTTATTTCATAAAGGCTTTAAGTCCGGGGACAAAGCCAGGAATTACCACCAAATACAAAGATCCCAATACATATTCACCAGATTAACATTTGAGCCTCCACTTTAAAAATAGATCCACATGTCATAAATATCAACCATTAAATATAGGGACTCCAGCAGCCGATTGGGCACAATGCACTAAACTCCTTGTAAGAATGAGGGATATCCTGACAAGATCAATCAATAGAGCAAATTTTGAAAGTGGACTGGTACAATAATATATTACAATATGTACGAATCGGGTATTTACATGTACTAAGGTTCAGAGACAGGGGTTGATCCAATTGCACTGTTTATCCAGGAGACACGAAACACATGTGTAAATTTTATGTAATGAAACTGCACCACGCGAACTATGCACCAGCCCGGAGACATGTTGCAAGTCCTCAACTTCCCTAAAAACAACATGTCTTTAAATAATGTTCAAATCTCTAGTCGCACCTGTCAACACTGTGATTCCATCTGACAATTAACCGAACTACCAAAATCACTCTGGGGTCTCCATGCATAAATCGAAACATATTTAAAGAAAAACTAAGTGGAAAATGTTTGACATAAGTATAAGCAGATGGCTATTATAAAAAATGGGTATTACAATATAATTCGAAGAGGTATTATTTTAAGTCAATTTCGGCAATCTACTTGGGACAATGAGGTATTTGATAGGTTCCTAAGCTAATAAGTTTCATGGTGCTATGACTAATTTTGTTTTCAACAAAGCATAGCTATTAATTTCAAGGAAGGATATTTTGAAAGGGATACAGCAACATGCTTTTATTGTGTGCTTCTTAAAGAAACTGGGTCCGTTTCACAAAATTCTAACACAGATACAATCAAGATTTTAAGAAATACAGTAACTTGATTGGTTAATAAAAACTCAATTTTAGTGATTGACCAATCTGACCATTGAAACACTAAAATCATCCAAGTTAAGTTTTCGTGAAACAGTGGCATTTGCTTACTCTCCTGTCGAGGCATCTTTAACGTTCACAGTCTACAACACGGGCTTTGATACAAGACGCATTTCCCATGTCAGTTCCTTCCACCTGGATCAATTAGCTCTGACTTGCAAAACTGATAGAACATTGGTAAAAGTCGACACTACCTTAAGTGTATATTCTACCTCATAGAATGGAAATAGACTTTAAATTCCCAAACATGGTGAATTAGAGTGTACATTCATCAGTTGGACTAACAAGGTGTCATGGCTAAAGAATATACTTCTTCTATGAAACGAATAATTCCATTAAACTAAGTAATTATTGACACACGCTTCTGTCAATAGTTTTGTCAACTGATGAACAAAGACTTATTTCGGCCAAATTAAAAACAAACTCTTTTTGTTGTAATCGTAAGAGGAAGTAGGACCTATATAGTAGACCCAAACAAGAATGATGTCGCAAGGAAAATGAGGAAAAGTTATGAACTCTGCAAGCAAAACTTGACTATAACTGTTTCTTATTATGCAAGAAACTGCAAGAAAGAGCAAATATCGGAAAAAGAAGATTGTCAAATAGATTAAACGAATCGACTTAATTCACTGTGACACTTCTAAGGAGTGAAGTATCTACAACTACTTTTCTGGAGAAATAAATGCCCCTGTTTCTTTCTCCAATGTTGCCCTCACTGATTCACTCAAAGAATCTATGGATGATCAACCCAAAATGTATACTTTTAAGATGGTGGGTTTTAAATCCCAACCACTCTACCATCCAAACCGGAAATAAAATTCCGCGCTGTATAGTTTATGTTAAAGATAGCTGTTTTTAAACTGCGAAACGAAACATTAAATTCAAATTTGACGAAATGTGCAGTGGTGATGTCAATAACATATTTTTCAAAGGATCTTAAAGGGATAATAGGTCTTAGAATGAACATTTTGAAATTTTAAATTTGGACAATAAGAGCTCTATTTATCAGTAAATACACCTACTGCCATAAATATCATAAAAAAATATCCAAAAAACTAAGTAATTATCCACTAAGATGCATTTGATTATTGAAAAACGCTTAATAAATTGGTTAAGCGTTTTCACAAATGACTTAGTTTTGCGAGTTTTCGAGATTTTAAGAGATCCTGTTACTTTATGACACAAGCTAAGTTCCCTGGTGAATATACACTCATATTGACCATTCTTGAGAACTAAATTTTATGTTCATGCTAAGACCTATTTTCCCTTTAAAAGTGTACATCTTAATTATAGCATACGTATTTTAGATTTGTTTTATGTAAAAGTGAGACACCGCCTAATATTTTGTTGTTATGTACATCTATATATAAAAAAAAAATCTTTCACATACAGGCCTAATGGAGCCTGTAAAACTGAAAATTTTAATAACCAAAGACTTCCAGCGAAATTTGACAATAAAAATAAGTTCTCAAGTCAAAATAAATAATGTTGCGCATCATTTTATAGATAGACGCGTACTTCCAGTAATATTTACAAAATGGCTGCTGTCTGCTTAAAATGTCCAAATTTGTTACAAATTAGTCATCGTATAATTGGTCTTGTGACTTTGATAGTTGTTGTCTGATTGAAAATAATACAGTATACAATCTAGATTTTTCATTATTTTCCTTATGTTGAGCTTTTGATTTTTTGATAGGTAGGTAAAACGATTTTATTACGGTGCAAAACAAGATAGTGCCACATCTGAATACATTTATTTATTTCAACATGTCCACACACCCTGTCCTGTCACTGGCTTTATGTTTTGATGGTATGGTCTACCCTAGAATAGTCTACATCATACTGTTCTGTGTGTGGATCTCAGACTGAATTAACATTATAGATTTACCGTAAGTCAATAACTATTCTGAATCAGAGACTGAAGTGACATTGACATCCTATCTATTGAAAAAAAATGGTATAGCTACCAAAAGAATAAGTAATAATCCACAAACTCACAAAGATAAGATTCTATTTTTTAGTCTTGGCACCTGGTAAGTCCAACTGATGAATATTATACTCTTATTGACAAAGTTTGATACTTTTGTGGGTACAAAATTGAAACGTTATTGTTTAAGGAGCTGTTAACCAGAAAACTTTGATTTGAACATAAACCTTACTATTCCTTTAATTTACCTAGTTAGTTATTTTGCAACAATTTAACAAATTTTATAGATACAAATCAAGCAGTTCAAATAACTTGAAATTGTCATCTTTTGGTATAATTTGTATTTGCAGGTAAAAATGTCTGTGGTATCACATGTGACTGATCCAGCTGCTAGGTTAAAACTACTGTGTGATTATGGATCTCAAGTTGAGGTGGACTATTCTCTACCAACTAAACTCTACTACAGGTCTGGGAGGGAGTTGATTAGAATGGCCACTGTATATCTGGATGAAGCAGATTTAGAAAGTGCTTTTATATTATATTCTAAATATATAACGTAAGTCTACTAATTTATTTTGAATTTTGAAAGTAATGCATATGATTGGCTGGATGTACTATTTATAACATTTTTGGAATACTAGGGATGCCCTGAATGGGTAATATGGTATTGTAGTTAGAGTTGTAAGAGTCTTCTCTTCCATTAAAGGTATAATAGCCGCTAGAATACACTCGTCCTACGTCTAATATTTGTGTTTGATATTGACTATTGGTTAAATATGTATGCATCCCACACTAAGACTTGATGAATTTTCAAAAAGCGACAATAAAACTATATTCGGATTTTTTCAAAAAAGTAAGCAAGCAACGATTCCAGTCTATTTGGGAGTAAAAGCGTCTGGGAATAAGTGCTAAAACATCCTTGTCCAAAAACTATCTGTTAGAGAAATAAGCGCTAAAACATCTTTGTCGGAAAACTATATGTTAGAGTTACTGCCCTTTATGATGACAATTTGAAAATCGCTTAATGGATGTATTAGGCATTTTATTATTAACTACTTGATTTTGTGGATTTATCGAATTATAGAGGGATTTTGATGTATAGTGATGACACCAGGTAAGTCCACTGATGGATATATATTGTCAAGTTTGAGTGAAATTAAAATTTTATGTTTCTTCTAACGGCTATTATCCCTTTAAGTTGTGGTAGCTCAAGGGATTATTGTTACAAAGGCATTTTATGAGAGACTACAGTAACCTCATCATCATTGAATGTTATAAAGATACATTGTTTTATGAAAGTATAACAATGTGTTATAACCATAATGACTTTATCATAACTCCTGAACTTTGACACAGGATGTGCGGTTTGTACATATTGAAATAAATGTATTGTGAAGTCACCAGAGTTCTCGAACATAGATATATAGTTATATAATAATATACAGCTCAGATTTTTACATGACATTATTGTTATAAATAGAGTAAAGCTTTGTTAAATTACGGGTACCGTACACAATAACACAATAATCATTACACTAGACAAGAATCTGGTCTATAATCCAAATAGTGCTTGATAAAGATTCAGTGACAAAGTAGTCTAATACAGCTGCTTTGACGAAACTCCGCTAAAAAGGAAGAAAAAGAAAGAAACAACTATATTTTACAAGAATAACAACTTAGGTTCACAAGTTTGCCTTGACAGGGATCCTTTCTACCAGCTGGTCCTTGGCCAAAACTTTTGGTATTGATCTTTCCCTGATTATCTGTACCCATTCACAGCTAGGTGGACTGGAATTATGAATGAAGATGACTTATTCAAGGTCATCAGACTTTCACATGACAATCAAGATTAGAACTTACTTCCCACATTTTCAACGTATCCAAGCAAATAACGTCATGACATAAAGAACCACTGTTCTATAGAACCCCTATTTAGCAGACTTTACGTTATTGCCTACATCCCTGTGCCAGTGCCTTCTGTTGAATAGTAACTTGTTACCTTTCAACCACCCTAATTTCATGAACTAAATATCTAGTGAGTTATTGATGTCATATTGTTTACTATTTCCAAGTGTTAGTCTTTGTTCCATAGCATTATTACTTAAGAAAGATTCCTGTATGTGATTGAAACGTTGCTTAAATTAAAGAGAAGTAGTATATCTATAATAGTGGTCTTATTTATCTAAAGTTACTATATCTATTATTGTATTGCTTGATAAAGATTCCTGTATGTGATTGAAACGTTGCTTAAATTAAAGAGAAGTAGTATATCTATGATAGTGTTTCTTGTTATGTAAAGTCCTATCTACTTCTGAATGTCATCATTCAAAGATTACACTGTACTGTTGTTTAATTATTGCAGACTATTTGTTGAAAGGTTACCAAGTCATCCAGGCTATAAATCTGTTAACCCAGCGGAACTTGCAGAAATCAAAAAGGTACAATTCTTAAATCAATTCACACTCCTGTACGCTGAAGTTTATGTAATCAAAGTATTAAAGTAAAAACACTAATTTCTTTATTTAATGTATGATATTATTTAAAATAAGTATTAAAATAAATATGTTTACCTTTATGATATCTTTTGGCTCTACTGCAATCTAACAATATCTCTTCCACAGTTCCGTTCTAATGATGTTATCTTTAACTAATCCAAGCATGTCATGATAGTTGCCATGATTTGTTTTGATAATAATGAAATATTGTGGGATAGTGATATTTGAAATTAGAGCATAGCGCTTCACAGCTGTTATCCCTCAAATTAATTTTCAATATCCACATTTCATTGTCATCCCCGTCTCAGTATTTGAAAAAAAGAATTGTGTTGGCAGGTTAGGTGTGAACAGATAATGAGAATATATTTCCATTGTCTTTTGTACTTTTTTTGCAGAAAATGAAAACTGTTTTTCCTCTAGCAGAAGAAATAAAATCCAAGTTAAAGAAGAGATATGAACAAGAGGAAAAAATACGTAAAGAAGAAGAGGTTTGATGATTATTACACATCTATTTCATTCAGAATAGTTTGTCACTATCTCAGCAGTTCAGAGTAACCATTTATTTTATCCTGCAATATAATAAAGCTATGTTGATATAAGATATATATATACTGTGCATAAATGTTGAGCATGTACAACTGCTTAGTGACACCCTCAAACACTTTAGTGGAATTGTAGGAAAGTACAGACGTCTGATTGAATGGTGTCCCAGATACACATACATATTTTCAAAACCTATTTACAATCTTTTCAAGCCATTGTTTTAGGACATCAGACTATTGCAGACCCCTTGACTTCAGTCCGGCTTTTATGACAAAATGACTTTG
This sequence comes from Nipponacmea schrenckii, assembly GCA_030562195.1. Lineage (NCBI taxonomy): Eukaryota > Metazoa > Mollusca > Gastropoda > Lottiidae > Nipponacmea > Nipponacmea schrenckii. The sequence continues at coordinate 3,686,428 of JAUJPP010000001.1, forward strand.
AATTTTGTTTATAAAATTTTGTTTTTATATCAGGCTAAACGTCAAGCTGAAATTGAAGCTGAAAATGCGAGAAGAAAAGTTGAGGAAGAAAAGAGGTTAAAAGAAAGGTTAGCCGAAGAAGAACGACTACGACACGAATCACAAGAAAAATGGTGCCGAGAACAAGAAGAACGATATCGTGAATTACAATTACAGGAACAGAAGAGATTACAAGATGAACAGGAAAAAAGGGTATCGTCCGGAGGACTGCTCGATGAGGTTGGAAGTTCGTCTGCTGGTTTGGGTGATGATAAAGGAAGTTCGTCTGCTGGTTTAAATAATGAAAGAATTTCTGCCCCATCAGGAATATTAGATATGACACAAAATGACTTAAATAACTTTATTCCACAAGCCAAGCCTCGTACCATAACACCTGTAGTCCCAGATAGAGATCTAAAAAATAAACTGACCATCAGTGACCCCTGGTGAGTGGACATTAGTCCTTCATTCTGCTTTATTGTTAATAATAGCACTGACAGCCCCGTAAGTAATCAGACCTGTTTTCACTCCATCCTAACGAGTTTGCTGAGCACTGATAGCTCTGTTGCCAGGAACTAATTGGAGCTGTTCCCACCTTAGCGACAGGGCTGACCACTGACAGTCTTAGTAATCAGACCAATGCTCTTTGACTTCTGCTAGTGCTTTTATCCAGATTCACCTTAATACCAATGATTTTCAAAATCAATATTAGGTGTAACTACCATCAAAATGACCTTATTGAAATTTTTGTTATGAAAAGTTTTTGTGATATCTGAAATTGAACTTGTATACAGATATTATAGAACTTGATGGTGCAAATCAACTGTAACAGTCTCCTTGATACATATTTACAAAGTTTAGAAATCTCTGTACAATCCTTGGATCACCGGTGGCTCAATAAGTTAGACGCCTGCTCGCTAACCTGAAGGTCCAATAATCCCGGTAAAAGCCAAGACAAACTTCTGAGCTAACATGGTAAAATCATATAGTTGATTGGATGAAACAATCAACCAAGGCTCCGTGTTTTACAGGTTGTGCATGTTGAAGATCTCTTGACAGCTGGAAATCGCTAAAAAAAGAGTAGGCTAATGCTGCTGTTCTGGAAAAATTTCACTCATTCCAACATACACACTGCATGGCATTGGCCATCTTCATTATCCCATTAGGTGTCGAAAAGTAGGACATAAGCAGTTCATTTCATTTCCATGTAATCCCTAATGCAACCCTGTTTTTTCTCTTTTTGCAGTATTCCCAATGCCCCAGTAATAGATAGAAATAACAAACCCAGTTATGACCATTTTACCAGTATTGGTTCGTTTGGTCGAAGTTCTAGTAGTACATTACGACAAGTTATTATACCAAACAATATCTTCTCTCAATTCTTATTGAAAGCTGAATCCAACACCAAGAAAAATACAGAAACGTTAGGGATATTATTTGGTAAATTGGTAAGTTGTCATGACAAATTTCTCTTATTAATCACAGTAGGACGTAAAACTCCATTCATTTCATTTCTTATCAATCACAGTAGGACGTAAAACTCCATTCACTTCATTTCTTATCAATCACAGTAGGATGTAAAACTCCATTCACTTCATTTCTTATCAATCACAGTAGGACGTAAAACTCCATTCACTTCATTTCTTATCAATCACAGTAGGACGTAAAACTCCATTCATTTCATTTCTTATCAATCACAGTAGGATGTAAAACTCCATTCACTTCATTTCTTATCAATCACAGTAGGATGTAAAACTCCATTCATTTCATTTCTTATCAATCACAGTAGGACGTAAAACTCCATTCATTTCATTTCTTATCAATCACAGTAGGACGTAAAACTCCATTCACTTCATTTCTTATCAATCACAGTAGGATGTAAAACTCCGTTCATTCATTTCTTATCAATCACAGTAGGACGTAAAACTCCGTTTATTTCATTTCATATCAATCACACTCATCTTTAGAATTTCTAATATTTTGTCTAAAATTTTCATTTTATTAAGTGTTTTTTTTTTATTTTACTAACCCCCTAATTGCATGCTCATCTTTTAAGTTTATGGCTTTAAGTATGAAAAATGTATGAAATGCCATGGAATATATAATTAAGTGTTAAAAGGATTACGGTTAAAAACACTTAACCAGATCCTGACTGGCTTCTTTCAAACTTCACCAGCTCGAAATGAGGTTTTACCAGTTTATAATTATTACTAGATTCACAATGTTATTTAATGGCCTCTATGTTTTTTAGTCCAAGAATTCCTTTACAATAAGTGATGTGTTTATACCCAAACAACATGGTACCCCTGATAGCTGTGATATGGAGAATGAAATGGATCTAATTGATTTTCAAGATAAATGTAATTTAATAACTTTGGGTTGGATTCATGTAAGTTGAAACTAAGCTACTACACTTCTTTAAGTGGCATTAAGTAACGGGGTAATAATTTACTTGACACAATATATGGATAACAATTACTTGAATAAATAATAACTTGCGACGTTTTGACGAAGGTACTTCCGTCTTTGTCAAGCAATGATACAATCAAACCAGAGTCAAGGGAATATATAGGGAGAAGGGGATTAATAACATAAACATAAAGATGATGGAAGTACCTTCGTCGAAACGTTGCAAGTTATTTATTAAAGTAATTGTTATCCATATTATTGTGTCAAGTTAATAAGCTACTAAACCTTTCAGTGCTAGTGATTCTTCTCCTGGCCTAGACCTGTAAACAAATTGGCTGAAACTCTAGTGGCTAAGTTGACTAAGCTGCCAGACTCTGACTTCACTTGACTTCAGTTTAATACGACTGCTTTCATGTGGTTTCACAGTTATATAAAATATATATAAATGAGATAAAATTATTGTAGAATCTATGCTGAAATTAAAGAAGGCATCTGTATATCTTTATCTTTTTCCAGACCCATCCCACTCAAACAGCGTTTTTATCCAGTGTTGACATGCATACACATTTTCCCTACCAGAAAATGATGCCTGAATCTGTAGCCATAGTTTGTTCTCCAAAATTCAAAGAGTAAGTATTTTTTCTTATGAAATCTTTTATTTTAAAGAGATACTGTGTCGTAGATTGAACATAAAATTTAACTTCTCAAAAATGTTTAATATTAGTAGGCCCCTATATATTCATCAGTGAACTTACCTGGTGTCATAAAGTAACAGAATCCCTTAAAATCTGGAAAACGCACAAAACTGAATCATTTTTTAAAAATTGTTAATCAATTTATTATTTGTTTTTTTCAATAATCAATTACTAATCATGTTTGCTAAGTTTTTTTTCTGGAATTTATCAGATTATATAAGGATTCTGTTATGTTAATTATGGCAGCAGGTTTATCTACTGATGAATATATACTCTAATTGGCCAAATGTAAAATTTTATGATCCTTCTAAGAGATAGTATTTCTTAAAAATAATGTGAAAAGTTTGAATCAGTGAAGATTCAATTCAGCTCAGAAAATCCTATCCTAGATTTTTAACTTCAAAGAAGTTGCTAGGAAGAAAGCCCTATAAAAGTTTAATATTTTAGAAGACAGCATCCATGGGAGATAACTATCTTTTGTATTTATTTCTAGATCGGGTGTGTTTAGATTAACTAAAAATGGTTTAAATGAAATTGGTTCGTGTACCCAGAAAGGTTTTCATTATCATCAGAAAGAACCTCCTTTATTTGAGGTAGGTTTAGGATATACAGTTAGTATTATTTATAGATGAAAGGCAGGAAGTTTGACAATAAGTCTAATGAGAACTGAGACTTGAGGCCCAACTTAATAATCAGCTTTTCTAGTTAGTATTTACCGCCAGAAGCTTGTCAATAAGTCTAATAAGAGGGGCACTCCAAAAGTTTTGAGATATTCCGTCACTTCATATGTCTAGGTATCTAAGTATAGGTTGATAGTCGAAAGCTTGTCATTGATAGCCGTGGAATGAGAACTGCAGTTTGAGATCCATTCACAAAATAAAAAAACAGATGTTCCAGTCATCTGATTGGTCAATAACTAAAATTACAATCCACGGTATTATTTTACCTTTGATGTCGACGACGATTATTTCATATATTAACCTGTGGATGAATCTATCGGAAAAAGAGGGTTAATAGTAAATAAGAAACATAGTTTTCCGTGGATTGTAAGTTAGATATAGACCTCAAATCCCTCGGTTAATATTCGAAAAAAAATGTCAAGGGCTAATATTAACCTCATATCGGTCTATATCTTTATTTTTATACTAAATTTTAAATTTTGTTTCATATCACTGTATTTTCATTCAAGAAAAGGGCCCCAGGGCAGAAGCTACAATCCAAAACTAGAGACTATCCCCAAGATTTTTTGCGTATCTAAATAATAATGTTTGATTATATTTACAGGAAGGTGAAAATATAGAGATGGTCAGTGATATATCAATAAGTATACGAGATGCTAGATTATAACATACCTGAGTTCTCTCCCTTGTTTCACTCAATATATTACCAGCAAACCTTCATCTGATGATATTGATATGATAAATACACACTTCTTTGATATATGGATACATTACGTTTCAACACAAGTTCTTTTTTTTATTTGGATGTCTATGGTTTCTGTACTTTTTGAAAAACTTGACCAGAACTTAACTATTGAAAATAACCATTTTATTTATTAAATATTACTTCACTGGAAGTTGGAAATCATAATTGTGAAAATACAAGCCATGATGTAAAATCAAATTCCCCTTTGAATTCTTAATAAACTAAGACCCTGTGTGTGCTACAGGCTGTGCACATGAAATATCCTTCTACAGTTGGAAATCACAAGCGAATAGGCCTATGCCACTGTCCAGGAATAATTTCCCTCATTGCACACTGCTTGGCAATGTTTGTCTTTATTATCCCATAAGGTGCAGAAGAAGAGGATGTAAAACTCCATTCAGTTCATTTTCATCTTTATTTGAATTCCTAGTCCATGTTTATTTTCCACTGACCTGATAAAGAGTTGATTGTAAGATATTTTGTGAAACTTGGCTCTGACTTTGTATCTTGTGATATTTTTTGTGCCATTTTCGAATTTTATCTGATTTTAATGGTGCTTGTTTGTTCTCCGTGCCAATATGTAGTGACAATCATGTTAGTTGTAAGTTTAGACTATTAATGTATTCAACATATTTTCTTATAATGTTATAAAAGTCTTAACCCTTTTACGGCCACTATAGACCCGAAATTGGGGTCATGCTTAAAGAGATTGTAAAGAGGTTATTTTGAATTTTCATTTGTACCAGTTTGAATACAGTATACAGTTGGATACTAATTGAATGGCAGTCTATCATAGTCTTGTCACCCCCAAAACATTTTTTACAAAAAATGTCAGCATTAGTTGTAGGGGCAGATCAATTAACACGGTGTAAAATACAAGTAAAGAATATTTTATTGATTTATGGTAAAAACGGTAGGCCCCTTGAAAATTATGGTTCAACGGAAAAACGGTAGATTTGGGTCTCCCTGCGGTAGATCGGGAGACAGCATCCAAAAGCGGTAGAAACCCAACAAAATCGGTAGATTACACATGTATGTTTACACCATTCTAATTTTCAATCAGACCTCTGTTGTTCTTGTAATTCCACTAAAACTAAGTGCTTAATGAAGTCACTAATCGCTTACGCATTGTGATTTAAGCATATTTTTCAATTAGTGACGTCATACAACACTTAAAATTAGAAACCTCTTTACAATTTTTGAACATCTTGCTATATCATTTTTCAGTAAATCACTGACTTGGCCTGTCAACTGCTGTGAATTGATTTCAACATGAAAATTTTTTATTCTTTCCTTTTTGTAAAATGAATTTTGTTATTGGTTTTAGGAGGGAAAAGTCACATATAATCTAGTCTACATAAATAAATAGACTAATCTGAATATTATTTATTTTTATTTGTTAAGATATATGATGTAGAAAACGAAATACTTCCGTACTGAATATGAACACACACGCAAAACTTATTTAAGAATTAAATGTCAGTCTTATTAGCATCATGTGACAAACTGAATATATGACAAAGTCACATGTGTGTTTGTAGTGTGATCTATTGCGTTTACACACCAATAATGCCAACGTTTTATTCTTATATTTTGGTTTAATTTTATTAATGCAAATTCACTGTTAACATGACTGGTTATATAAATTTGCCACGAATATTTAATTTTTGTACATTACTATACTTCATAGTGTCATGTGACAAGCTACAGTTTATCAAAATATAAGTGCCAGTTTTTGCAACTGGTTTATTGAAGGAAGTGATAGTAGATACCCCGACAGTTGTAAATTGCCAAAAGAGTAGGCTAATGCAGCTGTCCTGACAACATTTCCATCATTGCAACATGTATTGCATTATCTGTCATTTGCCAATCTTGTGTAGAAGAGTAGAATGTTAAGCTTTGTAGATATAAACGTATTAAGTTCTGTTATCAGTTCTTCATGTGAAATCTTTTTACATATGGGATACTTACAGACTTTAAAAGCCAAACAATAAGTGTATGAAAATGTCATCTCAATGTCTGCTTCAGGCCATCTTGATATTTCCAACCATAGCTATATCGAATTATGTTTAGTCTAGCAATAATATTTGTACACATCTAGGGGTGTTTTGGACCATGAACACTTAAAGTTTTCCTTTCGAAAATCAAGCATCAAGTTGTCCTGATGAGGATGTGTGTCCTAAACACATGTCAGCAGCATGGTATGAATTCTTTGTCATTTTGAAATAGTTTGTGTAGCAAGAAGCACACTAAGGTCAAGTTAAAAGTTTTAATTACTATTATAATAATCAATCTACTAATTAAGTTAAATATCTTGTTTATGTTAAGAAACCTCCCTGCATGTGCATTTATATCATTGACCTACTTTTGTATATTTATGTATTATTGTACCACTTATTATTTATATGAAGAAAATATAAAATTATTTAATTTAATTCTTGTCTAAAACAATTGGGATGAGGTATTATATGCCTTATTTTGATAATGAAGATGAAAAAACCCAAATCGTATCCTAAATAAGGGTTTAACTACTTGTTCCCCTGTATAAAAACTAAGCCCCCCTACTTTTCTTTTTGTATCTTATGAGAGTAAAATTTTGTGGCTCATGTCTAATGTTTCCTCGAAATGCTGTAAGTGTCTGGTATTTCACAATCTCATCCATTTTGGTTCTGTTTGAAAGGAATCCCGGCTTAGCAGTGTTCAAAGACAAAATTATAATTAAGACATTTTTAACAATTAAATAAATAAATGTCTTTTAAGTTTGAATTTTATGGAATAATGTCCTGGAATTGAACCATGGACTAAAAGTTTGTTAGCCAAGTAACTGATCTAACACAGTTCTGGAGCAGGATAAAACACTGTTACATGATATACTTTGCCAAGTAACCAATCTAACACAGTTCTGGAGAAAGGATAAAACGCTGTTACGTGATATACTTTGCCAAGTAACTGATCTAACACAGTTCTGGAGCAGGGATAAAACACTGTTACATGTTATACTTTGCCAAGTAACCAAGCCAACCCAGTTCTGGAGCAGGGATAAAACGCTGTTACGTGTTATACTTTGCCAAGTAACTGATCTAACACAGTTCTGGAGAAAGGATAAAACACTGTTACATGTTATACTTTGCCAAGTAACCAAGCCAACCCAGTTCTGGAGCAGGGATAAAACGCTGTTACAGTGTTATACTTTGCCAAGTAATCCTAAGCACAGTTCTGGAGCAAGATAAAACACTGTTACATGATATACTTTGCCAAGTAACCAAGCAACCCAGTTCTGGAGCAGGATAAAACCTGTTACATGATATACTTTGCCAAGTAACCAAGACAACCCAGTTCTGGAGCAGTGATAAAACACTGTTACATGATATACTTTGCCAAGTAACCAAGACAACCCAGTTCTGGAGCAGTGATAAAACACTGTTACATGATATACTTTGCCAAGTAACCAAGACAACCGAGTTCTGGAGCAGAGATAAAACACTGTTACATGATATACTTTGCCAAGTAACCAAGACAACCCAGTTCTGGAGCAGTGATAAAACACTGTTACATGATATACTTTGCCAAGTAACCAAGACAACTCAGTTCTGGAGCAGGGATAAAACACTGTTACATGATATATTTTGCCAAGTAACCAAGACAATGCAGTTCTGGAGCAGTGATAAAACACTGTTACATGATATACTTTGCCAAGTAACCAAGACAACACTGTTCTTGAGCAGGGATAAAACACTGTTACATGATATACTTTGCCAAGTAACCAAGACAACCCAGTTCTGGAGCAGGGATAAAACACTGTTACATGATATACTTTGCCAAGTAACCAAGACAACCCAGTTCAGGAGCAGGGATAAAACACTGTCACATGATATACTTTGCCAAGTAACCAAGACAACCCAGTTCTGGAGCAGGGATAAAACACTGTTATATGATATACATCTTATATCTTCTCAAAATATACATTTATAAACATTGTAATTTACAGAAAATAACAGAATCTGTCAAATTGAGACAGCTCAAAATAAAATCATTAACACTTTCTTTTGGCATAGAAGTCATACAACCACAAATATGACATATTCAATGTCACTGGCCTTTGATATGCCAATTGGAAACAGATTGTTAATGTTTTAAAAGTGCTCCTTGGGACTTATTCTCAAAACCTCCAATAGAATCATGATTTTAAGAAATACAGTAATCTGATTGGATAAAAAACTAAAAATTTATTTTGTTGATTGACCAATCAGATGACTGGAACACATCTTGCAGTGAAATTCAGGTTTTAAGAAATACAGTAATCTGATTGGATAAAAACTAAATTTAAAATTAAACTTAGGTGAATGACCAATCAGATGACTGGAACTCTGATATCATCTGATGTTTAGGAGAATAAGGCCCCTGATTGTATAGATATATCTTTGTGTAATTTCTACTTAAAAAGAAAACTAAATCACTTGATAACACATAAAAAAAATTCAACGTTTAGCTTGTCAAGGTAAATTATTAATTTTCCCTTATCACTAGCAGCTACTCTACCAGACACACTATTACATGGTAACTGCTTAATTTGTTGTTGAAAAGTTCTGTGGCCACGTGAAATCACATAACATTAACGCTTAAGGTGATAATAGGTTGAAGTTTAAGGTATGCTTCACTTTAAGCTAAATAAATATCACCTAGAACAGATGAATAGAATAACAAAGTCAAATCACTAACAATGGATATTGCTAAAATACAGAAGACAAAAATTACACAGAATTAAAAACTGTGGAAAGCAACTAACAAATCTTCATTTAGACTAATTAACAAATTGTGCACTAATTATCTAATAATTAATAATACAGTAACATTGATCTTCTACAGGGAAAAATATTGCCCATTTATAAAATAAATACTAAATATACTACTTTATGGCCATCTGGTGTTTCTTGATTAATCGAATTAATGCCTTGATTTATAACGAGTTACTTTAGTAATTTTGAGTTTCTCAATTAATTGAATGAGTTTCTGGATTAATTGAACAATTTTCTTGATTAATTGAAAAGTTTCTCAATAAATTGAACAATTTTCTTGATTAATTGAATAAGTTTCTCAATAAATTGAATAAGTTTCTTGATTAATTGAATAAGTTTCTGGATTAATTGAACAAGTTTCTTGATTAATTGAATAACTTTCTCGATTAATTGAATAAGTTTCTTGATTAATTGAATAAGTTTCTGATTAATTGAACAAGTTTCTGATTAATTGAATAAGTTTCTTGATTAATTGAATAAGTTTCTCGATTAATTGAATAAGTTTCTCGATTAATTAATAAGTTTCTTGATTAATTGAAAAGTTTCTCAATAAATTGAACAACTTTCTTGATTAATTGAATAAATTTCTCAATTAACTGAACAAGTTTCTGGATTAATTGAATGAGTTTCTATTTTAATTGAACAAGTTTCTCGATTAATTGAATAAGTTTCTTGATTAATTGAAAAATTTCTCGATTAATTGAATAAGTTTCTCAATAAATTAATAAGTTTCTTGATTCTCAATTATTTTATTGAGTTTCTCAATTATTTTATTGAGTTTCTCAATTAATTAAATAAGTTTCTTGATTAATTGAATAAGTTTCTCAATTAATTGAACAAGGTAAAAATACCAATTTAATGTAATACAGTAATTTGGATGGTAGCTTTTCATTAGAATTAGTAAGTCAAAAACAAGTTTTTTATAATATCATTTCTAGTTGTAAACAACTTAGAATCATGTTGTTAGATTTTTGAAAACTGGTCTTTTTCAGAAACAATGACATTAAGATTTTGTTGAAAATAAAAAGTTACAGAAATTCATAATTTATACTTTACAGATAATCAAATTCTCCAAAGACACGAAACCACAAAATTGTCAGCGAATTATAAAGTTATTAATATTTAAGAAGATGTTGTTAAAAAATACTTGTTATATTTCTTAGTCATAAAATAGAAAAATATTCTTCTTTAGGGTGACATGCTCGATTGGAGAGCTCTACACAGATTCTGTTAGTATGTTTCAAATGGTTTGAAAGTGGTTAGGTCACATTCAAAATCTCTTACTCTGCGTTTATTCCCTGTGTTAGATTCTATCTGCATCTTTCTCTTCAGTACACGTGGGGATGCGATCAGACCTCTGTTTAAAATTATTAATGTTTAATAATATGAATTCTGTGAAGACCTCACTAACCGAGCCACACCCTGTTTTAGATTCACAGTTGCCACATTAAGAGGATGTGTAACAAAATGGACAGGTTTGCCATTTTCAGGGGTTGATTTCGGTCTTGAATAAATAATCACATAATTTGTTCAAAAATACCTCAAACTAGGAATTTCACATTCTATAAATTTTTTTCAATACATCAGTCTCCAGTAATAACGAGTCGTCATTTTCACTTTCAAACAATCATAATTCTTGATACAAGTGCATTTGAAGGTTCAAATTTCCACAGCGACCTGTGAACACTATTACTGATTAACTTAGCTTAATATTCCCCCTTTCTGAGTGTAAGGTTTGATGGGTCAAACAAATGGTGAACCTGTCCCTGGACAACAATAACCTATATTTTACTATTGTCTGTACAGAATGAGGTTAATTACTTTATAGAAAGAAATTTACAAACATATTTATCATATATACATCATTTTATACAATTAAAATTACTATACTATTACTACCATTGCATCAGGGATCTTGTTCCAATTTTTTACTAACAGGTCATTGCAAACATGCCTGGCTTTCACTTGTCAGTAATCGTAAATCACAGGGAAACACTTTTCAAATGATTGACTTTTCCAGCCAAGAGTTTCTTAATCATTAGAATCTAAAAGTTTCAAGATGTATATAAGAAAATTGGACATCAAATTGTGTAATTTCAGTAAAACTAGGAGTTTTATGACGTCAATATTGCAAAAGTCTTAATATATCAATAACATCTTCAGCAAAAGTGACGTCATCAAGCACTTTTAGTGGAATTGCAAGAACCAACAGACATCTGATTGAAAATTGAAATGGTTCAAATTGATGCTATAAGGTCCGAGATACACATGAGAAATTTAGAAAATTTTATTAATTCCTGTAAGTTAATATTAAAACTAATATTTCCCTTTCCTCCGTCAAGTCTGCCTGTTTTAAAATCCCCGTTAATTCTATGTTATAAATAAATAACAATTATAAAGCAAACAACGGATTATCTTCGTCTTCTTTTTGTATCTGTCTGTTAGTTCGGGACGATCCTCTCTGTGGGGTACCACCAGTCTCAGCAGGGATGCTTGGTATTCCACCAGAAGTTGATCTCTCATTCAAAAATCTATCAAATTCTGGAAAAGATACGAGGCAAAGTTGATTGTTGAAAACAGAATTTTAGTAATTGAAAGTTGATAATGAAATAGATCTGAGTAGATTAGTAAAACATAAAATAGACAAAAAATAGCCATAATTTTGTTTTGATAAAATGACTGCATATTGTCCGAGCCAAGTTAAACAAATTTGAATTTTTTTTGAAATAGTAAAGTTAGTTTTAGAATGTCTGTGTTGATGAAAATAAACTTTTTTTTGCAGAGGAAAATTCAAATCTTGTCTACTATCTCTATGATAATTGTAATAGCAGACTTAAAATAGTACTGTAAATCTATAATTATCTTTGTATTATAAAAATATAAACATTGGCAGACATCATGTCTTCAAGGCCAATTTTTAAGGGTTTTTTTCGTTCAATTTTTTGGAGGAGTCAGATTTTTTCAATGCAGATTTTTTTAAACACATTTTAGACATTCCAATTCTCTTTAAAAATATAGAAAATGGCAAAAAAAAAGAAGTTTGCTTTGCTCAGGCAATAGTCTCTAACTTCCAGACTTAAAGGGAAGGCTGTTATTAGTCATAATAGGACTAGATGACAAAGGCTATTTTCTGCCGTACAATTTGTCTGATATATCATTCCATACATCTGTACTATTAGATCTTGTTTAACATATAACAATATTTCATTTACTTATGTTTCCAGTAACAAACTGATAAGAGAAAGAACAGAGGTCTACTTTCATTTTATTTTCAATGTGACAGGAGACCAAAGACATTAGCTACAAGTTAAAAGGATAACTACCTATTATATATTTTGTAAGTGATTGATTCGTGGTACACTATTGTGAGATATGTGAAAAGATTGAAGTATAAATGTAGAAATCAAGTAAGGAGTGTTATAGTAAAAATTAATATTCTACTCTAAAGATAAACAGTATAAAATAATTAGTGTATATTTAATTTACCCACTACCCTCACAATATAGTTAAACTAAGTCATTAGGGTGGTTGATAGGTAACATGTTACTATTTAACAGAAAGCACAGGCTTTAAGCTGTTAAATTTACAGTTACATTTAGAGTCATGTATCTCTAATACTGGTTTTAACATGGTCTTATTAACCTGTATTGAAAAGAGCTTACTAAACTTTGTTCTACCATGATCTAAACCACTACACTTTGTTTTAATATGGTCTTATTAACCTGTTTTAAAGTTCACTACACTTTGTTTTGTAGGCATGGAAATGAGAACAAACTGTCTATAACAAGTGATTTGATTGGCTGAGATTTCATAGGAATATTCTAGAGCGAATTTAGAGTTAGAGAAAATTAATAAAATTTTGAGAACAAGGAGTAAGTGTTAGAAGAGAGAAAGATAGATTATAAATGTTTCTAGATTAATAAGTATAATATTCATTATAAAAATAAGTTATCTAGAGGTTTGGTTAGGTTATTATAACATATACCATAGCAACATTCTTAACAATTAGAAAATTTAAAAATAAAAAAAATGTAAACCCCCAAATTTTAAAAAAAGTGGTGTTTTGTCAAAATATTTTCGTTATTGGGATAACACTTTCTTGTAAAGCACAGATTCTCGTGCTGAAAATTGGCTGAGACCCGAACAGGTTTCGAACCAGCGATCTCAAAGTCCCAGGCAAAAACCCAAGTCGCCCCAGCCAAATTTTCAACATTATGTATTCCTTAGGCATCTTGGTCCAATAAAAGCAGATATAATTAAAAAGGGATATATGCTCACACCAATAAGTCTTACATGGAAATAACACATGCAAGTATAGTTCACAACCATTTTGGATCACTTCCGACTTAATAAGTTGAAATTTTAACAAGTTATAGTATGTTAACTATGTCTTCGATTCAAATATAAAGCCATTTCTAGACCTTAACATGTGATTTCAAGGCTTAGCTAATATATTACAGGGTTTTTAAAAATTGAATAAATTGAGGTAGATATTCAAAAAGGTTGTGAACTCCAATCAAGAGTGTTATTGCCATGAAATAACTGCCTGTAGTTAAGTATAGGGATATGAACCATTAGAATTAATCTATCAATGTTAGAAAAGTGAATAAGAAGTCTAGCAGAAAACTAAACACAAACTCTAACAAGTTAACTACCTGGAGAAAGAGCACTATCTGCCAAAATTAAAATATAAATTTATTATCTTTTAAAATATATATAGTGTATTGTTAATATTAACAGGAAGTCTATAGTTCATGCTGGAGTTAAATATATAATGTGTCTAAAATATGAATACTAGAAATATTGTTACAGCCAAAACATACTGTTTTTCTTTGAAAAACAGAAGTCTTCTAGAAGAGAGGTAACTCTAGGGTAATGTCTAAATATATGGAATACTATTTCAGTTCATAGGTTAGATGAAAATAATTTGGCTTGCAATAAAAACACCCCTAATTTGTCACATGAACTATTCTCAACATACATAACCACTACTTTATTGATTAAGTTTGTAGAAGAGTTCATTACAAATTTGAAGGAATAGGCACTGGTCCATCATTTCACTTGTGATTAATTCACCCGTAATTTTGACAATGAATTCTTCTCAACTTACATTACACTTTAAACTTATGAAATGTATGAAGGGTTCATTATAGATTTAGGGGGAAATAAAGGAATGCCAAATGGTACTTGTACATTATTACATTGGAAAAGTAATTAAATCACCCCTAATTTTGCTAATGAATTCTTCTTAATATAAAATACTGTATATAAGAATGCACATGAGGAAGAGTTCAATATTATTATTAGGGGTGTTTATTATATAATAAGTGACGTTATTTCCAGTCTGACTATGTATATATATTATAATAATAGAACCTATATTACCTGAACTAGATATGGTATCTGCTGTTGCTGAATACTATCAAAATAAAACAGTTTTAATTAGTCAGATTTATAAATATCTACAGATTACAAAGACCATTGGTCAGTTTACTGGACAGTTTGTGAATCTAAATATATTACTGCTTACTGTATAATTTACTTATTCCAATAATCATACCAAGTATTGTTCATCAAATATTGTTTTTAAGGTAGACTCATCCAATTTTTGTCTTGCGAATTTTCAAAATTCAGTGTTTTGAGCTCGCTATTCTAGTTAATCTAAATCAATCAACAGAGTCGTCTTCTCTTACTCTTTTACCGGTCAAGACGTCAAGAGTTGTCTTCTCTTGCTCATTTAACAGTCAAGACACCATCCTTTCATGGCCAAGTCTATGTTAAAGTTAGGTAAACGAAATGAACTTTGAGAAAGGTTGAGCTAAATGATAAACATGAAAACCGAGCAGGCAGAATAATAATATATATTTACCCCTGGGTTCGTCTCTCTAATATAAGCCTCCATTTCATCATAATCACTCTCTTTATCTTGTAACTAGACATAATTACATTTATTAATTAACAAATATACTAATTAATATTGTTCATGTTGTATAAACTCAATATAAAATCAAATAAAATAGAGCTCTACTATTCTGTTATTAAAAAAATGCTATGAGATCAGCTTCTTAAATTTTTTCAATGAGATTAGCTTCTTAAAAGACAAAAGGGAGATAAGCATGATTTAAACCTTTCCAATACCAAAGTGAGATATTGGTAATGTTTGATATCAGTTAGCTGGAAAGTATCGTGGTTTGTTTTTAATTATGATTTAATAATACTAATTCTTCAATTTATTTTCAGAATAATGATTTAATTAAAATTATTTTTGTTTGCTGAAATATCATTTCTGTTTACTATATTTTTTTATTAATAAGTAAACATAAATCTTATTTCAGCAAATGAAAATAAAAAAATTAGCATAATTACATCATAAATAAGAAAAAATAAACATGTCCTAAATAAACCAGCATAGGAAAGGGATATTAACTTGACATCCATCTACCAACCAACTTACAGAACTTATGCCACTAATACTTACAAACATTCTGCACCTGTAGTGTATCTATTTCTACTGAATCTATATTCAACACTATAGCTACCTACCTTTAAAACATCTGGTTTTGCTTTTACATTGACAGCTTCACCTAATGTACCTTTAAATTGATCATCTTGTTGGGAATAAGCCCTATTTAATAAATATACAAATAACAACAAAATATTATATTTAGTTTCTCTATTGACGCTAGCATATCAACACCATACTTCACAATATCTACTGGTATCATATAATATAACAGAATCATTGTCTCTATCACATCACATTCAACATAAAAACTACATCAATCTAATTGAAATAAATATAAGTAATAAGCTCTAGCTTTGGACCAAAATTACATTGAAAACTGTTCTGATGAGGTTATTCTATCCATACCACCCAAAAAACTTCTTGGTGGCATGAGATGAGCTAGAAACTATAAGATTTGGAAGTGTAATGAATAGAGTCTTACGTCCTACTCTTTTGTACCTTATGAGCTAATGAAAATACGCAACACCATGCAGTGTGCATTAAGGTAAATTTTGCCAGGATAGTGGCATAAGCCTACTCTTTTTGTATTTCCAACTGTATTTGGTTCAATGTCAAATTGACGCTTTTTATATGTCAGTCACTTAGACCTGTATCACTGACAATTGGAAACCTGACTGAAAATTTTGAAAATTCATCTTGACCTTTGCTGGAATTGGACCTTGGACCCTCAGTTAGTGAGCAGGCATCTAACTCACTGAGCAACTCCAATGTTACTCTCCTATGCTGTTTTGAGGTAGTTTATACATTCATGTGCATTACTAATCATTGTACCTCAATATATTGTGTTTATTTAAATGATGTACAACTACAATAAAAACAAACTTACCCTTTATTTTGTTTATTTTCATCAAAAGATTGTCTAGATTGAGCAAACATATCAAAATCATCTGATTTAGGTTGATATTCAGGAGGTTTACTAGAATCTTGGTCACTACTTACACCTACAACAGATAACATAGATTCTCTTTTAACATTTCAATTCAGAATTTACAAGGGTAAAAGTTTGATCAAAATAAACTAAGATCTAAGCTAGTGGTATACAATAAATCTCTTAGGCTTTTATTGTTATAAATGAAATGAACGTGCAGTGTAGTTTGAACTATTATGCTAATGAAGACGGGCAATGCCTTGCAGTGTGCAATGAAAGATTTTCATCAAGAAAGAAAGTAGCATAAGCTACTCTTTTGCAATTTCCAACTGTGGATGGATCTTTAACGTGCACATCCTGTAGCACATAACTCCTCCGTTTATTGTCTCATTCGAATGTCAAAGCAATTTGTCCATGTCAGCCTCTCAGATTTGGATCACTGAAAAGGGGAAACCCTTTGTCGGAATTGAAACGCTGGACTGTCAGGTTAGCAAACAAGCAATTAACTCACTGAGCCACCTCGACTCCTGGTTTTCATTGAGACAAAACTGAAACATTCCACACAATAGTACACAGAAACAATATGAAGACATAAAAGCAGTGCATTGCTTGAATAATCTAATGCTAATTATTGGTGAGGTCCTGTGTCTTATTGAAGTGATATAGACAACAAACCCATTCCTTGCACAATGGGGTGAATAATACTGGTAAATACAGATACTCATATTTTCTGAATTCAGGTTAGTAAATCACAACAACTGATATTATATATACATTGCAATATTTTTCACCACAAAATTACTACAAAAATTAACTTTAGCCCAAATATTAAAAAGCAAAGGTATCCATTTACATCTAATACATCAACTAATCTTGGAGGACAGTTTAATGGTACAGTGAAAAACCCCTCCAAACCGTGCCCTCTATAAACCAGCATATTTGAAAGTCTTGACAGAAACACTATATCATACATAGGAGATGAACCCCAGTAAATTGCCCCCCCTCTCTAAACAGCAATCCTGCATCGAAATCAAGTCCCAAAGTAGTAAATGTATAGTTAATTTGTCTCTCTAAACCGGCATCTAAATTTCTATTAATTGAAGTTAATTCGTTAATGGATAAAAGATAAATATGATGCTAATTAATCACTAATCTAATTAATTTGTATGTATTACCACCTCAAAGGGTAAACCGGCATTTATCACGGTCCGACAGCCTGTCGGTTTGGAGAGGTTTCACTTTAGTGACATAATGCACTAGCATGGTAAGCACTGAAACCGTCAATCATTCTCGGATGTGCATAGATATCTATTGACCTATTTACACTACAATATTGCACTACAACTAAACAGGACAAAAAACACATTAAAATATTGCTGAAGTATACATAATATCAGTTTGAAAATTATCAAAAATTGGATTAGTCATTTTGAAATGAAATGACTTACGAAGAGCACCCAGTTTAGACTGAACTTCAGCTGCCGACATTGTTGAAGGGGAATCCCCAAAATCTATTAGATTACCTTCAGGTTGCTTACTGTTTGTTGTACTGGCGTTAGAGGCTTGAACCTAGAGAAACAAATAGATACATTATATTACATAGAGATGGATGAGTCATGTACCAATTTTATTTCGTTATTATTTTTCATTGGTCTCAATAGTAATAACAATCTCGAAGTTATTAACCAAGATCAGTACTGTTGATGTTCATTTCAACCAATCACAGCACATCGTGCAGAATCCATGTCTTAATTTCAACTATGGATTGTGGGATACTGAACCAATATGACCTATGAGATTATCAGATTGCCAATGCTCACTTGAAAAAGTGATTCTGATTGGTCGAGAATGACAAGTGATTATCTGCAAAAATAGATTGAAAAGTGACCGGTACATGACCTTGGTAAACAATAATAAACTAAAATTGTAATCTAATTTTAAGATTTGAATTGTACATGCCTGTGTACAATCTTCACAATTGTACAGTATAAGACTAGATGTCTAGATGATGTACAGTATAAGACTAGATGTCTAGATGATGTACAGTATAAGACTAGATGTCTAGATGATGTACAGTATAAGACTAGATGTCTAGATGATGTACAGTATAAGATTAGATGTCTAGATGATGTACGGTAAATTAGATCAATTTAATTTTACTGTAGAGTTGTTGATAATTTAATGTTAGGTATTGCCAATTATGCTATATATTTTCGATTTTTTTTTTCTCCCCAATGTATTGACCCATGGGCTGAATGTTAGACAGGACCATGTCCTTGTGTATTAGGCCTAATTCTGACCCATGTAAAATAAAGAGTTTATTATAGTTGCATATGGTAATATTTCTAGTAATGACAATAATCTTGCTGCAGTCATCTATACATATACAGCTTCTACTTTCAATTTCTTCTATATTTGGATGTAATGTAGTTGTGTGTGATGCAGTTTTTACTTTTTAGTCTATGCATATTTGCATGTTATAATAATATATCGATACACATCCTCAACATACAAGATACATAATGTGATATCATAGTGCTATGTATCGATACACCTATGTATTATGCTAGCACTAATATGTTAATTATGTTTGATGAAAACATTAAAAACACGAACATTGACAGAATGATATGGTAAAACGGATTATAGACCAGAACATTCAATCTCTCAATGCTGCTGCTGGGAGACATGAAATTAACTTTGCATATATCTTGTTTTCTATTCTTGTATTGCAATATTGTTCCTCCTTGATTATTTTATTCCAAAAACTGACAATTTTCTTGTATGTAATATAAATCAATATATAATACAAGTTCAGTCTCCTGCCTCTCTTACCAGCGGTATTGAGAGACTGAATGTTCTGGTCTAAAAGGACTACTGCCATTTGGGTTAAATTTACTCATACAAATACAACACCATTAATTAGTCAAAACAATATCACACAACGTTGATAGGTTAACAATGATACTCTGTCAATATCACACAACGTTGATAGGTTAACAATGATACTCTGTCAATATCACACAACGTTGATAGGTTAACAATGATACTCTGTCAATATCACACAACGTTGATAGGTTAACAATGATATCGTCAATATACACAACGTTGATAGGTTAACAATGATACTCTGTCAATATCACACAACGTTGATAGGTTAACAATGATACTCTGTCAATATCACACAACGTTGATAGGTTAACAATGATACTCTGTCAATATCACACAACGTTGATAGGTTAACAATGATACTCTGTCAATATCACACAACGTTGATAGGTTAACAATGATACTCTGTCAATATCACACAACGTTGATAGGTTAACAATGATACTCTGTCAATATAACACAACGTTGATAGGTTAACAATGATACTCTGTCAATATAACACAACGTTGATAGGTTAACAATGATACTCTATTTGGTACATTAACATTACATCTTAGAATAATAGACGAAAATACAAATTTTGGGATTTTATTAAGGACAATTTTAATTAAAATTCTCTACTAATTAATTTAATGTCTATTGTCATTTAGGCCTATTATAAATAAAACATAATTAATAAAAGTGAGCTAAAAACTTCTACATTTCATGAAGCTTTACAAAAAAATTGATCTAAAGTCTTTTTTCAAAAGAACAATCTATGAGTAACTGCAAATACCAAAAACATATCTTCATCTGTGACTCAATGAAGACCTGTATATATCTCTTAATTCAAACTGAGTGGTTTTATAGATAAACTCCAGCTAAATATCTTGGATAATAAGTGTATGAAGTGCACTCTCTATTTATGTATCAAATAAATTGTTCTTCTTGATTGATAAAAAGTGATGTGAAACTAATCTAAGTGAGGGGATTAGGGATTATCTTGGCTGGACTAAAAAAGTGGACAAAAGACAAAATATATATATACAAATCTAGAGTGAAAGCGGACAGCAACAGTGTTTCCACACAAATAACCTTTTAAAGGGGCCCAGGCTTTATTTGTTTTGGACAATCATCCAACAGCCTCAAACACATGAAATCTTTTGGTTAGCTAATCAGAAATAGTCTACAGAGCTTACCTTTGAAATTTGAGCCTTCAAATCCATGTGTATCGATAATTATCCGTGTTTGAAAAATCATAATGTCGTAAGAAATTACGAAAGTCCCGCCATATTGGAAAACGGTTCGTCTTGATAATCAAAGAGTTATCCTTCCCGTTGAGCAATAGCGGTCATCTATATAAATAGACTGCAACGCATTTTCAATTGTAGACTTTGTCAACAAAACACACAATTTTCAGACTGACTGGAGACCAGCCGCGTACAGCACGGAAAAAAATGAAAAGTGAAATTTTTTGTTTGAGGTATATTTCAAGGTATTTTGCGATTTTCTTAGAGCTTGAGTATTTCTGAGGACTGTTTAAATGTAACAAAGGCCCAAAACGACCCCTAAAAATCAAGCCTGGGCCTCTTTAATATAATTTTACTGAAATTCATTATGAGGATGGTACTTCCTGTTTGAGGATTCCACTACTGTAAAATTACTTCCCCTGATTGTCTCATACTTTAGATGCGATTTTGGGTCCAGAAAGAAAGAACTATATTTTACAAGGATCCTTTCAAGAAGCAGGTCCTTAGTCAACCCTCTTGGCATTGATCTTTCTTGGATTATCTGCTCCCATTTACAGCTGGGTGGACTGGGATTATGAGTGAAGATGACTTATTCAAGGTCATCAGACTTTCACACTCCAATCAAGATTAGAGCCCAAAGCTACAATGTACTTGACGTAATCAAGGAAATGAAGACGTGTAAATACCAATGTTCTTCCTAACTGATTTAAAGAATCTAAATTGACGGAATTGTTCTGCAGGTATGGATTTTATATTAGATATATTGCAGTTTGCCTAGCAACAGTCAGTGGAAACACGGTTAATAAAGCAAGGGGAGTTAATAACATGTATATCTTACCACACTAGGTTGCGTAGGTTGTTTACTAGGTGTACTGATAACCTACAGAATATGGTATAATAAATCCCTACCCTTAGCATCATTCATTTTAAAATGTTTTATGAGTTTACATTGTAAAGTGAAAAAAAAGAGCGCTGATTGGTAAAACATTACAAAATATAACAATGTTTTATCAATTTAAATGAAAAAAAACTTGAAGTTAAAACCCATGTAAAACATTAATCTATAAAAAAAGGAGCATTCTCAAGAAATATAATGGGTAGAGGCAGAAATAGACAAGGTGTGTTGACCAGTCCAATGTTTGTTCTGGGATAGATATATTAAAAAATAGTAGAAGGAAATACACAGACTATTAGTCCCGACACAATGTGGAAACAATATTTCTTTTTGATGGTAGAACAGAATTCTACAACTATTTTATTATAATACAGACGTTGTAGATGAAAACAAACTTAAAGCACAGTTGTTGCTTTCTGTCATGTCATATCAGGGCCGATAATCTTTTATAATTGTCTAAGAGGTGAGTAGAGGAATTAGTCCTATGTCTTATTCTGAACAATTCTCTTTTACTACTACTACTGCATCAATAATCCCAGACCAGACATGGGACCGAGTAACAGACCCTGTCTATTCCCAGTTTAATTCAATTCCATGCTTGACAAAAAGGTTAAAAATACAAATCATCAATAATATTAGCAAATAGGGCAGATTTATGATAAACAATATCATCCAGAAAGGGTGGGTAGAAAATATCGACCCAGAAAATAAATTTGTACTACCTGGTCGTAAGATGGAGGGAGATAACTCTCCTGTGGTGGAGGAGAAGAATGTGTAGTGTCTGGTGTTTGAGCTTCCGATGTAGTATTACCAGTTCGGTAACGTTCGAATCGTTCATATCTTAAGAAAACATTGTTTAAATCATCGTTCACTCTCAACAACTCATCTGTAAAAGACATAGTATAAAAGAAATATTATTTTCAAATCATTCACCTCCTTAAAAGAAAAAGCCAAATTTCAGCTACCTGTATAGTTTTTTAAAATGAAAACCAGACCTCCAGTTTGCCTAAATTTCTATAAATATCTATAAATGAAATGAAATTAAAAGAGTTTAGGTCCTTCTCTCCTGCACCTCATGTGCAAAATAAATATGTATAGAGAAAACTTAAATAAAATCCAAAACTACTGGAATACAGTAATCCGATTGGATAATAAAACTAAATTTACGAATGATTTAAATTATCAACCAATCAGATTTCTGAAACACTACACTTATCTTAAGTTAAGTTTTCAAGATTGAGGGTCTAGATGTATTAAACATTTACAAAAAATGAAATCTTTAAAAAAATGTATTGACTTACTTATTATTTCTTCATTGCCCACAGTACTTATCAATTCTACAGTTCTCTGTTGCATTTGTCTACAAGTTCTATTTAATTCCTACAACAAAGAACAGTAACAATAACAAGTTCCAGATTAACTCTAAGGATAATGACTAAAAGTACTATAATACAGATGAAATTAAACAGTAACAGAGACAAAAGTGGATAGTGTAGGTACCACTTGAAACCTTGTATGTAGCAATAAATGATGCACGGTGGTTTGTGCTTATATTTGGTTAAAATCATACCTATAATTATATTTTTATTTTAACACTATACATGTATTTTATTTTTTGAAGATTTAAATGTTGTATAATAACTCAATTACTCTTATTATAGTATAGTTTACAAGGTTTTCTATTTTTGTCCACAGAAAAAAGGGCATTGAAACCTTGTATGTTATCTTTATAAGTATGGAGATTGTAAAACCTTGACGTTTTGAAGTTGAACGTCCTGTTACTTTACCTGTAATAATTCTAAATCTGATTGGTCGACAGACGTGGGTGTTAATTCCGTTAACATTTCGGACATAACTCTCACGTTTCCTTTCACAACCTCCATTTCCCGTGTGATTTTAGTAAATTGATCCTGTGAGGCTGGCATCGGTTCTTGTGACGGCATAGTTTGGGGTGTCTGAGCTGTCTGAAAAAAAGAAGCAAATTATTCACTTATAAATTTACCAAAATAATAAAACAGAACATTCAAAAAACAAGTTATTGTTGTTACTAAAGATCTCACTCGTTTTCAAAAATATCTGAAGGAGAAATAAATCTGAGAGTAAAATTAAAGAGTTTAATCAACTCAGATCAAATAGAATAATTCAGATTAAGTGGAATGGAGAAGGAAATAAAATAAACGCAGTTTTATGTCCTACTCTTCTTCACCTTATGGGCAAATGAAGAGGAGTTAGGACATCCAGTGGAGGGAAATGTTGCCAGGACCCTTTTTACAATTTCCAATTGTCCAGGGATCTTTAACGTACACATCCTTTAGCAAATGGGGCCTCAGTTTATTGTCCCATCCAATTGACAAAACATTTTTTCCAAGTCAGTCCCTCCAACCTGCATCACGGACCAGTGGAAACTGGGCAGAAAAATACAAAAGCTCATCTCAACCTTGAACCCTCAGGTTGGCAAGCAAGCATCAACTAACTGAGCCACCACGGCTACAGAATGGAGATGAAGGCTTAATAGATGTCATATTATACTAAGGTAGGCTAAATCCCCCACCCTGTGCCTTTTTAACATTAATAAAAAATATGTTACAACCCAAAACTCTTAGAATTTTATCAAATTATTTGTTAGGTGTTCAGTATAAGGAGGCTTCGTTCTGGACAGGAAAAAAGTTCATAGCCCCGATCATCAAGTCCCTCTTTGCACAGTTTCGTTATAGACAGGAACAGTCTGGGAATCAAACTCAGAGGCTAAAAGTTCATTGTTTGGTAATTAATTAACTGGGAATTCCTAACGAAACTATTGTTAATTAAGTAAAGAATATTAATTAAGTTTAATTGAAAGATGATATGAGACTGAGAATATGTGCTAAAGGGAGAGATAAAGAGATTGAGAAGAGGTTTTCTAAGTACCAGTATTTTATGTCCAGTGGGGACACTGCTAGCATAATTTTGTACCATTCCAATTTTCATTCGAACATCTGTGGTTCATGCAATTCCACTAAAAACTGAGTTTTTGATGACGTCACTAATCATTGAGGGCTTAAGCAACTCAATCTAAGACGTCAGATTGAAAATTGGAATGGTACCAATTGATGCTGATGCACATTAAAAATGTAGAAAATTTCTTTACAATCTCTTTAAGGGGATACTGCATCTTAGAATGAACAAAATTTAAGATTGGCCAATAAGAGAATATATATTCATCAGTAGGTATACCTGCTGCCATAAATAACAAAACAGAATCTTTCTTTACTCCGACAAATCCAAAAAACTTGATTATTAAAAAATGATTAATAAATTGATTAAGCGTTTTTCAATAATTAATTAGTTTTGTGTGTTTTCCAGAATGTAAAGGATTCTGTTACTTTATGATACCAGGTAAGTTCACTGATGAATATATACTCATATTGACCAATCTTGAGAACTTAGATTTTATGTCATTCTAAGACATAGTATCACTTTAAAAGTAGATGAGTATATATCAAGATAGACACTAGACTTACAGACGGTACTCTATTAGTTTGACCTCTAGTAGATCTATTAATCGTAGGTTCACTATCTGGAACACTCTACAAACAAAATAGAGGAAAAAAAACTACTTCTACAAATATATTACCTAGATTCTAGTAAAACATATAATAAACCTAAACCATCATCTAGTGTCATTCAATATTAGTCTATAAAGGTACATGGATTGTAAAGAGGTTTCTGATAAGGGGGGGGGGACTAAATTCCACTAAAACTAAATATTTGATGGTTTATGGGATACAAGTATTAGCTATTAAACATTAGTTTTAGTGGAATTGCAGGAAACACAGACGTTCTATTGAAAATTGGAATGGTTCCACGCATAATACCTATATAAACCTATTACCCCCTCACCCCCCCAATAAATCCTTACTATAACCACATCACCCCAATAAATGCTTACTATTACCCCCATAAGCCCAATATATCCCTATCATTAACCCCTCCCCATAAATCTTTACTAATTCCCCAAAGGTTTTCACTGCTATCTTTTAAATGTTGGAGAATATAACTTAACTGAATAGAACCACTTCAATTATCACTGCCCCTAGATTACCAACCTCATTACCCCCAAAAACATTTCAAAATCCTCAGGTTGGAAACCTGTGGGACAATATATTTGTATTGCACATAGAGCTAGTTGATAATAGAAGGTAAGAGTTAACCTAACAACAAACATTTACTTTTAGAAAAGCCAGTAGAAAAACTCAGGTGAAAGATTAGGGTAAGAAAAAATCTACATTCTTGAAATTTTCACGTTCCAAATAGAGACAAGATATGCAAGTTTATCAATAAATACCTTTAACACTATCTCCTTTACAACCTTATTTCCGGTCCAGATTAGATCACTGTCTAGTCTGATCACTGTCTAGTCTTGGATCACTGTCTAGTCTGGATCACAGTCTAGTCTAAATCACTGTCTAGTCTGGATCACAGTCTAGTCTGGATCACTGTCTAGTCTGGATCACTGTCTAGCCTGGATCACTGTCTAGCTTGGATCACTGTCTAGTCTGGATCACAGTCTAGTCTGAATCATGGTCTAATTTGGATCAAGATTTTAACATAACCGATTAAAAGTTAACACATCAACTTGGTTTTCCTGTTTCTACGTTTTATTGATATGTGTTAAAGGTATTCCACCTCTTTGAAGATTAAATTGAAAGTCTAACTGGTCCAATAAGAGCATAATTTTATCATTGACTTACCTGTTATAGAAATTATACAACGTTATAATTTGAAAAATCCATAAAATTAAGTAATTATTTAAAACGATCAAATTTAAAACACCAGTTAGTCCACTGATGAATATATTACTCCGAACGGCCAAGCTTGAATTTTATGTTTACTCTTAAGAGGCAGTATTCCTTTAAACTCTACCTCCACAGTTCAAATATTGTCATGTATGTATCGAAACAAAAAATGGCTTACGAAGGTTGATAATAGGTTAAATAAGACCACAGTAATGTAAAAGAAATAATGTGAGAATACAGGTATATTGAAGAGGTTAACCTGTGGTATTTATTGATTTAACACCATATACATCATGAAATATTTAACATATATGGCATATTTCTCTATATATATATACAGGTCACAGTGATATAGTCAATTCATTAAACAATTATCACTTTTATAAATTGATTGAATTTACCAATAATGGTTGACTGAGATTTGGCTATATTTGCCAGTTATGTCTGACTTGGAGTTCAAGACTGTTCACTTGTCTGAATAGAGCTTTAGACTGTTATTTTGGCTGTATTTAGCAGTCATGTCTGTCTAGAGCTCTCTACATGTTGATTTGGCTGTATTTAGCAGTCATGTCTGACTAGAGCTCTAGACTGTTGATTTGGCTGTATTTAGCATCATGTCTGACTTAGAGCTCTAGACTGTTGATCTGGCTGTATTAGCAATCATGTCTGACTAGAGCTCTAGACATATTGATTTGGCTGTATTTAGCAGTCATGTCTGACTAAGAGCTCTAGACTTTGACCTGGCTGTATTTACAGTGTCTGACTAGAGCTCTAGACTATTGATTTGGCCTGTATTTACCTGTCTGACTAGAGCTCTAGACTGTTGATTTGGCTGTATTTACCTAGTGTCTGACTGAGCCTAGACTATTGATTTGCCTGTATTTAGCAGTCATGTCTGACTAGAACTCTAGACTATTGATTTGGCTGTATTTAGCATCATGTCTGACATAGAGCTCTAGACTATTGATTTGGCTGTATTTAGCAGTCATGTCTGACAAGCTCTAGACTATTGATTTGGCTGTATTTAGCAATCATGTCTGACTAAACTCTAGACTATTGATTTGGCTGTATATTAGCAATCATGTCTGACTTAGAACTCTAGACTGTTGATTTGGCTGTATTTAACAGTTATGTCTGATTAGAGCTCTAGACTGTATTGGCTGTATTTAGCAATCATGTCTGACTAGAGTCTAACTATTATTTGGGATTTAAGTGTGTTGACTTAAGTCAGATTTTATTTGGTTGTATTAAAGTCATTGACTATGGATGTTCATTGTCTGACTAGAAGTCTAGACTGTTCATTTGGTTGCATTAGAGATTTAGGATTTTGAGATGCCTATCTACCTTTCACTGACAAAATTTTCAGTCCTAGTCTTCAGAACCTAATAGGGCTTTTGAAGAAAATACAGAAATACACATGGTACTATAAAGTTATAAGTCAAGCCTATAGATAAAGATAAGTCTAATAAGAAATAAATCAATATTATATTATTGATGATAGATAAAAGAGGTTATTTTCATGTGCCTTGATTAACATTACCCTAGATGGAAGAATAAAAATATTCAAACTGTCTGCTAAAATCTACTGTTATTAGATCACTGATGCAGATAGTCAATATTGGCCGTCAGTAATCATTTTTCAGGAAAGTTTTAGCTTAAAGGGGCTTTCTAAAAATTCTATGTGTATCAGGGACACAGCAATTTGAACCATTTAAACCATTCCAATTTTCAATCAGACATATGAAGTTCCTGCAGTCATACTTTTAGTATTTGGTAGCATGAAACAGGCTTGTATAGCATTTGGAATTCGTGGAACACAGGCAAAAGGTGTGTGTTAGTGGTTGTAAAACAATAGATAATTAGGAAAGAATTATAAAAGCCAAAATTATATGTCAAAAAAAGGTGTTGAGTAGGAGGGAATATAATAATTACATATCAAACAGAAGATAAAACAATACCAAAAATCGAATTCTGAAACTAATAGACCCATTGAAATTAATAGGAAACCAGGGTTAGGCTTACCTAACCAAGAAAGTTAGTAACCAAGAAAGGTTTGTCTTACCTAACCAAGGAAGGTTCGGCTTACCTAACCAAGGAAGGTTCGGCTTACCTAACCAAGGAGGGTTTGGCTTACCTAACCAAGGAAGGTTCGGCTTAGCTAACCAAGCAGAGTTAAGCTTACCTAACCAAGGAAGGTTCAGTTTACCTAACCAAGGAAGGTTCGGCTTAGCTAACCAAGCAGAGTTAAGCTTACCTAACCAAGGAGAGTTAGGCTTATCTTACCAAGGAAGGTTCGGTTTACCTAACCAAGGAGGGTTAGGCTTACCTTACCAAGGATGGTTCGGTTTACCTAACCAAGGAGGGTTAGGCTTACCTTTTCCCAAGGAAGGTTCGGCTTACCTAACCAAGCAGAGTTTGTCTTACATATAACCAAGGAAGGTTCAGCTTACCTAACCAAGCAGAGTTCAGCTTACCTAACCAAGCAGGGTTCAGCTTACCTAACCAAGGAAGGTTCAGCTTACCTAACCAAGGAAGGTTCAGCTTACCTAACCAAGGAAGGTTCAGCTTACCTAACCAAGGAAGGTTCAGCTTACCTAACCAAGGAAGGTTCAGCTTACCTAACCAAGCGTGATAAAGGGTTAAAATCTAAATCAGTGATAGACTATAAAATTCACTCAAGGTTCCAATATTTTCATAATTTATCTGATACTTACCCTAGCAGGAGTATGAATTGGTGCCATTCCATCTAAATCTGTCATTGGAAACTCAATTCCTTTTGATTTTAATTCCTGGTACACTTTATCTACCTCCTTTAATTCAGGCTGACCTCGGAAAGCATCCGCCCATGTCTGAAAAAACAAATTAATTGGGCAAAAATCAAAATTATGGAAAATGGAACAAATCAAGATTTACATTCTACTGGACTGCATCTTTTTGGCTAATGAAAATGGTCAATGCCAGATAGTGTGCAATGGGAAAATTTGGCAAGAACAGCAGCATTAACCTACTATTTTT
Source organism: Nipponacmea schrenckii (assembly GCA_030562195.1). NCBI lineage: Eukaryota > Metazoa > Mollusca > Gastropoda > Lottiidae > Nipponacmea > Nipponacmea schrenckii. The sequence continues at coordinate 3,715,968 of JAUJPP010000001.1, forward strand.
GGCGATTTCCAACTCTTGAGGGATCTTTAAAGCGCACAACCTGTAGCACATGGGGCAATGGTTTAAGAAAATTGAAAAGGACACAGAAAGATGGTTAAGATTTTAGTGTGATTGATTCAGATCAATATTACAAAGTTCATTGAAGAGTATATGAACATAACTACAATTCACTCTTTAACACTATACTAGGTAACACTGTGCAGTGTGCAAAAAGGTATATTCTACCAGGATAGATGCATTAGGCAAAATTTTTGAAAGAGGAATTTTGTTGTACAATCTTTAATGTTGTTGTAGAATCTTTAATGTAAGCTTCTATGAAGAAATAATCCAGACTTTTTTTGTTCAATAAAAACTCTTAATCAAATATTGTTCTGTTCTGTTAATTTAGATCAATTTTAACACAATACATCTTTACGTCAATACTTAAAGTTTTGGTTTCTATAGCAACAGATAGATATTGAAATCCAATCTTGTGCTTGTGCTGAAAGAAAACTAGATCAATAGGGTCCTAAATCCTTTATTAGGCTCGTTTGGTCTAAACTCTTTGACCAGGGAGCTGTAGTGCCCACTGGGGTTGCCCACTAACTCAGGTAAGAGGGGCTGACATGTAAAAAGTGTCTAGTTGTTTGGATGTCACAATAAACAGATTTCCGTTTGCTACAGGATGTTAAAGTTAACATAGGCGTTGGAAATCGCCAACAAATAAGTAGGCTTATGGATCATTTTTGTCCAAGCAAAATTTAAATTTTCATTATAGCAGCCTGCATGGCATTGCCCGTATTGTGAAGAAGGGTAGGATTTTGGTCTCATCTTATTTCAATTCTCCGAACAATACAAATTTTGTTCAGTTTGAACTGTGTATCAAATAAGGACTCATCCTTTTTATTTCTAACTGATAAAGTCCCTTTGGTTTCAATTATATTTTAACAATCGGGGCCCTAAAATTGTCTGAATAGGTACTCATTTAGCTACAGACCCCACCCCCACCATATCATTAATTAATGTTTTTTAAATTTCGTTTTTGAAAAATATGTGAGATAAGCTTACATGAAGAGAGATAAAGTATTTTGGATTACTGATTTCTAATTTACATATATAAGTCATTACCCCAACACTCTTTTATTTTAACAGATCTCTCCGTCTCTGACCCTGCTATTTTTTAAACAATGAATCTCAAGTTAAAAAGTTAGAGAGAAGGTAATCAATAGGTCAGGGTGGCCTGATCATTTTTAAGAGAAAAAAAAATGTGATCTGTCTTCAACATTATTCTAATATGTCAACTTTTTATCTTGTCATGTGACACATTAAACTTTACATTATTATCATGTTAAAGTAGCATTGTCAGATAATAAAACGCATAAATTTTAGCTTGATTTGGGTAATAAGGATTGTAAATTGCTTTTTTTAAAAACTATTCATGTGTAGGTCTATTGGGGACACTGATGGCATCCATTTGCACAATTCTAATTTTCAATCAGATTCTGTAGTTCTTGCAATTCCAATAAATTTAAGTGTTTTTTGATGTTATTATTGCATTGATAGAAATTTTTGTTAAAGTGACATTACATGTTGAAGTGGTTATCTCTTTCATTTCAAGTGGAAATTATATTTATAAAAAAACAAAATGAAATTGCTGCCTGCAGTCCTCACTATATTTAACATTTAAGAAATTTAGAATTAACACCAGTCTGTCATCATTTAATAATATTTAATGCATTTAAAAAAAAACATAAAATAACTTTTTAAAGTTTGTTATTGTTTTTAATAAGTGTAAGAAAACTACTGTATGGATTTAAACAAAATAAACATGTAATTGTAGACAAATATATCTCCTACTTATTCTGAAAATTTCATCTAATAATATTGAACCATTATACAGCCAAATACCATCATAAGGTCAAACTGATCAATGAATTATTAGTAACTTCCATTTAAAGTTTGTTATTGTTATTGTTGGGTGTATGAAAGCTAAGGTATGTAATTGTAGAGATATATATCTCCTACACATTCTGGAGGTTTCAACTAATAATATTGAACCATTATACAGTCAAAAACCATCATAAGGTCAGACTGTTTAATTAACAATTAATACAATCCATTTTTAATTAACCCTTTTTAAACAAATTAATTTTGAATCAAATAGATAAATGGATGTAAATAGCATATTTTATAAATATTGTTTTAAATATATAACAACTAGGATTTGAACGACATTTAGAAGTTGGGGTAAATATAACGAGGAACACAAGGTAATAAATTATGGTATAAGTTTGACTAAGAAGTTTCATAAAACAAAGTATACTATAATATCTAGACAACCCTCCTTTAAACAAAAAACAACAGCTAAGGATGACATACAAAGTGTTACATTTTTTTCACTTTGATATTTACTACAGCAATGCATTTTCAAAGAAGGTTTTTTTTTAACAAGAAATAGATGGATAAGGTACAATACTTGGTCATTGTGATAAAATTAGTAATATTTATTGATTTACTGGTCAAGTAGTATTTCTAACATGAAGCATAAAACAAACGACTTCACTATTGATGACTTATAACCTGATGGAATGGATTTCTTTTCCATTTGGTTGAATTTTTTTTATTTTGACCCTCTGGCTCTTCCTAATTGTGTATTACAAAGAATGAAATATCAGCATTACAATGTATTTTCATTTTAAATCAAAGAAAATGATTGCTGTTTAATCATCATAAAACTACCAGAGTCCTTTGTTATGTTATTCGGTAAAGTGAAGGCAGTGAAAATAACATAGCATAATATTATATAGCTACTTCAAAATAGTAATGTTGAAAAATCTAAAAATAATGACAGCATTGTCCTTGGTGTATGACTCACTCTCACAATTAATACAGAACTTAAAACACGAGGGAATATATTATGATACAACACACTTATATAATAACAAGGTACATAAAGTTTAACACAATTTACACATGTTGTCTATCTGGTCATCAGATGAAATTAAAAAGAGGGTGGAGGTGGGAAATGACTAGTAAATCAATGTCCTTGCCAGCTAATGCTGATATCAATGACTAGGTAGTTGGTGGGAAATGACTAGATAATTAATGTCCTTGCCAGCTAATGCTGATATCACAGACTAGGTAGTTGGTGGGAAATGACTAGATAATTAATGTCCTATCCAGCTAATGCTGATATCACAGACTAGGTAGTTGGTGGGAAATGACTAGATAATTAATGTCCTATCCAGCTAATGCTGATATCACAGACTAGGTAGTTGGTGGGAAATGACTAGTTAATTAATGTCCTTCCAGCTAATGCTGATATCACAGACTAGGTAGTTGGTGGTAAATGACTAGTTAATTAATGTCCTATCCAGCTAATGCTGATATCACAGACTAGGTAGTTGGTGGTAAATGACTAGTTAATTAATGTCCTTGCCAGCTAATGCTGATATCACAGACTAGGTAGTTGGTGGTAAATGACTAGTTAATTAATGTCCTTGCCAGCTGATATCACAGACTAGGTAGTTGGTGGAAAATGACTAGATAATTAATGTCCTATCCAGCTAATGCTGATATCAATGACTAGGTAGTTGGTGGGAAATGACTAATGTCCTTGCCAGCTAATGCTGATATCACAGACTAGGTAGTTGGTGGGAAATGACTAGATAATTAATGTCCTTGCCAGCTAATGCTGATATCACATACTAGGTAGTTGGTGGGAAATGACTAGATAATTAATGTCCTTGCCAGCTAATGCTGATATCAATGACTAGGTAGTTGGTGGGAAATGACTAGATAATTAATGTCCTTGCCAGCTAATGCTGATATCACAGACTAGGTAGTTGGTGGGAAATGACTAGTTAATTAATGTCCTTGCCAGCTAATGCTGATATCAATGACTAGGTAGTTGGTGGTAAATGACTAGTTAATTAATGTCCTTGCCAGCTAATGCTGATATCACAGACTAGGTAGTTGGTGGGAAATGACTAGATAATTAATGTCCTTGCCAGCTAATGCTGATATCAATGACTAGGTAGTTGGTGGGAAATGACTAGATAATTAATGTCCTTGCCAGCTAATGCTGATATCAATGACTAGGTAGTTGGTGGGAAATGACTAGATAATTAATGTCCTTGCCAGCTAATGCTGATATCAGAGACTAGGTAGTTGGTGGGAAATGACTAGATAATTAATGTCCTTGCCAGCTAATGCTGATATCAGAGACTAGGTAGTTGGTGGGAAATGACTAGATAATTAATGTCCTTGCCAGCTAATGCTGATATCACAGACTAGGTAGTTGGTGGGAAATGACTAGATAATTAATGTCCTTGCCAGCTAATGCTGATATCACAGACTAGGTAGTTGGTGGGAAATGACTAGATAATTAATGTCCTTGTCAGCTAATGCTGATATCAATGACTAGGTAGTTGGTGGGAAATGACTAGATAATTAATGTCCTTGCCAGCTAATGCTGATATCAATGACTAGGTAGTTTTTGGTAGTCCCTAGTAGAGGATTAGAATCAATTGGGTGATTTGGAAACTGTTAGTTTAGTAGTCTTAGATAAGAGAAGGGTAAACATTAGAATATATAGTAAAAGGGGAAGTCATAAGATAATCGATTAAGAAAAGTATTGTTTTGTTCACTGGCAATAAGATTAAATTATATCTTATTTACATAATTGTAGAATGAAGAAGAAATGAAATGAATGAAATTTACTTCCTACTCTTCTGCACATTATGAGTCAAATTTTGCCAGGACAGCCACATAAGCCCACTTTTTTTGACATTTACAACTTGAAATGAACAAGAAGAAGAGGATGGAAAACATGAGAATATATAGTAAAAGGGAAGCTGTTGAAACCCTCTTCTTCAGTTCAGCATGCCAAAAAGTATATATGGAGTTCGTCTATCAATTTGTATTATTCTGTGTCTGATGATGATGGACAGGAATGTCTGAAAATGGCAGGAAACACATTGAAACATTTCCTGAAACTTTAACCACAGCTTTCTGTTTCATACAGCTGTGGTTATATAACAGTACCAACGTTATTTTAAAAGTTTAAAGTTATTTATAAGAGTAATTTCTATGACAAATTTCAGTACAGCTGCATGAGTCAGAAAGAAAAATTCTGGTGTCTGATTTAATTAATGAGTCTAATTAGTGAAAATTGATAAAATAAAATAACGAGGATGGTTAAATTGGTCTCTCTGTGTGTGTTCTCATCTCATGTTGCCAACACATGTTTTATATAAAAATGAAATGAATGGAGTTTTACGTCTCATTAGGATAAATAGAAATTTCAATTCCAAGAGAAATTGGGAACTTATTTGCAAAACGTTACTAAGACAACAATCCAAATTAAAAAAAAAGAGTAATCCGATTGGATAAGAAAACTAATTTTAAAGTTGGCTTCTCCCACCTATACCTTTACCTATAAAGAAGAAGTTGGGTTCTCTCATACTTAACAGTGACTATGTCATTATTTCTGGCTTGGATAATCAATGAAAAAAAGAAGAGACATGATGTTTCTGATAGGGCCAAAGAAAGTCTCATCAATAATTAGGCTAATTATGACTTAATTAGGGACTTAATTAGGGACAAACTGGTACTTTTCTCAAACACAAGAACCTCTCTACTTTCAATTTATATAAGTATTAGCAGTCCCATTATCGAATATGTATATGAATTAATAAAAATAAGATACCCCAACTTTAAAATTGATTTTAGATTGTCTAGAATACTTATTTATCTTTAGTAAAGTTTTTGAGAATAAGGCACCTGGTAGAAAGGACACAAAGGAACCAACACTGTAAAATATTGGCATTTCTTTCTTACTAATTCAAAACTGCCAAAATAATTCACATAACTAGTCAGGAAGTTTGTTTGGTATTTTTCAAATGGCGGTAAACATTATAATACAGTACAACATCACATAGTAAATATGGTGTGTATTTTTACACTATGACTCATAATATTATTTATTTAGCTAGTAAAACAGTTATATAACATCAAAATAGTCAACAAAGACACACTATATACTATATACTGCTTACTTGTATCTCTCGTTACTAGGGTAATGGGGGTTATTTTGAGGGGAGGGGGGTAGAGGTGTGAGGATTATAGGTTTGTTTGAGATATTAAATAGTCAACATTTTTGTACTATATAGATATTAAACCTGAATTTAAAACATAAAAAAATTGGTTATAGATCAGACCTAAGATATCATTTAAATGTTGATGAAACATACTACAAAATATCTAAGATTAATTACTTTAAAAATACTCAAAAGTCTGTTATTACAGCTATTGTGTTTATTACACAATTTCAATAATGTAAATAGACATGGCTTTAGGCAAGAGAGAATAAACTCAGTGTCACATTCCTTAGCTCAACATGACATCAACAGTAGCTTGTCATTTGTGTATGTCACAATCTACTAGCTAGTTTAACATGATAGTTTAGATCAATGGTGGCTCACTACTATCTTGTCACAATCTACTAGCTAGTTTAACATGATAGTTTAGATCAATGGTGGCTCACTACTATCTTGTCACAATCTGCTAGCTAGTTTAACATGATAGTTTAGATCAATGGTGGCTCACTACTATCTTGTCACAATCTGCTAGCTAGTTTAACATGATAGTTTAGATCAATGGTGGCTCACTACTATCTTGTCACAATCTGCTAGCTAGTTTAACATGATAGTTTAGATCAATGGTGGCTCACTACTATCTTGTCACAATCTGCTAGCTAGTTTAACATGATAGTTTAGATCAATGGTGGCTCACTACTATCTTGTCACAATCTACTAGCTAGTTTAACATGAAAGTTTAGATCAATGGTGGCTCACTACTATCTTGTCACAATCTGCTAGCTAGTTTAACATGATAGTTTAGATTAATGGTGACTCACTACTATCTTGTCACAATCTACTAGCTAGTTTAACATGATAGTTTAGATTAATGGTGGCTCACTACTATCTTGTCACAATCTGCTAGCTAGTTTAACATGATAGTTTAGATTAATGGTGGCTCACTGCTATCTTGTCACAATCTGCTAGCTAGTTTAACATGATAGTTTAGATCAATGGTGGCTCCCTGCTATCTTGTCACAATCTGCTAGCTAGTTTAACATGATAGTTTAGATTAATGGTGGCTCACTACTATCTTGTCACAATCTACTAGCTAGTTTAACATGATAGTTTAGATCAATGGTGACTCACTACTATCTTGTCACAATCTGCTAGCTAGTTTAACATGATAGTTTACATTAATGGTGACTCACTACTATCTTGTCACAATCTGCTAGCTAGTTTAACATGATAGTTTAGATCAATGGTGGCTCACTACTATCTTGTCACAATCAGCTAGCTAGTTTAACATGATAGTTTAGATCAATGGTGGCTCACTACTATCTTGTCACAATCTACTAGATAGTTTAACATGATAGTTTAGATTAATGGTGGCTCACTACTATCTTGTCACAATCTACTAGCTAGTTTAACATGATAGTTTAGATTAATGGTGGCTCACTACTATCGTGTCACAATCTACTAGATAGTTTAACATGATAGTTTAGATCAATGGTGGCTCACTAGTTTTTGTCACAATCTACTAGATAGTTTAACATGATAGGTTAGATCAATGGTGGCTCACTACTATCTTGTCACAATCTGCTAGCTAGTTTAACATGATAGTTTAGATTAATGGTGGCTCACTACTATCTTGTCACAATCTGCTAGCTAGTTTAACATGATAGTTTAGATCAATGGTGGCTTACTGCTATCTTGTCAAAATCTACTAGCTAATTTAACATGATACTTTAGATCAATGGTGGCTCACTACTATCTTGTCACAATCTGCTAGCTAGTTTAACATGATAGTTTAGATTAATGGTGGCTCACTACTATCGTGTCACAATCTACTAGATAGTTTAACATGATAGTTTAGATTAATGGTGGCTCACTACTATCGTGTCACAATCTACTAGATAGTTTAACATGATACTTTAGATCAATGGTGACTCACTACTATCTTGTCACAATCTACTAGCTAGTTTAACATGATAGTTTAGATTAATGGTGGCTCACTACTATCTGTCACAATCTCTAGTAGTTTAACATGATAGTTTAGATCAATGGTGGCTCACTACTATCTTGTCACAATCTATTAGTAGTTTAACATGATAGGTTAGATCAATGGTGGCTCACTACTATCTTGTCACAATCTACTAGCTAGTTTAACATGATACTTTAGATTAATGGTGACTCACTACTATCTTGTCACAATCTGCTAGCTAGTTTAACATGATAGTTTACATTAATGGTGGCTCACTACTATCTTGTCACAATCTGCTAGCTAGTTTAACATATAGTTTAGATAATGGTGGCTCACTACTATCTTGTCACAATCTACTAGTAGTTTAACATGATAGTTTAGATCAATGGTGGCTCACTACTATCTTGTCACAATCTATTAGTAGTTTAACATGATAGGTTAGATCAATGGTGGCTCACTACTATCTTGTCACAATCTGCTAGCTAGTTTAACATGATAGTTTAGATCAATGGTGGCTCACTACTATCTTGTCACAATCTGCTAGCTTGTTTAACATGATAGTTAAGATCAATGGTGGCTCACTACTATCTTGTCACAATCTCTTGCTAGTTGACATGATAGTTTAGATCAATGGTGGCTCACTACTATCTTGTCACAATCTGCTTGCTAGTTGACATGATAGTTTAGATTAATGGTGGCTCACTACTATCTTGTCACAATCTCTAGCTAGTTTAACATGATAGTTTAGATCAATGGTGGCTTACTCTATCTTGTCACAATCTACTAGCTAATTTAACATGATACTTTAGATAATGGTGGCTCACTACTATCTTGTCACAATCTGCTAGCTAGTTTAACATGATAATTTAGATCAATGGTGGCTCACTGCTATCTTGTTACAATCTGCTAGCTAGTTTAACATGATAGTTTAGATCAATGGTGGCTCACTACTATCTTGTCACAATCTGCTAGCTAGTTTAACATGATAGTTTAGATCAATGGTGGCTTACTCTATCTTGTCAAAATCTACTAGCTAATTTAACATGATATTTAGATCAATGGTGGCTCACTACTATCTTGTCACAATCTACTAGCTAGTTTAACATGATAGTTTAGATTAATGGTGGCTCACTACTATCGTGTCACAATCTACTAGTAGTTTAACATGATAGTTTAGATCAATGGTGGCTCACTACTATCTTGTCACAATCTATTAGATAGTTTAACATGATAGGTTAGATCAATGGTGGCTCACTGCTATCTTGTCACAATCTACTAGCTAGTTTAACATGATAGTTTAGATCAATGGTGGCTCATTACTATCTTGTCACAATCTGCTAGCTAGTTTAACATGATAGTTTAGATCAATGGTGGCTCACTACTATCTTGTCACAATCTACTAGCTAGTTTAACATGATAGTTTAGATTAATGGTGGCTCACTACTCTCTGCTAGTTTATTTGATAGTTTGTATGCTAATGAAGACCATTGGACTGTGACAACCTACTAGAGTATCCAGAATCATTGCTATCGTGTCACAATCTGTTAGCTAATTGGACAAGATATTTTGTATGCTAATTAAGACCAACCATTGGGCTGTGACAGCCTACTGATTATCCAGATATATAAATACAGTGGGTTATTGATTAGTACAGTTGACTGATTTAATTCATCAATCATTTATTGATCCATATACTTTATTAATAGTTTAGGTTTGATTTCTATTGTATTAGCATCATTTTCTATATATTCCTCAAATTTCAATAGGGACACATATTAGAAATGAAATAAGAGTTTTACATCATACTCTATTGTACCTTAGCTATTGAAGATGGCTCATGAAATGCAGTGATGAAAAGTTAGCAAGGACAGTGGTATTAATCTACTCCCTTTCAATTTCCAACTGTCAAGGGATATGGAATATTAGTTATAGTGGATATCCTTTCCTAAGCTGGTTTTATCACAATCCTACCCATGTATCAAAGAAGTGTGTACCGGTATATATCCCATAATTGTTATCTTGTCTTATATGTTCAAAATGATTCTTAAAGAAGTGTGTAACTTGTGTTGAAACGTTATGTACCCATGTATTAAAGAAGTGTGTAACTTGTGTTGAAACGTTATGTACCCATGTATTAAAGAAGTGTGTAACTTGTGTTGAAACGTTATGTACCCATGTAGTAAAGAAGTGTGTAACTTGTGTTGAAACTTTATGTACCAATGTGATAAAGAAGTGTGTATTTATCCCAAATTTTTTGTATATTGTGTAATATATGCTCTAAATTGTCTACAATAGAAATAAAATGAATGGATCTTTACGTCTCAATTTTTCTGCATCTTCTCAGCTAACAACGACAATGTCAACAAGAGAAAGGCTGGTATTTTCTAGGTTTTATACCATCAAGTGTGAACAGTTTGAATATTGAAAGATGAAGAAAATAGGCTTACCTGAACTAAACTGAGAACTTTTTCTTGTACTGCCTGTGGTGGATCATTTTTAGGTCCAATTATTTTGATGAGATCATGTAAGAAATCTTTGTGGGCCACTTGTAGATGAAACCTTCTTTCACAGTTCTTAACACAGGTTTCTAAACACTAACAAATATAAACAAGATATATTTTCATTAAAACACATAGGGACTCGATCAATAAATTTTACATAAAATATTTACTTAAGTTGAACTTTTGAAGATAGCCAAAGCTACAGAGTGTGCAATAAGAACACTATCTAACGAATTAAATGATCAGGTCCTGTCAATTCACAGGCCTTTCTTTGTATTATTAGAAAATTTTTTATCAATCTCAACAAGTTGATACCAAAAAAACACAGTCCTTATGTGGACATTTGAAAATACACACTAAGTTAAGAAATTCATCCGTTTAAGACAATTAAGACAGGAACATTTAGTCTCTCAATGCTGCTGGTAGAGAAATATGAGACCAACCTTGCATATACATGTATGTGTATATATATATCTCTTGATATTGATGCCATTATGAGACTAAATCTTCAAGTCTACAGACAATTATGTTTTAAATAACACCACATTAAATTTAATTATAATAATAATAATAGTAAACTCTTTATTTTACATGGGTCAGAATTAGGTCCAATACACAAGGACATGGTCCTGTCTCACATTCAGCCCATGGGGCAATACATTTGAAAATGTGATCAATACATCAATTATAACTTGTTTTTATGTCTGCACTTCATCAACATCTTATTTACTGAAATTTCTCCTAAAAAAAGTGTGGCATGAAATGAATGGAGTTTTACATCCTACTCTTGTGCACCTAATGGGTTAATTAAGACAGAAGAAGACCTCCAACTTACTGTTAATGTGTACATCACAGCTGTATAATTTTTACCAACATTTTGTGACAGTCTTTTCTTTATAGCTTTTATAGCATCTTTAGGTCTGGAATTAAATGGATGATTAAATAATTTTAGTAAATCATTTTAAACTAACATGAACCTCCAAACTGTGATGTAAATAAGAATTAAACGTTGGTCTCATTAGCATTAGCATTATTGGTAAGGCATATATTAATAGGTTCCAGGGAATATGGGTAAGCTTATAAGCACATGTCTATAAGTACAATAGTTAGGTAACTGAAATTATGAGATACTTTTATACTCTATATAGGAAAAGAGAAAATCAAAATCAAAGTCAAATACTGTTGACATTTAAAGCCATTAACTCTCCAGCCAATCAGAATCACTTTTACAAGTCTCAGTCATATCACTCTTCTTTCGCTTTTGCTATCCCACCATTCATAGTTTAAATTTAGAACATCAACAGAAATTCTATTTTTTTAATCAGTTTGATCAATTATTCTTACCCTTCATCTGTTGCATTTATCTGATCACATATTTCCATAAACAGACCCCAATTCTCTGAGGCCTGACTTCCATCTGTGGCCTTTTCTGTGGAAGAAAACCCATAATAAATAACATTAATAAAAGGATCTTGTAATTTTAGACATGAAAGAAGGCAAATTCTCTACTACACAATCTTCTTCAGAATTGAAATCTAACCTACCCTTTAAATGCAATAAGAAATATATTCATTGCAGTTAAAGGCCATGATTTGCCATGTTTTAAAGTTGGTTTTACTCTTTAATAGCCTACATGGAAATAGTTCTGAAACCACTTGAAAATAGTACCAATACTAAAACATCATGAAAATCAACAATGAACTGAAAACGTTAATTACTGATTAGCTTTATTTTAAAAAATACAAGTTTCTGTTTCTGATACTAAGTTAGTACTAAGGTAAAAAATGGTCACACATAAGGCCTATTTGTCTTTTCAAACTATCTATTCAAGGGCATATCTGTATCAAATAAACACAAAATGTTGACATCTAAATAAATAGACAGTCAATGAGTACCAAAACATCACCCGACATCATTTTAGTTAATTAAGCGTTCTGCGATGGAATAAATAACTGCAAACTATCAACGAAATTCTTCTAATTACAAATCATTACATATTTCTAAAACTATTCACACATCAACAAGACATTACTCTTTCAGTTTATGATATTGTCATGTTTCTGATTATTCATTCTCACCTATAAGTTGGCCAACTTGTGTAGCAAACGGATTTCCATGACCAAACAACGCAGCCATTTTGTTATTTTTATTGCGTTTACTTCGGGATAGATGTCTTAAATATTTCCGGTCAAAATATTAGTCATCTCATAAAAATATGAAACAATTTTTGTAAGAGTCAGATAAATAAAAAAATTTCAAATATTTCATGAAAAATTATGATTTTGTTCATCATTCCTTTTATTAGAATTGTTAAAATTCAAAAGAGTAGCCAAGTCAAATATTAAAACGTAACTATCAACAAAAATACAATATTCATTTTTCAAATACAAATTAATTATGTCGCGTTGTTTCAACTTTATTGTTCATCAATTTAATACATATCGTCAAAAGTTTCAATTAAGGTAATAAAGCATAATTATTTACCTTACCGGAAAGTATGGTTACGTTCTATCATTATTTGCTTCGTGCCGACCGGAAACAATAACATCCATGGCTACGGGACGCCATAAATTTATGATTTTTTAAAGAATTTCTAAAATTATTTGTAATTAAGGCTGTTGAAAGGAAATTTATATATTGCATGGTATTTTGCTTTGTTTTTTTTTTTGTGTTTTTGGCTCCTCTTTCTTGCTATTCACTTGACTTTTGCAATAGAAACTTGTTGATTTTGCTATATTATAATTATAAAAATCCATGCATTCTTATCCTCCGGGCTCAACAAGTTCATAATAGATTGTAACCTCGACGTCGAAACTTCTAATTCCTTCTTTCCTTTACAGATAAAAAACCTATAAAGATGAGTCGCTTATATGACACTGTGGAACCATCAGTTATTGATGAGGACATGTTACAGAAAGCCGTAGAAGAACAAGGACCCAAAGATGAAGCAGGAAAACTAGCAAAAGAAGAAGGCATAGATTTTAATGATGTTACAAGTTTAAGACTGGATTTTAAAAGTAAAAAGTTCTACATTATTATTAAAATATGTTACAGGTCGATCTTCTATGACTGATTTTTATACAGGCATGTCAGAAAGGGTTTCATCAAAAGCGTTTAAAGTAAAAATTGAATTGTGTCAAATTTTTCCACTATAGGAACCTTTTATATTCTATGAGGGTTAATTTCTACTTGGCACCTAACCACACTGCCATTCCCGGTATCCAAATGATACCAAAATAATATTTCATTCAGCAATGTAAACAAAATATTGTTTCGATATAAATTAACATAATACCGGTATTGCATACGAACAAAAAGCTGAATATAAAATTTCCATGAAAGAGGCTTTTAAAAGAGAAGCTGTGTTAAATAATTTACCAGCAGGCCTTCATCAGAATCCACAATATTTAAACTTAAATATCGTAATAGTCTTTATTGGTAATATTTGTTATTTAATCAACGTTAACTATTCCAAAATACTTTATAACTTTGCTTTAGAATTCTTTTATTGACTGATTTTGATTTCAGATATTTTGAAGATAGATAATTTATGGGAGTTTACGAACCTAGTCAAACTACAGCTAGATAATAATATTATAGAGAAAATTGAAGGTTTAGAATTACTGGTGAATCTAGTATGGCTAGGTAAGTCAGTAGTTAGTATATAGTAAGATATAGTATCTTTACTTATTGTGTGAAAGTCTTGTCATACTGTTTATACTGTATACTGTCTATGTTGAGCAGTTACCCTTGACCATGAATAATTCATATTTCCTCATAATTCCAGTCAACCCAGCTGACAATGGGTACTGTCAATAGTAGACCTAAATTGGTAGGCTACTGAATAAGTCATATGTCCTCATTATTCCAGTCAACCCGGCTTAAATAGACACCCATAATTTAGGAAAGAGTGATAACAAAAGTTTTGCAAAAGATTAGCTGATTGACAGGATTTTTGAGGACCTAAAGTTGGTATCCTTGTATTCTTGGTTCTATCTTTGTTAAGAGTAAGATAAGAATATAACCCAAATTTTTCTTTTATGAATTCTAGTGCTCTATAAATTATCATGTTTTATATCATTGTCCTATTTCAGATTTATCTTTTAACAATATTGAAGTAATTGAAGGATTGGGTACACTGACTAAACTACAGGATCTAACCCTGTACAATAACAGAATCTCGCGTGTAGAGAACATGGATAGTTTGACTGATTTACAAGTTTTATCTGTGGGGAATAATCAGTTAACAGAATTAGAAAATGTAAGTTATTTCCAGATTTTGAATTCGATACTATTTCAGTGTTAATTCTTGGTTCAGTGAATTAGACACTTGCTTGCTCACCTGAAGGTTCAGGGTAATATCTTGGATAAGACACTTGATTTTTCAACAGCGTTTTCACTTTTCAGTGATACAGGTCAAACGGGCTGATATGGCATAATACAACAATACTACAGGCTGTGCACTTTCAGATCCTTCAACAATAATCAATAACTAGTAAACTTATGTCACTTTCCTGATGATTGTCTACCAGCTGGTAGAAAGGATCCCTGTCACGGTGGACTTGTGAACCTAAGTTGTTATCCTTGTAAAATATTGTTGTTTCTTTCTTTCTTTTCTCTCTTTACCCTTCTTGTACATTGCTGAATGTCACCAATTTTTTTAAGAGCCATCGAGTATGATGATTGTTTCATTTTTTTTTCTTTCAGCTGATTTACCTACGAAGATTTAAACAATTAAAAACATTGAATTTAAGTGGGAATCCATTCTGTGAGGATATTGAGAAATATAAACAGTTTGTAGTGGCGTATTTATCACATCTAGAGTTCCTCGATTACAGACTTATAGATGAACAATCGGTGAGTTACTTGCATATTTGCATATTTCCAAATTAGCCAATAGTAACCTAAAATGTAGTTGATCTGAACAAGATCTTAAACATCCTTTCATGGTAGAAACGTATTGGCTTAAATATATTGTAGTTACCTTTTATAATCACGCAAAGATATTTGTGCTCATCTTTGTCAGCATCGTACCTTAACCACACCCCTATTCCTTATACTCCCTTGTATCTAAACCACACCCCTATTCCTTATACTCCCTTGTATCTAAACCACACCCCTATTCCTTATACTCCCTTGATTCTTGTAATACACGTGAGAAATTACCTATTCATAGCTTATGTAAACAATATATAAATTAATGCCTTGACTATTGACACGATGTATGTCCAGACTTGAAGCAAATAAATAGCTGTGGTACCGCAGCGATGTTTACTCTTCTAGACACTTGATACCTATTATATATATATACAATTATATATTGATGAGAGAAAATATTAATATAGGATATGATATTGTAAATATTAATATAGGATATGATATTGTACTATTATATTAGGATATGATATTGTAATATTAATATAGGATATGATATTGTAAATATTAATATAGGATATGATATTGTAAATATTAATATAGGATATGATATTGTAATTTACTAATATAGGATATGATATTGTAAATATTAATATAGGATATGATATTGTAAATATTAATATAGGATATGATATTGTAAATATTAATATAGGATATGATATTGTAAATATTAATATAGGATATGATATTGTAAATATTAATATAGGATATGATATTGTAAATATTAATATAGGATATGATATTGTAAATATTAATATAGGATATGATATTGTAAATATTAATATAGGATATGATATTGTAAATATTAATATAGGATATGATATTGTAAATATTAATATAGGATATGATATTGTAAATATTAATATAGGATATGATATTGTAATTATTAATATAGGATATGATATTGTAAATATTAATATAGGATATGATATTGTAAATATTAATATAGGATATGATTTGTAATTTAATATAGGATATGATATTGTAAATATTAATATAGGATATGATATTGTAAATATTAATATAGGATATGATATTGTAAATATTAATATAGGATATGATATTGTAAATATTAATATAGGATATGATATTGTAAATATTAATATACAATATTATTAACTATCTTTGTGTTTCGTGAACTACTGTTTTTGTGAAAATTGTACTACTTTATTTATTTACGAATAAATTTATTTATTTATTTTATTATTATTATGAATTATGAATTACTAATTCATGAATGATTGGAACACTTCCTCATATGAAATTTAGGTTCATTAGGTGCTGCCAATGTTTCATCAATACGTTTGTTTGAATTTCTGGTGTTTGTTTGCAGTTTGGATAGTTAATACATGGTTTACCTTTTATTTTGATAAATTTGTCCTTTATTATTATTATTATAGAAAGTGGCAGCTATAGATAAATATCAGATATCAATTGATGAAATACAACACAATGAACGAGCCGAGGAGAGGAAACAGGAAGAACACAAACAGAAAGAGGAACAACTCAAAATTCATACAGTATGTTTACAGTTTCATTAACACTATACTTATATCTCTTCCTTATATTGAGGACTTTGTTTTTCTGTTGTAAACACATTTTTTTTTAACTCAACGTACTACATTTATAGACTGAGATGTGCTGGATGAAAAACATTCCCTCATTGCACATGGCATGGCATGTCAGTCTTTATTAGCAAAATCATGTACAGAGAAAACAGGACTTAATATTGGATTTGCAATATTAGTGTATGTTGAGAAGGTGTTAGCCATGGTGGCTCAGTGAGTTAGATGATTGCTCGCTAACCAGAAGGTCCAGGGTTCAATTTAGGTAAACTTTCAGGTGTTTCAATTTGATTTCCTGTGATGCAGGTCACAGGTTAGAAAAAGCTATCTTGTCATTCAGATGGGACAATAAGCCAAGGCACAATGTGCTACAGGCTGTGCACATTAAGATCCCTAAGTTAGAAATTGCAAAAAGAGTTTGCTATTACTGTTGAGCATGGCAAAATTTCCCTCATCGCACACTGCTTGCTTGGCTTCATTAGTCATTTAGGTGCAAAAGAATAGGATGTTTAACTCCATTAAAGCTAATATTTTGTTGTGATATTTTCCAGGCAGCCTATGTAGAATATTTAGATGGAAGTAGTCTATTTGATAGTATGTATGTAGAAGATTCAGATGGTCAAAGACTAAATGAAATGCCAGGGGTAGATGAGCTGTTAGCAGGATATCCTTTTTCAAAAGAAAACAAAGTTATGGAACTTATCACCACTAAGTATTGTGGCATATGTCGCCCTTCACTGTGCCACTGGGTATTCAACTAGAGGAGGGTTAAGACATGTCAGCAAGATGTCGAAAAAGTTGTCAGCAGACAGGTCAGAAAGAATCAAGTAGGCAAGATAAATACAGGTATATTTATGTTGATGAGATGTAAATGACGTTTGCAAGTTTTATCCAATTAGAAATGGGTTATTAATCACATGATTCCATGTCCGAAGACCATGTGATGTAAACAAAAAATGGCAGCCATCATAAATGAATGGTTGGCAACCAAATTCAAGCAATTAATTGGTTGGTTTATATATTACAAACCAGGCTTGATTATTGGCTATTTAAATTGGTCAAGGTCAACATTTGTATTTTAAACTTTCCAAAATCGATAATGCTATCAAATCGGAACATTTTGATTTTGACGAAAAGTGCAAAAACGCTGGCACCGTTATATTAATCCATTGTCTTTCCTTAACTATTCTAACATACAAAGAGAAATTCCTGGCAGTTTGTCAGAAAATATTTGAATTTGGTTTGGCTGAGAACGATAAACGACAGACAGAAGTCAAGCAGTTCTGGGAATGTGTGGAGGAGGCCAAAACTGAAAATAAGGAGGCAGGTGTTAAAATCCTGGAAGCATTCAATGTTGAAAGGAGAAGGGTAAGTACATGTGGTTGGATTTGTAACGCTGTCAAAGATATCATTGGATGGTACTCAATTGCTTTTTTTGAAAATTTCATCTTCTTCAAATTCTTGATGACAATAAAAATATATTGAACCTGTCTTATTTCTAAAATGTAAGGATGGATTATAATGATTTTTTTGGCCTAATTTTCACCCTTGTGAATAACAATGTCATTATTAGGCTTATTATTGACCAATTAGGTCAGATTCAAAATTTACTTTCTGTTCCTTTCTACTTCCCTTGTCTTCATGAGCCCATTAGGTTCAGAAGAGTAGACATTAAATTCCTTCATTTTGACTAAGTCTACACCTACTATATTTTTGGGGGAAATGGACTTATTCCCAATTTGATCTTTTGAAATTCTGAGGCTTTATTCTCTAAAACTTAACTTAAAACAAAGTCATTAATTTAAGAAACTCAGTAATCTGATAAGATAGTAAAACCAGATATAAATTCAGTTTAAGTGATTGGTCAACACTAAATTAAGTTTTTTGATATTTAGACTCCGAGTTGGAACAAGCAAGCCATACTTTTGCCAGAATTATAAAGAGTTAGAACTATAAATAATGAGCTGTGAGTGTGGAATAGCTAGAAAGGAGATTAAAGTATGCTTTTATTTTGTTAGTTATTAACTGAACTGGCGACAATAACAGACAATCAAGTTATAGATGATAAAATCGAGGCCTATCACGTCCAGATTACTGAATTGTGGGATAAATTGATGGGTCTAGAATTACAACTCGTGGACCAGCTGGAGGTAAGATACTCTACAATCTCTTTTTTATACACCTACATCTGTCAGGTCACAGAAGTCTGTCAATAATGGCTTTTAAACATGAAAGGAACAATTCTTTACAGATTTTGACTCAATTTAGTATTAGATCCTTTTAAATGTCTGCTAATTATCCCTTTTTCCTGATTTGGTAACTAGGTCATACGGGCCTCCTGATGACCAATCAATGTTCCGACCTTTTAGCGATGGGTTTTTATAAGAGAGTCTCAGACTAATCATATTTGTTCCGAATTCTGAATTTCACACTTTCATTTCTTTTCAGGAAATTATCAAAGATTTTGAAAGAAATATGCAGGAGATGGTATCAACATTTATAGAAAGTGTGAAAGGTCACTTAACTCAATGTCGTGACCTTGAGAACATGCATCACGAGCGAATGATGGAAATCTCCATAGTAACTCTCGAGAAAGTGATTAAAAATGAACTGGATGAAGAGATCAGTGAAGAATTGAGAATGGTAAGTGATTGTTGTTCTCACGGGACCTTAGTTTATAGTCCTATCTGAACCACTAGATGCTTTTTCCATGTCAGTCCCTCTGACCTGCATCACTGACGAGGGGGAAACTAGGTTGAAAAGTTAATAGAGAACATTGTACTTTATCATTTTTTTTTACACGCATAAGTGTTGCTCGCTTAGCAGCATTTTTCAATTAATGGTCATAACCCTTATATAGAGGTTCTATTAATCATGACACCTGGTAGGTTTTAACTGATAAATATAATCTTATTGACCAAGTTGTAATTTCTATGTCAATGCTAAGAGGTAGTATTCAATCCTATTGTTGTTCTTTTCAGTTATTTGTAGATAAAGATACAATCATTGGTGCCGTATCTTCATCACATGACCTCCACTTACTAAAAATAGACAATAAGGAAGACGATATTGAAACAAGGATTAAGAATTGGTTGAGCAGTATGATGTCGAGGATCAGAAATGAAGAAGAAATTAAAAGAAATCGTGTTCGTGTTGTAGAAGTTAATCATCAGATTGATCAATTAAAAGATGAGATTGATAATTTGGAATTTTTACAGGGACCTTAGACTAACGAAGAACTAAAACTTGTGTTTTTGAAAAAGGAGCTTGTATAACGTATCAAACTTGAGAAAAGATCCAACTTAAATTACCTATATATTTTTAGGTCTTTATAAAAATTGCCTGGTTCACAAAGATCAGAAAATCAAAATATCTCCATTTTAAACTCAAGATCCCCCCCCCCCATTCCACAAAAAAATCCTAAAGTTAGTAGAGAATACATGGAAAATTTATTGTAAAATTTATTGTGGAACGGTTCCAAGGACTTTAAACTATGGAATTAATTGTGTTCTCAACATGGTCTTCTTTTGTGGAATAACTTAACCTTAAAGTAATTATATTAAGTTTTGAAAAATGATTGTTTTTTGGGTGGCAGTCAACAGATTGATGGTTGATTTCGAAAACAACTGGTTTTCCTATATAAATTAATTCAGTATGTTTAGATCAAAATTTTTGCAAGGGCCTTTAAAGTATTTTTGAATTTTTCTGAAGGATGCTTTAGCTCAGCAGTACAAAGAGACAATATGGCTTGATAACCTATGTGATATTAAAATATTTTGTGAAAGTTGTTCCATGTTTTTATAAATTGTTGAGAATTTGATCTGTAAATAATAACCATTTTATTTGTAAATATTCTTAATATTTATTCGTGTAAATTTAAATTAAAGTCATTATATTCTACTATTATTCAATCTTTAAAACTTATTACCCAGTTTCTGATGACTGTACACATTATTAAACAATCCCTTGACAGTTGGAAATTGCAAAAAGAGTAGGCTTATGCCACTGTCCTGGCAAAAAACTCTATTCATTTCAATTTTTTCTGATGTTAAAACGTCGTAATCCAGAATACCACAACCTTCTACCAATAGAAGTAGAGTGAATTGTTATGTGATGTTATGTTGCTATGGTCAATTATATTACAAGCAACTAAGGTTACAAGTAAGCTTGTATTAGTGAGAGTGTACACGATGCTACCACTCTAGTATCCCCATTATGCCAACTTGTTGATTTCATTTCGTCAGAATAGGGGGCACATGGGTAAGGGTGGGTAAGAAACTATACATGCTTGTGCACAATAACAGCTGTCCAGGGGCTCTGAACTGTACACCCTAACAGTTTTTGACTTGATGGGTCTTTTTTTTAAATCTCCAATTACAAGTTATTCTTACATTGGTATAAATCCAAAATAGGGTACAGCACTGTGTTTAGTCGTCTGTACAATTATTGCCTCTATTTGGTATTAACTTACATCAATAATTACTAGGGACACATAGCCTGGCCATCAATAAAACCTTGTTTAAACTATATCCGATTGGGGAATAATTAAATCAACAGCACTATAAGGGAGTATAAAACATTGATATTGATCTACACAGCACATATATTCTGTCGTTCCAAAGAAGCCTTATGGAAAACAGTAGTATTTTCACTACACCAGTGAACAAACAGGGCAGCTGCAGCGAGTCGAGACTGTAAATCAAGTTGATCCAAATCGTGATGCCATTCTACGTTACCCCATTTCTCACTCTGAAAATAGACAAATATATATTATAATCATATCAACATTTTGTCATCTTTATTTTCAAATCAGGAGTTAATTTTTGGAGAAAAAGGAATGAACTGATATGACATGAATGGAGTTTTACATCCTACTCTTCTGCACCTTATAGGCTAATGAAGATAGGCAACATCACGAAGTGTGCAATGATGGTATTTTAGCAAGGGCAGCAGTAAAAGACTAATCTATTTTACAGCCTTTAGCAAGCAGGGATTGGTTTACTGTTCCCTTCGAACGACTAGATGCTTTTTCTATGTCAGCCCTCCAGCCTGCTTCAATGACAAGAGGAAACTGGGTTGAAAAATTCAAAGGTTTCGAGCAAAAGGTTGAATTACCTGATATTCCTGCTCTAGCCTGGATAGTTTGACTGCCTCCTCCACAGAGATACACTTTTCAACAAGTGCCATAATTAACAATAGTGATTTAATAGATTCCACAGCAAAGCTATAACCTGAAATATAGAATAGCTATAACCTAAAATACAGCATTAAGATAGCTTAACCTGAAATACAGCATAGCTATAACCTGAAATACAGCATTAAAATATAGCATAGCTTTTACCTGAAATATAGCATTAAAATATAGCATAGCTTTAAGATGAAATATAACATTGAAACATAGCATAGCTATAACCTGAAATATAGTATAGCTATAACCTTAAATACAGCATCAAAATATAGCATAGCTATAACCTGAAATGCAGCACAGCTATAACCTGAAATACAGCATCAAAATATAGCATAGCTATAACCTGAAATACAGCATAGCTATAACCTGAAATACAGAATCAAAATATAGCATGACCTTAACCTGAAATATAGTATAGCTATAACCAGAAATACAGCATCAAAATATAGCATGGCTATAACCTGAAATATAGCATTAAAACACTGCATAGCTATTGCCTGAAATACAGCATAGCTATAACATGAAATACAGTATAGCTATAACCTGAAATACAGCATAAAAATATAGCAAAGCTATAACATGAAATACAGCATCAAAATATACAATAGCTTTAACCTGAAATATAGCATAGATATAACCTATCAATAGCATAACTATAACCTTAAGTATAGCAAAGCATAAGTAGAAGCTGAAATACAGCATTCAATATAGCATAGGCTGTTGAGTTGTATTTTATAAAGAAAGGTCAAATTGTGATTGTATAACATACCAAATAAGGCCCAATCGCTGTAAGATAAAAGATGTTTTTTGATTATACTCTTGGATTCCTCACTCACTTCTGGTAATGACATGGTATAAGTTGGTTTTACTTCAATTCCAAATCTGAAATACAACATTCAATTTCAATCTGGACTGAATTACTAATTGACTTTAATACCTAAACCTACTTTATCAGCTGGTATAACAAATATTGTGCTCTTATAACATATCTACATTGAAATACAGATTTAACTTTATAGGAGATGTCTATAACTTTTAACTAAACTGTGTCTGTGTCCTGTGAGCAGAACAGCAAAATTTGGAAAAAAAGGATATAAAGAAAGAAAGGGTAAGAGCAATAACTTAAGTTCACATTTAAGGATTATTTCTACCAGCTGGTCCTTGGCCAAACCTCTTGGCATTGACCTTTCCTAGAATATCTGTACCAGATTTCAGCTTGGATGACAGGATTCATGAGTAAAGATGAGTTATTCAAGATCATCCAACTTTCATACTGCGGTCAAAGTCAGAACCCACAGAAATTTTAAAAAAAATTTAAAATAAATATATTTCTGGAAAAATTTGGAGGTCGTAGTACATTGTTAGTTAATGAATTCATGTAATCTTTATCAAAATAGGAAAATACCCACTTCTGAAAGGCTAAACATTGTATCACAAGAATTATCACAGTCTGTATAGGCTTAGATTAGAGATATTACAGATATCTTAATCCAATATTAGTCCTACATATACTTCAGACTGTAACAAATACTTGTGTAATATAGGTAAGGTTAATCACTCTGGTAAATAAATATATGACCTGTCAAAGGTCAAAAGCTAAAGGTCAAAAGTCAAATGCCCAGAACACTTATGATAGTAACGGCATTATATCTTGCTCACAAGATTATCGAAACTGATAGATAGGAATACTGCGATCTGGACAAAGGTGTAAATTTAAAACTAGAGTAAAACTATTGCAATTACAACCATATCAATCAAAGTACAAAGTACAGATGTAGGAAGCACTTAAAATAAATTTCACTAATAAACAGGGCCCTTATTCTTGAAAAATGAACTTTACATAATTTTAGTGTTCCAGTTGTCAATCACTTTAATCAATCTAAGTTTAGTTTATGATCTAATAAGACAACTCTATTTCTTCAAGTCTGGATTTTATCTTATTTAAGTTTAATAAAATAAATCACCTGTTCATTACTATTATACTAACCGATGTGTTGCCCATTTAATAACAGGATCCCAGTATCGTGTCTGAATTTGATACAAATCTTCTGGTTCCTTTAATCTGTAACTAGAATGATTAAATTCAACTAAAGTAATTTATTCAACTCTGAAACAGCCATGTAAAAATGTTAAGAAGGAAATTAAATTAATTGGAGTTTTATATATACCGTAGACCTTAAAGCCTGCTGCAAGTGAGAGGAACTAGCTTTGCTTCATGCCTAAAGAGAATTGGAGCTGAGTTGTTTCCCCTGTCTGTACTTAAATATTTAGATTTTAGATTTCTACATCAAGGGACTGTGAGAAAAATATCTGTCATGTTAGATATTTCTGCTTAGGAGGCTAGAAACTCACCACTCACCACTCAGGAGTTGGTGTCTAAGCTTCCAGGTGAGTCAGAAAAAGTAATCAACTAAAATAAATAGGAAATGGGATCATGTGGTCAAAATAGCAACCATTAATGGCCTAGTGAATGACACACTCTTAGAGGGTTTGATGAACAATGGCAAGAATACCCATGCTTCATTTTGACATTAAGGTCTTACGCTACTCCAATAATGTGTTAAGATGTCTTACCAAATCGTGTCTGTTTCAAGAAAATGAATGATACTCTCAGTCAATATTTCACGACTCTTCTGAAATGGGTTGTCTTGTGCTGTGTTACATAAAGATGTCTGAAATTAAAACTATATTAATATACACTCAAAAATCAAGATATGCAGACATTCTACTTCTATGTTTATTACATACTACTTTTCAAAACACAAAATATAGGCTAGATATACCACTTCTAGGTTTAGTATATACTACTTTTCAAAACACAAAATATAGGCTAGATATACTACTTCTAGGTTTAGTATATACTACTTTTTAAAACACAAAATATAGGCTAGATATACCACTTCTAGGTTTAGTATATACTACTTTTCAAAACACAAAATATAGGCTAGATATACCACTTCTAGGTTTAGTATATACTACTTTTCAAAACACAAAATATAGGCTAGATATACTACTTCTAGGTTTAGTATATACTACTTTTAAAAAAAAATACAATTTACAAGCAACAACCTTACAACACAAACCTAGAAGAAGTATATCTATATATCTACTAGTTAAAACAGACAAGGTAATGTTCCAGAGCCCCATTGATAGACCATAATTGAAGTGACTAAATTATAAATTAAAGCTAATAAAAATCAGACTGAGAAGTTTAAAATCTTGACAGTGAGGTCAAAGAAACTTGTGCCTATTTTTTTTGATTCACAAAACTAAAAATGTACATACCAAGTGCATATTGTGTCTCTTGATTACTTTCTCTTGTGAATTCCATTCTGTTGCTACAGCTAATGCTAGTGATTCATTGGGAACACGAAATATTTGTCCACTTGGTGTTTTTAGCTTTCTTTTATCAAGGATGATTTCAAACCATCCTAAATACAAAGATATATTAAGATTGAACGACATAACAAGAAACACAAGGGAATATTTTATGGTATAACACACTTCTTTCATAACAAGGTACATAACACACTTCTTTAATAACAAGGTACATAAGACACTTCTATAATAACAAGGTACATAACACACTTCTTTAATAACAAGATACATAAGACACTTCTATAATAACAAGGTACATAACACACTTCTTTAAAAACCAGGTACATAACACACTTCTTTAATAACAAGGTACATAACCTTTCACAGACTTAACAGGTGTCATCATCAGATGAAGATGGGAATGAAAAACAAGAGATTATATAACAAAAGGAGGGAAGCCATAAAGTAGTAATAATGTTACTAAACTGAAGCTAACCCAACAAAGAGACAAATTTCTCAAGCTATGCATTTATATAACAAGAAACACAAGGGAATATTTTATGGTATAACACAAACTTCTTTAATAACAAGGTACATAAAGTTTTACACAATTTACAGGTGAATCAACAGATGAAATGAAGAAGGGATAGAAAACATACTGTGCTATATATTCCCATGTTTTCTATCCCTCCTTCATTTCATCTGATGAAGAAACGTGTAAATTGTGTTGAAACGGGTATACCATAATTTATTCCCTTGTGTTTTTTTGATATATTTACCCCCAACTTCTAAATGTTGTTCAAATCCTATCAAAGCTATAAGTTGTTTATTCATAAAGTATTAGCATCTTTAAAGTAATATACTGAATTGCTTCAAGTGGTCGATTTACTCGACAGCTAATAATAACTAAGCTTTATAACAATAACTGTGTTTATTTATTCTGCAATGTTTCAACAATACGACCAATTACTTAATGCCATATAAAGAATATAAACTGCATTCAAACATTTATATCGCTCGGACCAGAAACATTTATTCCTGAAAGCGACAACTGAATTTCAGATTCTGTTCGTTTATTAATCTCTGAACAAAGTAAAATGTTTTTTAGAATTTTGTCCATCATTTTTCATAAGAATATAATTTGCATACAACCCACTTCTAGGACAATATTTTTCTTACCATCTGACAATACAATACTGGCATTCTTATAAAATTTCTTCAATTCTGCAATAAAATAATACGACAAAATCTATTATGACTGTATTATAATTTAAGAGCAGATATCTTTAATTTTGCTGTTGTCTGAGTCTTACAAATAAGTTACCTCCCTTGCTAGTAAACGAGTGCAATGTAATCAAATCAACTTTTTTTCTGTTGTAAACCGTTGCTATTTTTGATTTCCAGGGAATTGAATTACCTCTCATGGAAGACATGAATCTTCTAGAATTCGATAAGTTCGAAATATATGCATTTTGTTTAGGTATTTTCATCGAATTGTGAAAAAATCGACGAAAGCAAATTCTAATGGGCGCCGCCATCTTTGTTTTCTGCTAAGTATCCTTGATTTTGATTGGTCTAATTTTTGACAGGGTAACGAGTGACCAATCAAATTTCAGGAATAGAAAGTTTTCGGTAGTCGGCTTGCCACTGTCGGCCGAGTAACACCTTAAAAATGCCCGTCCCAGTTCAACTTGATCCCCCACCACCTGCTGACTCAGTCCAACCCGGAGTCACAACTTCTTTACTTTACAATGGTTCAAGATTCCAAGGACACCAAAAAAGTAAAGGAAACTCTTATGACGTGGAGGTTGTGTTACAGGTGAGAACTTCATAAATATTGAAACTTAAAAACTGAGTGACAATGACACTTTCAGTTTCAGTGACAAGTCAAATGTCAAGGGGCTTACTATCTATTTCTGGAAAATTATACAATTCTTTGTAACTTATTGGGCTAATAAAGGTAGCTACACCATTAAATCAAATGGTGCCTAAAAAATCAAGTCACAAGTCTTAACTTCTAAATCTCTTCTGCCAATTCTAAAATTTTAAAACTAGATGGGCTTATAAAGTTCTCTGTGCATTGGGGGATTTATGACTTGACATCTTCCCAGTACTCAAAGTCACGATTAAAGGACTAGATTGATAAATCAAGATTCAAAGTTTAAGAAAATTAAGTTGGGTTAGCCCTTTTGACTAATCATACCTTAGTCTCAGAAATGGGAAATTGTGAGACTAGTGTTCATAGCTCACAGTTGAGATTTGAGCCTTCACATGCATATGTATCCAGAATAAAATGACTACTCAACCTGTGATAGATCTATATAGAAAAGATATATACCAAAAAGCTTACCGTATATTATATTGAAATAGAGTAAGTTAAATTCCTTATTGAGGAATTTTAAGTCAAACTAGCCCCATCGTTAAGTTGGGATCAACGGAGGACTGGGCTCCAGTCTGTCAAAATTAAGCCCTACCAATTGTTCACTCTCCAAACCTTCATTAGTTACCAGAGATTGATAAATTTACAAAAACCTGAAAGATTAACATTTTGATGGGTTTTTGGCATCTCAGAATCTTCAGGAATATATTTCACAGGTCTTCTAATTTTTAGATTACCTCGGGGAAGGGGAGTACCAGGAGAAGAAATAAGAGCACCAGCACCAATTTGTTCCTAGCGATGAGCTGAGTCCTACCAACCCCCAAAACTGGCTAACCAGAGCCTATATCTGTCTAAATTCTCTCCATGCCTTATCAATTAAATGTTTTTCCTTTATTTCAGTACTGTGATATGGAAAAGGCTTATTTATGTGGATACCTGAAAATTAAAGGTTTAACAGAGGAATATCCAACTTTAACAACCTTCTTTGATGGAGAAATAATCAGTGCTAAACATCCATTTTTAACGAGGAAATGGGATGCTGATGAAGATGTTGATAGGAAACATTGGGTATGATGATGGATTATTTCTTCTTGTGCCTTTGAGTACAATAGAACCTGCATTCAGAGACCACTCAAGGGAATATTCAAAAACGGTCGCTGAATGAAGGTGGCCTCTTAGGAGAGGAACTGCAAGACCACTTCGTTTTGACATTTCGGAAATTATAGGATCTTACTTTTACTCATATACATGTAGTTTCTACTAATTTTGCATGCTATTTCCTATCTACTGACAGGGTGCCCTATTTTTTCGTATTTTATTTTCTTTTAGATACCAAAGTTTTCTCAGTAACTATTGTTTTCAAAGTCAAAATTCTCTACCGTAAATCAATAAGACATCATTCTTTACTTGCATTTTAATTGCCCGGTACTACGCATTATTCCATTTTCACCTGATTAATATGTTTGTTATAACAACATCCGGTATACCCTACTTGCACTTTCTGATCAAATTTACGGTAGTCTAAATTTTACCAAAAACGAAATTTTAAAACCTTTACAGTACTTTATAATAATTGTCAATACGATGATATCTTTCAATATTAATCAGCAACAAGCTTTACCGATTAGCGATAATCTCATTGAATATCACCGACGCGTGAATGTGATCTTTGTTAAGGGAGATAATCATAAGTGTCATGGACGCTTAATTGAGTTATTGTTATCAATTGGGAGTGTAAATACATGGCCGCTGGTCGCGTAATGAAGGTGGTCGCTTATTAGTCGATAATTACATTGAAAACTCGTAGGGGGGACTTTATTGTGGTCGCTTATTGAAGGTGGGCTCTTAATAAAGGTGGTCGTGTGAGCAGGATATACCGTAATTTGTAAACTCATACAAATTTATTTTGTTTTCAAATGTTTTCTTGAAAATCTGTAATAGCAGAAATGAATGTGGTTGTTTTTTTGTGAGTTTCTAGAAAATTAAGAAGTAAATAAATTTAAATGTATCTGGTCTAAATAACTTAATAATTTTCTTTCCCCCCTTGAATTAAAGTCATATTGATCCCACATCAACAATGTTTTTGGGAGAATTCCAGCCTTCGCCAGGATTGAATTGGTACTGGGACTCTAATTATATTTTGTCAAGATTATTTCAAAAACTAGACACCTGGAGGGCGTATTTTGAGAGAGGACAATTGTGGTGCTTCTCACCTGTCGTGGCCCAGCCCCTAATGGAGTTCTCAGCAAATCCATTAATAACAAAAACTGGTCCTGAGTTGATGGAGCAAAATTGAAAGATTTCTTGTGTATTAATTTGGATTAAATGTCTAGATTTTCATCAAAAAATTGTTTTTTCATTTCAGGGAAAATTTTTAACATTTTTTGAATTTGCCAAAACTTTTAATTCTGATACGTTTGATTATGAAGACTTAAAAAAGAAAGATTTTGTATTTATGAGGTGGAAGGTAAGGTTTATATTTCTTAACATACCTTTTCTGAAAAGCATAGTTAAAGCACATTTTCTTTAATGATTGTTTCTTTGAAATCATACTGCAACGCTCAATCTTGTATGTTTGTCTAAATATGATAGTGTGTAGATGTATTTCCATCAGTTAAATTATTTTTAAAACTTGGCTTAATTTTGTTTTTGTAGATATGTCATTATGATTTAATTATATTTTTATTTGTGAATCAGCTGTTTTTATATATTTTGAGCGGTGAGCTGCAGGCCTATTATTATTCTAATACTACATAATCCTGATATTTGCAGGAACATTTTCTGGTACCAGATCACACAATAAAGGATATCACTGGGGCTTCGTTTGCTGGTTTTTATTATATATGTTTTACTAAATCTACTGCTACAATAGAAGGCTATTATTATCACAGAAGTTCAGAATGGTAAGAACAAGTAACTATATTATCAGTATGATTATATTAGATAAAACTTTCATTATTAAGTCAAAGGTCAGTAGGTTAGGTCAGAAGGTCATTTGAACTCTAAACTGCATGCAAGAATGCTTCTGACCTAGTTTCCAGAATCCGGACGCAAGAATAATTGGGAGACAATTTGTAGGCGTTAAGTTACGGAACTACTTTTTTAAACTGAAAAATATCATGACCCTTACATCATTAGTTTGGCGTTTTAATTTAATAGACTCCATCATTTAAATATTTAAACACATATCCATACATCTTGTGCTTCTGTTACTATGCCAATATGTATATGTCTTACAAACATTAATTAAACATTTCATTTCCATAAATTGTTTTGTTTCTTTTCAGGTTCCAGTCGTTGAATTTACACCATTGTCCAGATCGCAGTATTCCAATCTATCAGTTTCGATAATCTCTATACAGCAGTGATACTGACAAACAAGATTTAACATAGTCTTGGACTGTTTTAACAAGATATAACGCTATCTTTGGCTGTTTTAAACAAGGTTTAATGGTGTCTTTGGCTGTTTTAAACAAGATTTTAAATGATATTAGAGTTTATATATACATGATGGCATTGTTTATAGCCTAACAAACCTGACCCTAACCTGTTTTCCTAATTTGTCATACAGACAGGATATCTGCACATTAAGGACATGGGCCCTTATTCTTGAAGATTTATCATTGGATGATTTTAGTGTTCTAGTCTGGGGTCTTATTCTCCATAAATTAAGACCTTTATGGATATTTTATGAAATACAGTAATCTGATTGGATCATAAGATTTAAATTTGATTTTAGTGATTGACCAATCAGATGACTGGATCACTAAAATTATTTTAAGTTAAATTTTCCAGATTAAGGGCACTGATTGGTCAATCACTAAACTTGATTGTAAATCTATTTTTATTATCCAATCAGATTACTGTATTTCTTAAAATCTAGATTTTATCTTATTTAAGTTTTTAAGATATCGGAACAACGGCGACTGTAAACCTCTGTATGAGATGAATGGGTAGCTGGATGAGGGCCTAAGAGGCCTCCTTGCTGGGATCAACCTGGATACTTAGAGGGCCTAGAGGAACGTTAAAATATAGAGTTAATATCCCTCTAACCAGAGAAAAGACTTTGTATAAACACGAAACTGTTATTACTGGTCAAACGTTTCGGGTCTTCATCAGTGACCGTTTATTATTTAAGTTTTTTTTGAGAATTTGGCACCAAATATGAAATGTCACCTTTTATGAAAATAGCAGATATCACTCCCAGTGGAACAGTTAGGGTCAGGTCTGTGGGGCTTCTATTGTTTCTAGCATAATTGAAATATTATAATGAAAAATATGCAATGAAAATAGATATGTTATAATCATTACAAGATTTACAAATTACCAACATTGTTAACCCTTTTTCTGCCACAGAATGATATTGCCTGAATTTACCTGTTCAGCTTTTTCTCAAAAGGGATAATCGGTCTTAGAATGAACATTTAATTTGAAAATTTGAAATTTGGACAATAAGAGCTCTTTTCAACAGTAAATATACCTGCTGCCATAAATAATATAAAAAAATAAATAACTATCCAAAAAACTGATGCAATATCTATGAAGATGCATTTGATTATTGATAACGCTTAATAATTTGACTAAGCGTTTTTCAAAAATGACTTGTTTTTTGAGTTTTCCAGATTTTAAGGGATTCTGTTACTTTATGACACTAGATAAGTTCACTGATGAATATGTACCCTACTCATATTGACCAATCTTGAGAACTAAAATTATATGTTCATGCTGTATCTTTTTAAAGGGCCAGTATGTAAAATTTCATTATGACTGAAATTTTGTCTTAAATTCACTTTACATGTTGATTATTTAAGTAATAATAATTCCACAATATGAAGATAAGTGAACAAGAATCTTTTTATGCTAACAAACACACATCACTGAAGATTTGACCTCCACTTTCTATCTAAATAGCATTGATTTTTGAATCACAAGCTCTAGGAAATATTGTCAATTCCCCAAAACAAGCATTTGGTAGTTAAAGGGTTAAGAATTGTCAAATTTGTATTAAGGTGAATCTAAACAGGCAGAAATTTGAGTTATAAAGAACTAAGGCCTTGCTTCTTATGAGCTTTTTTTAAAACTCTTGTTGGTATGATTTGTTAAATTAAGATTAGACTTATTATAATCAAGGCCCTTGCCTCTTGGTAAATTTTACAAATACAATGGGTGAGGTCAAATCTTGTGTTAGTGTTCTGTGTTAGTGTTAACGCCATCACATAACACAAAATTTACACTCAATCAACATGTCAATATACAGCATACTTTAAGTTATCCGACACACTCAATAATCCGACAATTTTTTGGCAGTCCTGATATATGTCAGATTACTCAGAGTACACTGTATTATAACACCAAATAAATCACGTAACACTAGCACAGAACACGCAAGCACGAGATTTGACCTCACCCACTGTTTGGTTTAAAGTGAGATTTAACCCGCTTGTAAGAAAATTGTAAATAGACTTTGCTCTAACAAAAACTTTTATATTTGAACATATATTGCTTCAATACGGTAATGAATGGTAAATATAGTTGTAAGAACAACACAAACTTACGTTTGATATTGCTTCTAGTAATAATAACTATATTGATTACTAATTATTGCTTACCAAATCTTATGGTCAATCGAATATAAATTATTTAAGCTCTTAAGCTGGCAAAATCTTACTTATTGCAAAAATATATTTTCAGATTTTGGAGGGGAATTGGGTTTTATATTTTTACAGTCTTCCTTCTGTATAAATCTGAAGAAGTTGTGCCAGGGGGGTTAAAAAATGGGGGTTAAAACATGGATCTGTCATATCTTCCGTTATTTCTAATATATTCATTTTTTGTTCTTGAATAATTTTTCTTTCTTCTCAAGAATTGCATAGATTGCAAAATTCATTGGAAATGAAAATAGCCGATTGACATTCATTATTTGAAAATAGCCTACTTTTGTTGTTTGCTGTTTTGAAATATATAAGATATATTATATATAGAGAGTTTGCATTGTAAGGGAAAATGATTGGAACAACATTAAGGAATATATTAATTGTAAGCTTTGTAAACAGATCCCTGTTTCTCATAAAAATCTACGACTATTTTTAATATTTATGGAAGTTTTACACAGAAGATAGGATAGAAAAGGGTTTGTGGTATTATGATTGTATATTTTGAAGCATTAAATAACCAAAACGCTTACAACGGCCCTGTATCTTAATAATTCTTTTGATTAAATTAACAAAAGTAAATTTCACACTTACATAAAATATTTATACCGTAAGATATTTTTGAGAAGCAGGGTTCCGATGTCAGATATTTATTTTTGTACCATATTGTTATACCCTGTAGGGTTTGTTTCTTTTATAGTATTTTATAGTCTTGTTTCTATAAGTCTAGAGTAAGAGAAACATCACTTAAATATTAACATTCTGTTTTAACATGGTCTTATTAACTTGTATTAAACAGAGCTCAATACACTTAGCCTTACAGGCATGGAAATGAGAACAAAGTGATGTGATTGCATTGGCTGAGATTTCTAGGGCCAATTTTGATTGGACAATATTAAGCTATGAATATGTAATTTCCTCACTTGTATTACTAAAGCCTCCAGGAAGTATGACGAATGCTGGTGTGGTTACTGAAAGATGACGAATGTAAAAGAATCAAATAAACATTAACTAGACTCGATGCTGTGTAGACAAACGTAAAATAACCAGATATATTATTTTCATTTGCTTGGATACGTTGAAAATGTCGGATGTGAGTTCTTATCCTCACTCATAATTCAAGTCCACCCAGCTGTAAATGGGTAAGGATAATCCAGGAAAGATCAATGCAAAGAGGTTTGGCCAAGGACCAGCTGGTAGGAAGGACCCCTGTCACCGTGGACTTGTGAATCTAACTTGTTATCCTTGTAAAATATAGTTGTTTTTTATTATCTTTATAATATATTCTCTGAAAAGATAACACAAAGTTTTTAACTAAGCAGATTGCTTGTAAGAAACCTGAGCTGGTAAACCAAATATGACAAACATAAATGGCTATGTTAATTCTCAGACTTAACTTAAATACCTAGTAAAATTTTAGCCATGGAGACTCACTAGAAGATTACCTGTAGTCAATTATATAGCGCTCTTCAAAGATTTCCAAATGGTATCAGTTGCCAGATGTTATTTCTTGTTTTTAATAAAAAATAAATGGCTTTATTTCCTTCCCTAAAGATTAGATTCATTTGAGACGATGAGTTTTATTTTGTTTCCAGTATTTCGTTAATAAAAGATACATTTTGTACCATCAGGTTTTATATTTTAAATTTGAACATCTGTTGTGCTGTTATCAGTTAATAGAAACTCCAGACATCACCTAACACCCAAGTTATGTTATACAGGGTGGTTCACTGTATAGAAACACCATACATCACCTAACACTGGGTTATATTATTTCAGGGTGGTTCACTGTTTAGGTTACTGTTATCAGTTATAGAAACACCAGACATCACCTAACATCAGTTATATTATACAGGGTGGTTCACTGTTGTAGGCCACTATTATCAGTTATAGAAACACCAGACATCACCTAACTCTGGGTTATATTTTACAGGGTGGTTCACTGTTGTAGGCTTACTATTATCAGTTTATAGAAACACCAGACATCACCTAACCTCGTTTATATTTTACAGGGTGGTTCACTGTTGTAGGTTACTATTATCAGTTTATAGAAACACCAGACATCACCTACTCTGGATTATTTTATACAGGGTGGTTCACTGTTTAGGCTACTGTTATAGTTTATAGAACACCAGGACATCTGGTTATATTTACAGTGGTTCACTGTAGGTTACTTTATCAGTAAAGAAACCAGAATCACCTAACTTTGGTTATTTTACAGGATGGTTCACTGTTTAGGTTATGTTATCAGTTATAGAAATACATTGACAATTTTAGGGTAGCTATTGCGATGGTCTAGCTGTTTAGGTCATATATTATGTAAACAGGATCGGACACTAGAAAGGAAAATTTGAAATTTTCGCTTTGTTTTTTAAGCATTTTTGTCATAGAATATCACACAGGAAATACGGTGGCGAAGAATTAAGGAGTTCTGATATAGGGAACTATGCGAAGAAAACAGAACACCAATGTTCTGCCATTGCGAAGCGGAAGAAACTGTTCTACTTTGAATACTGTTTTGCAACCAACCAATGAATGTCAACAATCATTATTGAAAGCTGAAAAACAGTAAGTTTTCATTATTTTTTATAATGATAATACAATAAAGAACTGTAACTTTTCTTTTGGTTTTGCAATTGATTTCTAGAGGAATATGCTATAACTATAAGGTCTTTCAAAGTTAAAAGTCCAAAACACACTCACATGATAATCCACATTATTAGGCTATTTATAGGCAAAGTACATGTGGTTTCGATTTGAGTCCGATTGCCTCAATCAATCAATCATCAAATCCTTTGTTTATTAGCTTGTTATTCATTGTTTATTAGATTGAATAATACACCTACTCTAATTAGGCCTACCGTTGATTAGAAAGATTACGGTATTACTCCGCTTGAGATCCAAGTCAATACCGGTACCTGATTACGCTTGGCATGATTAAAGTGGTGATTAAATAATGTTGATTGATACATTCACACCTTGTGGTCGATGTGAATTAACCCGAGGCCGAGGTATCTTACTACCGTATATGAAAGGCCGAGCTGTCTTGGGTCCGAGACGTCATGATCCCCATTGGCTGGGGTGGAATGTGATTCTAGTTCTAGCTTAATGTTAGATCTAGTTCACTTTTATGAACTTTGTTAAGCCTATATATAGGCCTAGGCTACATCACAGATGGGTTAGCCTAGTTTAGAGATATTCGTCTAGATAGGATTTTGACAAGCTATTAAATGTAGCTACCTATATAGGCCTATAAAATAGTCATTAGGCCCTCTAATTTATTTCAGTGACTTTGAGTTAGAATTACGAACCTATTCTGGTGATGATCCGCTAGATGTCTGGGATAGGTAAGATTTTCTTTTGAATTATAGAATTAAAGGTACAAGAAGGCCTACCAAAGGCAAAGTAAGCTAATTGTTATATTGCCTCAATAATTATAATAACTTATAGATAACCTTATTGGATATGTCAATCACTTTGGAGTTTATGACAGCCAATCAAATTGTTTACAGTGGAGGAGAAAAATTTCATTATAACAATGTTCACTCCGAGCTTATCTTCCTAAATGATAAATCTTTTCTTCACAGACGTATGAGTACAACTACATTTTACGCATTTGGCTATTATTGGTCAAAATGCCTAGTCATTAAATAATTTGATTAAACTTCAGGTATACTAAGTGGGTAGAGAGAACCTTTCCATCAAGAGGTGTTGGAGGAAAGTTTATAGAACTATTACAGAATTTTTTAAGAGAGTTTAAAGATGATGTGAGATATACCAATGATTCTAGATATATCTCATGGTGGATTAAATTTGTAAGTATTGGCAGTATACAGTTTTCATCTGATCCGATATTGACAATTTTTCGGTGAATAGTTCTGAGTTATTGTCCTTCAAATAGGCTTGTGAACGCGATAGAGACAACAATTTTTGAATGAAAATTGTGAACATTTATATTGAGGAGATCTTGGATATTGACGATATTTTTTTTTTTGATGAACTGCACTTGACTTAATCAAAACACGTTGAAATCGGCTTGTGAATGCCTTAGACAATACAGTTTTCATCATATTTGAATGATATTTGATGTGATCATTTTTATTGGTGAGATCTTGAACAAGTTCAATATTAATGATTTTTCGATGAACTTTGAGCTATTCCCTTGACTTGGTTCAAGCACATGAAAATTTGCTGGTGATTGCAATCTAGAGACTAGGATTCATCTGATTTGAATGAAATTTGGTGTGAACATTTACATTGATCTTGGATAAGGCAAAATAATATTAGGGTTTCTGCCTGTGTTAAAACAGAAAATATATTTAAAGGTGGGCGTATCTTGCTAGGCAACCACTTGTCCATGTTATTAGCACTATGGGCTAAAGATCATCGTAAATTAATCTATATTTTGCTGTATTTTGTAGGCTAATAATTGCGATGATCCTTTAGAGATATATAGCTATATGTTTGATAATTCACTGGGCTGTGACCTGTCCTGTTTTTACGAAGCCTGGGCATCTACGTTAGAACTAGTTGGTAATATTCAGAAAGCTGATGCTATTTATAAAGAAGGGTATAAAAGGATAAGAGAACCACCAACAAATTTACAGGTCAAATATCAGTAAGTACTTATTAACCTTTTGAACACTAATTATAAATAAGATAAAATGTCATATATTATGAGTTATTGTATATTAATGATGTGTTATATAGTAAAAGTTGCTTCAATATATTATTATCTGATCCAAACTCACCTCTAGTATGTTATTAAATGGTCTGTAGCTGCTTGTGGAATAAATATTATTTCTTTAAAAACTACCTTCCTTTGAATTTTTGTGAGCATTTAGATTTCAGCTTGGTCCTTTGCGTTAGCTTATCAATTGTCAGTGCTTTTTAACTGTGTTATTTCATTTTTTCAGAATTTTTGTCAAAAGATTTGTAAAGGTTAAGTATTGTATGATTATATGTAATTGTCTTGTTTTGAATTTTCAGAGAATTTCAAGCGCGAGTAGCGAATGGGACAGTACAACAGAACACTGATATAGAAGTTGTTAATCAACCAGAAGAGAGGACGGCTCTAGGCCAGTTAAAAGGACATGGTAAAAGACAACATGTTGGTACTAATAGAGTTGGTGATGCCAAACAATGTAAGCTATTGTTCTGAGGGGGGTGGGGGGAGTAAATAGGAAGTATATAATAAATATCATATATGTTTTCCTTTTTGGCGATTCATTGTGTCCGACTACTGACATGATGTTTACAATAAGGACCTATTTGATATAATGACGTCAATAAACAACAAATCATTGATTAGAATTGCTTTAGTCAGTGTTTGGGTGATGAGGCAATGGTATGAGGAAATAGAAAATTTGGAATGTTGCAAATTGAAAATTAGAGAACCTCTTAACAATAGATTGAATTATTTTTTAGCATCAAGAGGTGGACTTGGTATACGTCCCCAGCCTCTACAGACCCAGAATCAAGGCTTTCAGATCTATAATGAAAACGCTGAACCTTCCTTAGTACCAGTTCAAACAGGAGAATGGCAGACATTGCCTACTAGAAAACAGGCCAATAGAGAAAATGAACAGCAACCAGGACCATGGAAGACAAAGGTATTGTGATATAGAGTCTACATTTGAATGAATTTCCTATGTTTCATTTTTCTTCAGTCAAGGGCCTAACAATGGGGCTCTTGAACATTTGTCCGTGTAATAATGCTATTAATGAAACCTGGTTCTAATATTTATATCTAAGATACTTTTATTAATGCAAATTCACTTTTAACTTTGCGTCATTGTTGTACATTCAAATTATAGTTTAGCGAAAACTAAATGCCAGTTTGCGTAACTGGTTTATTGAAAGGAGTGAATTAGAAATATAAACATTGGTTCTGAGGAGTAGGGATATAGTTTTTGGCTGAGATTCTATTTGATGTTTTTTTTCAGCTACCCCAGAGACCTGGCAGTGTCAGTTCTAGTATCGGTGGTCAGCTGCCCAGTTTTAAAGTCCATGTAGAAAGTGATGACACACTGGTGTAAGTTCTACTTCCTATCTCACTTATTATAAAACTGTGACTTTTTTTTATCTGTGGTCACTTGATATAAAACCCTAGCTCTATTATGCTAATTAAACGTTCTAACACTTTGGGTGTGAATAATAAAAAGAGGTTATTCCAATAAGAAAAGGCAGTCCGCAATAACTAACACAGAAGACATTTTGATTGGATCACCAATACTAGTATTAGTACAGTGATTTATTTGATGTAAACTGAACTTGGTGTAATAAATAATAAAACTTAAATCAAATATCTTCTTTTAATATCCAATGTTTTGTCAAAAGAGTTATGATCAGATGAGGAATTAAACCACAAAATGTAGATTGTATTTGATGTCAAGTTTTATTGTTGAAGAAGTAAAAAGAGTAACATACCCTAAACTACAAGTGATTGACCAAAATTTACCAAAATTATGTGACATCATTTGATAACATTTGCTGTATTATCTCCATCAGAGTGACCATTATTGTTTGTAGAATAACACTTATGTTTATACAAATATTCTTCATCTACTACAGGACACCAAGAAAAGGGCCTGTTGTTGATAATACTGTACTGAGGTAGGTGAAGTATATATTCAGCTATATGGACGATGTCATGTATTGCAATATTCAGATACAGATGACTATGGTTTAAAAAAATTTATTTTCCGTGAAAAGCCTTTTACCTCTTATTATCTAAGCTGATTCATTTTGAAAAATAATATCAAATCTCAGTATTTGATCATTGTTATAATTTCTCTTTGCTATTTCTAACAGTGCTAGAAAACCAAGTAAAAGCGCCCCTGATCCACTGAACGCCATACGTACTAACTCCGAGAGTGCTGTAGACCAAGTTCCAGCCTATTGTAAATCTAAGATCTACACTGGCACTGAAGAATTCTGTTTCGAGGAATTACGAGGTGCTAGGTATATGAAAATGAAGAAAGAAAAGTTGAAATTGGAAGAAGAAAAGAGAAAAATACAAGGTTTGTAGTCAATTATCTGTTCTCTGCAGGCTCGATTGGCTGTATTTTCTAGCGTACAATCCAATCAAAGGGCTGCACTTACAACGTCAGTGAAACATAAATAATGATTATTGTAGTGAAGGTGTATTGTGTCGTTCATAATATATTATTATGGAATGAGATTAACTTGTGTTACCAATTTGAAATTGAAAACTTTCTTGATCGTTTGTGTTGAAGTCCCATGGCCTTAGGGATATGATAGTGAATCACTAGAAACTTGACATGGTAAAGATAGTGAATCACTAGTTGCTTGACATGGTAAAGATAGCGAATCACTAGAAGCTTGACATGGTAAAGATAGTGAATCACTAGTAGCTTGACGTGGTAAAAATAGTGAATCACTAGTAGCTTGACATGGTAAGATAGTGAATCACTAGCAGGTTGACATGGTAAAGATAGTGAATCACTAGCAGGTTGACATGGTAAAGATAGTGAATCACTAGCAGGTTGACATGGTAAAGATAGTGAATCATTAGTAGGTTGCAAGATAATGAAGTGAATTCATTTCCATTGTTTTTTGTTTTTGTATGGTCTAGCTGATAAAGAAGAACTGGCCAGAATGAGAGAAGAATTAAAGCAGTACCATCTGTCAATAAAAGAAGAAATTCAACAAGAAAGACAGCAGATCAGACGAGATATATTATCTCAATTACAGACGAGTGTCAGTCAACCATCTTCTTCCCAGACGTCCTCTATTCCTCCACAAACCTTACCCAAACCTCCTCAAGTCAGGTAAGATACAAGTTTCAAAACTCCAATAAAACATAAAAGAGAGAGAGAACCTGTGACATTATTAAGTGTCAGTATTGGCCTCTCCCCTCAGGCCTGTGAATTGTCTTATTGGGAGGCCCTGAAATGCTCTAAATACTACTCTGGCCAGCCAAAATCCATTTGCTTATTTTTTTTGCCTCTCTTAAAAGTAACACCTTGATACTTCCCTTAATGCATTTTATAGATACGTCCCCAGAAGCAACAAATTTTTTAGATGGATGCCTTCTTAGATTTATGAGTGTAATGTCAACTAACCTGCACTTGACCAATCCTAATGATCTGTCTCTATCTGGGTAAAGCATCCAGTCCAGACAGTAAATCAAGGCCTCAAATTCCACATTCTGTGCACGTTAAAGATCGTTCCAACAGTTCAATCTAAAAATCACTTCTAATGCCACAGTCTTGGTAAATTTTCCCTCATTGCACACTGCATTACTTATATACCATCATAAGCACAAGTGCAGAGGCGTGGGATGTAAGAATCTGATATCTGATATCAATTTTTTTGTGACTTATTATTAAACTGTAAAGAAACTAACAAATGTTAACTATACCTAACATTCAACTGATTGTTCTAATGATTATTTTGAAGAACATCAAGTGAAAAAGGGGTGCCAGTTGTCAATGGCAACAGATTAAGTTTAGTTCCACCTGGTAGTTTGGACAATTCCAGGTACGGTAATGGAAATACCTTCATGATTAGCTTTGTAGTCTCTTTTGTAGTTTCTGACAACCTCAATATAAATACTACTGGAAATGTTTCCAATGTGAATTTGAATATCTGCTGCCAAACAGTTTTCTTTATCTGCTTTTGCTTGAATGTATTTTTAAGAAACACAGGCCAACTTCTAGTCCAGGGGCCTTATTCTTCAAAACTTAGCTTAAATAAAATTGAAATTTTAAGAAATACAGTAATCTGATTGGATAAAAAACTAAATTTAAAATTAATTTGAAGGATTGACCAATCAGATGACTGAAACGATAAAATCATCTTAAGTAATAAGTTTTGGGGAATAAGGCCCTAGAGATTTTCAGATTGTTGTAGATTCACTAAAGTAATAATTGCACCATACACAATCACAATATTTATTATGGTTATTGTTGACTGTGGTATTACTGTATGAATAGTATGCCTATTTGTGTTATCTATTTTATAACTATGTTAATTTGTATTCCAGAGAACAAGCCGTGACTAAACAGTTAAATTTCGATGAAATGACAATCGGTACGACAGATTTAAATACTGCAAGTGGTATCCAAGGCAACAGATCTTTAAATCCCAACTCCAGTCAAGTCACGCCTAATTTATCAAACCATTCAGCATCCACAACATTTTCAGCTGGCTCTCGTCATCATGTTAGTTTACCCACACCAGATAGTGATAGTTTATATAGAAGACATGGGGTAAGGA
The DNA here is from genome assembly GCA_030562195.1 of Nipponacmea schrenckii. Taxonomy (NCBI): domain Eukaryota; kingdom Metazoa; phylum Mollusca; class Gastropoda; family Lottiidae; genus Nipponacmea; species Nipponacmea schrenckii. The sequence continues at coordinate 3,758,291 of JAUJPP010000001.1, forward strand.
TCTTGGGAGCCGCGGTGGCTCAGTTAGTTAAACGCTTGCACCCTATCCGAAGTGGTCAGAGTTCAATTCAAGTAAAGGTTGAGATAAACTTACAGCTTTTTCAGCCCAGGTTTCGCCTTGTTAGTAATAGAGGTCGGAAGGACTGACATGGAAAAATTTTATAGTCGTTCGGATGGGACAATAAATGAAGGCCCTATGTGATACAGGCTGTGCACATTAATCCCTCGACAGTTGGAAAAAGAGTAGGCTAATGCTGCTGTCCTGGCAAATTTCCCTCATTGCACACATAAGCCCATTAAGTGCAGAAGAGTAGGTGATAAAACTCTATTCATTTCATTTTTGTTATATTGACATTTATTAACTCAATGTTTCACATACTGATACAGGCAGCGTTATCAATAGAAATGAATAATATAATAAGACTAACAATATATATAGTAAATAATGAGTAACAATAAGTAAAGGGAAACCATTGATATAGAAAGTGTCTTATTCTGCTACTTCTGTATTATATGCAGACTGTCATATTACTATATAAGGTATAAAGTATAAACACTGGGACAGTAAACTGTCAGAACTTCAGAGCCTTGCCCATTCATTATTGAGACAGTCAGATAAACAGTAACAGCTGCTGAACTTTAATTTCTCAACCATTATGTTTTTGTTGTAGATGACAGCTCCATCACCTACAGTACATACGAAAGAAGCGTTACAGGTTGTCATGGGAATGTTCAACTCCTCACTTCACGTTGACCCTCATTGGACGGATCTCTCTGAGAAAATGGAGGGAGTTGAAGAAGTTCAAGGTCAGCCAGAATTTTATCTCTCTAGAATGATTTGTCAATTACCCTCTTTTTTCATTTTGATTTAAAAAAATTCAATTTATTTATCACATTTAAATCTAATTTTTATGTTATAAGGACATTTTGTAGAAAGTTATTATAAGGTTGACTTTAGAACGAAGGCCATATAGATAACAAGTGCAAGGAATTTATAGAAAATACACATTTATTGATATAGTTATGTTTAAAATTGAATCATTCACTTATTATTCCAACCCGGCATAGGGAGCCGCAGTGACTCAGTGAGTTAGATGTTTGTCCAGGGTTAAATCCCTGTAAAGGTCGACTTTTTGATCATTCAGCCCGGTTTCCCCTTGTCAGTGATGCAGGTTGGAGGGACTGGCAAGGGAAAAGCATCTAGTCGTTCAGATGGGACAATAAAACCAAGGCCCTGTGTGCTACAGTCTTTGCATGTTATGGGTCCCTCGACTGTTCGAAATCGCACAAAGAGTGGGCTAATGCCGCTGTCCTGGCAAAATTTCCCTCATTGCACACTACAAGGGGTTGCCCCATCTTCATTAGCCCATGAGGTGCAGAAGAGTAGGGCGTAAAACTAGATTCATTTCATTTCCAATCCAACATATCAATATACATTTTGATTTGGTTCCCCACTATTAGTAATGCAGGAATAATAGAGGTAAAAATGTCTTGTAAGGATATTGATATAAAACATTTCATTATTATCAATGCTCTGTGATATACCAATCAACATTCTATGTTATCTTTTAGAACCACCTAAAGTTGGGGCAGCACCATTTAAAATCTATGATGAAACTAGTGATGCTAATCAGGAACCTGTTCCTCCTCCATTATCGATTTATGTTGATAAAGAAAATATGGAATACCAGTAAGTTTATAATTCTTTATTCTTTACACATACTTTACATACTTCACATAAACTTTAACATACATATAGCACAATGATATATTAATGGTTTATTTGTATACAGAAAATTCCAATAGAATCAAGATGTTATCCAGAACCAGGTCTAGGTTTCAATTCCAGGATAGGTCAAGGTTAACTTTCAATTTTCAACCCAGTTTCCCACTTTCAGTGAGGCAGGTAGGAGGGGTTGATATGGAAAATTGTATTTTTTAAATGGAATAATAAATTGAAATCCTGTTGGCTACAGTATGTGCAATCTTTGATAAATGGAAATTGAGAAAGAGTAAACTAAAACCTTTTCCTATTGCACGCTGCAGTTGGTCCTTATCAGCTCAATCAGGAACAATAATACAGGATTTAATATTATATTTACAGTGTACCACTAGAAAGTAAAGTGAAGAGTGTAAAGAAAGGTCTAGGTTTATGTCAAACAGAATCTACAGTAACCAGTCATACTCCTACTGATAGATCATTACCTAAACCTAATTTACAGGATCATCAATCACAAAATGTAAGCTGATGTTACTAACTTGTTGTTGGTTGAGAAATTTGTTTTCTAATATAATTAAGCTGCATGTTATTGTAATGAGGTTTTCTGAAAATTGTATGTGTTGTTCTATTTGTGTTGTGAGTAAGATTAACCACTTGTAAGGAATAGTAAGCCATCTTGGGTTCCATCACTGTATCCCATAATCCTTTGGGAACAATGTGCTTTTATCTATATATTATAATGGGAGATAATTCCAACAGCTACAGTTGCATTAAGATCATTATGATTTAACCTATATGACAGTGTATTGGGGATTTCCAATTATCAATAAGATGTCTTTGTCCATAAAAACTAAGTGATTGATGGCGTCACTAAACTCATTGATCTTATGTAGATCATAACCACAACCTCAAAATAGCTCTGTATTAAACTAGATATCACTATGATTTACTGTGAACGAATGTTTTTTTAATTTTTATTCAGGTTTTTGTCTATGAGGAAAAGATGGATGATTTAGAAGATGACTTAACCATCGCATCAGCCGGTTTCAGCGCCACGGCTCGTTTGGCGTCAACACCTTATAATCTGTCAAGTGATGTTAAAACATTGTTCGCACCTCCATTGAGTACGATAAAACACGACGCTAACACCATCATAGACGTCCAGCAGAGCGACGTCAACCAATCAACTCAAAATACATCTTTTAAACCCCCGTCTATTAGTCAAGAAAAGACTCTAGATATTCATATGAATACTCCTAATAAGATAAAGTTAAGGTGAGTATATCTCTATAGTTATCTGTCTATACATTGTATATTGTAGAATATTTGATATAATTCATATGGTTTTGACAATATGAAGGTTCATTTCTTGTGAAAATTTAAAGGTTATTTGTAGTATGATTTGAAGCAAGAATAGAGGCCGAATTAGACAAGATACCTTGAATTCAGACGTATTTTTGAAGAGTATTAGGAATGTTTGTACATGGCTAGTACCTCTGAATACTATTTACATATATACAAGTCCCAAGTCAACTCCTAAAAATGGCAAATCATGGCCTTTAGACATGATCCTTTGCCAAATTGTGAAAGGATCTTTATTCTGGTTTATACTAAAATTTTAACTGATTTAATTTCAGTCCTATAATGGAAGGCAGTACAGAAGGAGGTAGTAGTGATGAGTCAACCAAATCACAAGCTAGTAGTTTAGCCTCTAGAAATTACAATCAAAACCATACCCTACATACTAGTCACGGGTTGTCTCGTAACACTACCCAGGGTCTACCTAGCATTACAGAACATTCTACATCTACCACTGCTCCTTTACACTTCCGTCTGGATGATCATGACATGGAGACTCCATTATCCCAGACATCTGCTAAAAAACTCGATTCTAATCAGTCATTGAAACATAAAGGAGCTCAACCTGTGTTAAATATAGAAAAAATGCAAACAGAGGATGTTTATGAAGAAGAGGCCCCTCCCCCACCAGAAATGGAAGAAGCCACAGACCAACATGTGATCGATATATCGTGTTACGTACCTGCTGATAATGATGAGAAGACAGTGCAAGCGTTGACGTCAGTTAAAGATCCATTCGACCCCAAGACCATACAAGACATATTGAATAACCTAACACCACCATTACAATCTGACCCAAGCTACATAGACTGTAGCATGCTACCAGTACCAGATATGAAAAGCAATAGTTATGTTGATTTCGGTAAGTACATAATTATATATTAGTATTATATACAAACTTCATACTTATACATCTTCACCATGTCAAACTATTACAAACTTCATACTTATACATCTTCACAATGTCAAGCTATTACAAACTTCATACTTATACATCTTCACAATGTCAAGCTATTACAAACTTCATACTTATACATCTTCACAATGTCAAGCTATTACAACTTCATACTTTTTACATCTTCACAATGTCAAGCTATTACAAACTTCATACTTATACATCTTCACAATGTCAAGCTATTACAAACTTCATACTTATACATCTTCACAATGTCAAGCTATTACAAACTTCATACTTATACATCTTCACAATGTCAAGCTATTACAAACTTCATACTTATACATCTTCACAATGTCAAGCTATTACAAACTTCATACTTATACATCTTCACAATGTCAAGCTATTACAAACTTCATACTTATACATCTTCACAATGTCAAGCTATTACAAACTTCATACTTATACATCTTCACAATGTCAAGCTATTACAAACTTCATACTTATACATCTTCACAATGTCAAGCTATTACAAACTTCATACTTATACATCTTCACAATGTCAAGCTATTACAAACTTCATACTTATACATCTTCACAATGTCAAGTTATTACAAACTTCATACTTATACATCTTCACAATGTCAAGTTATTACAAACTTCATACTTATACATCTTCACAATGTCAAGCTATTACAAACTTCATACTTATACATCTTCACAATGTCAAGCTATTACAAACTTCATACTTATACATCTTCACATTGTCAAGCTATTACAAACTTCATACTTATAAAACTTTTGTACACAATATGGAATACAGTCATTCATAGCAATTGACAGACCTTTAACATTATGGCTCATTGCAGTCAAGGTACAAGACGTAGTTTATAAAAACATTAGATTCTGGTACCTGTGACACTTTGAACAACACTGATACCAATAATATTGATGCTAGCTTCCATCATATGTCTGTGGTTCCTGTTATATCAGGAATTCTTTACCTGTCAAAGAGTAGAATTACAAAATACACAGATATTAAATTAAGATATATGAGCTGTTTTTTAACTGTTTATTATATTACAGGTGGTGAAATGTATCAAGTTGTTTCTAAAATAGCTGAAGGTGGCTACGCTAAAATCTATAAAGGATTATACATGGATGATGATTTTCTAGATAGTGACAACACCATGGCTCTGTCGACATACCTCGTTTTAAAAGTAAGTAAGAGCTGTAATGATTGAAATGCATTTGTAAGTAATGGTCATGAAAGTCAAAACTTGATTCCTCTAATCTATTCATGTTCTGAATTATCTGTGTTGAAAGTTGAATTGATAACTCGTCATTTTTTGCAATATAGAAAAAGGAATTATGTGATATTTCTGCATTGCTAATAGTTCTGAATACTACAAATCAAAGTAAACATTTACAAAGTAAACACTGTTTTAATGAACTCTCGTTTTTTATCAGGTACAGAAACCCAGTTGCTTATGGGAGTTTTATATTTGTAAAGAAATAGAGGAAAGGTTGAAGAAACTGAATGATCCGATAAATACTGTAAGTTAGGCCATGAAAAAAAAATATCTTGGTTCTTGGTCAATTACCTGGGGAAAAAATGATGCGAGCGGGTTTTTTTTTTTTATTTCTCCAAATGCCTTCCCTTAATAAAAAAAAAAAGGAGCATATTTAGACAAAATTGAAGGCGGGCAGGCTGCTTTATTTTATTTTAATTCTAATCTTTAATATGGGTGAATGGTAGGGACAGGTCCTGCTTATTTACCTTTACTTTAGAAGTTATTCCCACTGCAACAATTGTCCAGGGTAATATAGCAACCCTTCACTTTCTATCATAACAGATCCCCTTTCATGTTTTAAAATTTAAAATCATCTCAAATCAGTGCCCGAGAATCAATACGCTTTATTTTTGTGGCCTTAGTAACTTTTCTAGCTATAGATATATCATGAAATACTGAACTCAAGGAAAGAAAAGCCTCTAGAAATGCCAGAGTAGATACAGCAGCAAAAACAGAAAATGTGATATTCATAACGTGACCATTGACTTTTCATAGGCCTGAGGGGAGGTGGGGGAGATTTGTCTTAGACCAATTGATACCCACTGACTGTACAGTTGTTGTCATGGTATCCTAGTCCCTCATAGTCAACTGTTTCAAATAGCTATTATTGGCTAGGTAAGTGGTAAGAAAGTTGTTTTATAGTAGATTGGTTCAGAGACAATGTAGAACTGACTGTTTATTTTAAATACGTTATATAATTGATATATTGATATTTCAGACTGCTTCAATATTAACAGTTAAAAAAGGTTATTTTTTCCATAATGGTAGTTGTTTAGTACAAGATTACTATGCCCAGGGCACGCTATTGGTAAGACTTGAATTTTATTATAGTGGTATTAAAATTTGACAAAAACCATTGTTTATTTTAAAACTGGAACTTCCTTAAATATTCAGAAGACTTTCGTCTGAATACACGTTTTGTTCGAATCACAAAACAGCAGAGCTAATTGGTTGAATCAGGTTAGGGTTAGGATAATGGTTAATTAGACGATTGTTCACGAGCCTATTAGTTACACCCTGACTGAAATGATTGAATTATAAATAAATGTTTGTGTAGAGGAGAGCTAATAGAATTATAAACTTTTACAATATTCATATTTTGTGGGATTTATTTCAGAATCTAGTGAATGCTTTAAAGTTTTCGCCGTATTTATCATTGGCTGATCTGGAACCGTTTGTGACCTATCTAACTATAGAATTACTTCAGATGATAGATAATTTACATCAGTGTCAGATAATACATGGAGATATCAAACCAGATAACTTTCTTTTACAAAATGTGTAAGTTTATTTTAAACGTTCTTATCTAGTTTGCCCCCCCTTTTTCCCCTTTCCCCCACAGATACAACTTAAGTTCCCATGGGTCCTTTATGTTGACCACATCTATTATGAATATAATTATGAAATAATTTTATGTTTAATTTTGTACAGCCCCAACATCACAGCTAGTTATGATAAATTAAAAGTTTTTAATCAAGACAGCAAGGTATTAAAGTTGATAGATTTTGGTCAGGCTATAGACATGACCAAGTTTCCTAAAGGAACAGTATTTCTAGCTAAGGTAGATACAGATGGTTTTAAATGTATTGAAATGAGAACTGATCAACCATGGACTTACCAGGTAAGAGAAGTCTATACAATACTTCAGTGTACAAATTTATTTATTTATTTTTTTTTCTATGATTCAGTTTTAACCTAATGATATTCAAATACAGCTGACATTTCAAGCCATTAACTCTCCAGCCAATCCGATATTATAAGTGTGTATAATGTATTATGATATTTACAGACTGATTTGTTTGGTGTTATTGGTACAATACATGTGTTAATATTTGGTAAATATATGAACGTTTATCAGAGTAAAGGCAGGTGGCATGCTGCCAGTTCCATACACAGGTAGGTTGTCACAGGAGGTCATTCTAGATCTGTGTTTTCTAAAACCTTTTGTTAGTTGTTGCCCTCCCTTTCCAGCTGATGATTCTTCATTACCCCCTTGAACTTGAGAGCAGTACATTGACTGCAAGGGGCTAGTTCCACTTCAGCGAAATTAGGTGGCAGAGGGTCTTGGGTGGAGTTCTTCCCCGAGGCCATTCCGAGCAGCCATCTCTTTCTATTTGCTAGCCAACTTCCCTCTTTTTTACTATAAAAGGGCTTCCCTCAAATGTTTTTGTCTGTTATTTATCATATTTAAAGTGGTGTTTGTAAGTCGCTCTTGGATACTGATAGAACTTTTTACCTTATAATGATAGGTTTTTCTTAAAAAAGACATACAAAACTTTTATATTTTCTTCTTTCAGAAAATGGAACCAAAGACTATGGAAAGAATTATTTGATACGCTGTTGAACATACCGAGTTGTGATGAGTTACCTAACTTGGCTGCTTTACGACTGAAATTTGAGGACTATTTTATGCGTGACCTGGTTTCTAAATACAATCAAGTAGCGGAGTCAATTCGAACTGAAATGCTGTTTAAATTGTAGACTTTCCTAGTGCCAGGATATCTTTTAATCATGATTAAAGAGATTTTCTAACTTTTTTATGTGTATCGGAGACACAGATAGCATCAATATGAACCATTCTTATTTTCAATCAGATGTCTGAAGTTCCTGCAATTCCACTGAAAGAAAGCATTAGATAACACAAGATAATCAGTGCCTCCAGACACATAAAACTTTATCAAAATCTCTTTACAATATCTTTAAATTCAAGGCTTACTGCAATATTTTGATCTCCAGATCGCAGAAAAACAATGTCTTTGTGTTTTATGACGATAATTTTGTGTGTAGATATTCTCTTTCACTATTGTTTATGATGAAGTCTGTTTGAATGTAGGCCAGTATATTTTTATAGAAAGGGAATGTTTTGGTAAAGTCCGTAAGGATAATGACAAGCATGCATATAGATGTACATAGAGGTGACCGGATGACCAGTATAGATGTATATAAGTTTAGTATTTAAAAGCAATTTTACTGGAAACCCTTGGCATTTAAAAATAATATTTTGCCTAAAAAAATGTGAATGTCCATTTTTGCATAGTTTTTATTTGTATATGATGAATTATGTATCCATATTTTGACTAAAAATCATTCCCCAAAAAATACATTTCGCAAATAAATGGGGAAGGCCATTTATGCCTAATTTCAATTTGTTTGTAGAATTTAAATTATGTATGGTTCTTACATGGAAATAACATTTGAATCTCTACTTCGACTTAACCCTTTGAACCCTGAGTGTAATTTAGATCGAACATATACCCTTAGCTCCAAGCAATATTTCTTAATTTGTATGATGTTAACGTTGTATGACGTCACTTGACAACAGCCGGTGGTATATATCATATAAGAATGAGCCGGTATACCGGCTTCTAGGGTTGAAAGGGTTAATAAGTCAAATTTTTAAAAAGGCTTAATGTTTCAACTAAGTTTTCAAATCACATTTAAAGCCATTTCTAAACCTGCAGTTTTATCGAAATCTATTTAAGAATTAGTGATTCAAAATGTCTGTATGTAAGAACCAAATATAATTTCATTATGTATAATCTTTTGTCATTTTTTCTATATTTTCTTCTTCTCTTCCCTCACTATATCTCTATCATGTTTTAATTCCCTTTTACTGTCAAGGTGGTCGTTGGATTGGCGAGTTCTGAATGTTCTGGGACCTGTTTAACCAAATTTTAACAAAGATACAATCAAGATTTTAAGAAATACAGTAACCTGATTGGTTAATAAAAACTCAATTTTAGTGATTGACCAATCAGATAACTAGAACATTTAAACTGAAGAAATTCAGTCAAACAGTTTCAGAACTTTCTAATTGAACACAACCATTATTGGTTTCATTTTGCAGTGTAGTATGGAAAATTTTATTGAGTTCTTTCTTTACATGTGATGTGTCCCGAAAATGAAACCTCAAACTTCCCAGAGATCTGTGTAATGTTAATAAAGAAGATTGATTTTTTCAAGTGTATAAGTTTATATTCAAAGTTAGAATTTAAAAGAACATAATCAACAAACATAACAATTTACAGTTTTCTACATCAACAGGGATTCTTCAATTTGAACTAACTATAGATCTAGGGGTTTGGTTTCAGTAGTATCTTACAAGTATGTATCGGTTAATGGCCGAAAGCAGTCCAATTACTTACATAATAATCGTGATGAGTCATTATTGGACTGCTCATGGACCTACATAAATACTGACGAAAAATCTTGAGGGCCCCTCACACAAATCAGTATTGAATTTGCAAATAATGAAAACGACCATACTGAGAGTTTCATACAAAATCCATATCCAAGAATCTTAATTGCAACCATACCTAACTATTATTACTACCGTGTAAGGGTCCCTTTAGTTTCTTTCTACATAACAAGGTAGGTTTTGGCTAGATAACAGAATTGACAAAAATATAGAAATAGTGTAAGAAACATTATTTATACTTCAAAATATATAACTAAATCTTATAACACAGGACGGTAGTATACAAGCACCATAAAGTATTTCTCTAGCCAATTTCACCTACATTTAAAAGAATTGAAAAGAGGTTTTCTAGTGTTTTATGTATATCAGGGACACTGATAGCATCATTTTACACCATTCCAGTAATAAATCCGACATCTGTGGTTCCTGCAATTCCACTAAAACTAAGTGTTTAATGATGTCATAATATATGCCTGTATCACATAAGACCTCTTCAAAATTAGTGACATCATCAAACACTTAGTTTTAGTGGAATTGCAGGAACCACAAGATTTCTGATTGAAAACTGAAATGGTGTAGTCATGCAGTGTCCTTGAAACACATACAAATTTAGAAAAATCTCTTTATAACCCTGTAAGTCAATATTGAAGTTTTTCTGACTGACCCTTGGACGGATAATAACTCACAGGAATATTATTTTGATTTATATATGATTAATTCTATTAATTAGATCAAAATATGCCTCAATTTTTACTTTACCAGCTGATAGAGCTCAATATCAGCTATCTGTATAACAGTTGTCTTAATATTTGCTTAATACCAGCTGATAGAGCTCAATTTCAGCTATCTGTATAATAGTCTTAATATTTACTTTACCAGCTGATAGAGCTCAATTTCAGCTATCTGTATAATAGTTGTCTTAATATTTACTTTACCAGCTGATAGAAAGTTACTTAACAAATCCAACAAGTAATTTCTAAAGACCAAAAGAGTGTTAAAACTTTGTATAAAATCTTTACATCAACTTTTAACTGTATACTCCCTTTCAGCAATAAAATATCTTTTCATGCTAAACAATACCTTTAAATCAATAACAAATAACAAAAAAAACTAAACTTAAATTTCTAATAGATATACGTCTCATAGTAATATCACATAATACAAAAAGATTTCATGCAAATATAATACAACAAACTTCATTGGCTGCTCTAAGCTTGATTTCCATTGGTCACTACTAAATAGTAGCACAAAACCTTGTTTCATTCAAAAGTACACAAAATAATCACTATAATAAAGCAACTAGGTTTTGATTGTCGAAGACTAGAGCGAACGTTTTTGATCTAATTATGAGTTTGATCAAACAGGCCTTTCCTGATTAATGACATCAGCAAACTTAGTTTTGGGGAAAAGTTGTGGTCATATTGTGAAGACTTAAATAGAATAATATCCAGATTGTAAGAAATATAGTAGCCTAATCTTATTGGATAATAAATTTAAATTTAAAATTAATTTTAGTGATTGACCAATCAAAACTTGAATACTTAAATAAGCTCGAGTTAAGTTTTTCAAGAATAACGGCCCTGATTATTATACTTGATATAAATAATGAATCAAGACGACTAGACACTAAAGACAGTAAGTTATAGCACAATAAAAACAACTAAAATAACGTAAGGGATAATTTAGACCAATAGAAATCAAGCCCATCTCGTCAGCCTGTGTAAAATTTAACTATACAGCCAATCTGTAACCTTGGTTAGATATTACAACATGTTGGGTTTCTTACTTAGATGAACTCATTGAAATCTAGTCCAAATCTGGGCCATTTATCGAAAACATCCCATGATAAGAATTGGTCACCATGTAGACTTCTACACGTGAAAAAGGACAATTTATTTTCCTTATTTTACTAAAATATTCAGGTAAAAATTTGATTTTACAATAAATCATCATTTTTCAGAATCTGTACTAGATTAGAACATTACACAGTCAAAAGCCAATTAGGGTTAGCTATGCACAGCCTAATACAGTGTCAATAATTTTGTTCTCTATCATATACATCAGAGAAAAGACTGTTCGACTCCAGAGAAAAATAAAAATCCAAAAGGCTTCAACTGAGATTCAAACACCTGACCGCAAAGTTGCTAAGCAATAGCCAAATGTACTAGGTCAACGTGGGACAAATACCCAACATGTTAAAATACCATAGTAATTTCATTTCATGGCAGAAATTTCAGAATTCTGAAAAGCGACTGATAAGTCTCTTAACAATACCAGACCAATGTTTCTTGGTTTTGTGTTGCCAGGCGACATATTCAAAAGATTCTAGAAATTTCTACCATAAAAAACAAGAACTACAAGTGGACCATAATTAAAAAAAAATGTGGATCACATGATAATGAAAGGTTTAAGACAATTAACCGGGATGAATTAATTAAAATATATTTTACAGTGAAATCATTTATTATTTTGTGGATGGGTAGTCCATTCCTTGGTGGGCGACAATTCTGGCCTACCTACTTCCTCTCAAGTGATATCAGGATGGAATATGACATACTGTTGCTCCAACCCAATTTTGGAAGCTAGTTTTTGAGAATTTCATTGTGACTAAGGCCATTTTGAACTGTAAATACAAAGCTGAATCATTAATGAGTTCAACTAGACATTTCAAACATTCTATCTATGTCCGTGTGTCCCTCACAGTAGCCCACTACAGTTGAGGGTGGACTTCTCTTAAGGAGATGTAGGAGTCAATCTATATTTAACATGTTTCCATAGATAGCCAGGGGCCTTTCTCAAATACTTAACTAAGATTAAATCCAGATTTTAAGAAAAACATTTATTCTTATTGGATAATAAAACTTAATTTAAAATCAATGTTAGTGATTGACCAATCAGATGACTAGAATCATTTAAAATTAAAGTTTTTGAGAATAAGGCCCCAGATTCCTAAAGATATCAATCTAAACCCCAAATTAGGATGCATTATGACTGACATTGTATAACACCAACTTGATGTTTAACAGAGGCTTGTGTATCTTAACGTATTGAATTGAACAGCCTTGCCAGCCATGTCTAGCACAAATAGCAAAATCAACAGCCCTGCCTCCTAACTTATTTTATAAAGATTTCACAATAAAACAAAAATCACTATTAACAACAGTTCAGTCTATTTACAGAGTAGTATTTTTTATACAAAAATAACAGTCAAAAATCTCTTCTCTTAAAAATATTAAACAATTTATACATGAGAACCTCTTTCATATTTAAAACCTTTTTTTAAAAGGCAGCTTGTATGTTTCAAATGGTAATCATAATTTAAAATCCATCTCTTAGAAGATTGTCAAAACAAAAAACCCTCATAAACCCTGATCTTTATAAAGGCAGGATGTTATGATACATAGTGTTACATTTGTGCCTGGTGATCCACTACTGGTGATGTCTACTACCAGACATTTTAGAGCTATAATCAGACATGACTGGTTAATACTGAATTAACAGCCCTGCATCTGATATTAAAACTTCATGAAAAAAAACTGAAGAGATAAAAATTATAGAAAAAATATCAAAATGTTTTTAACATTAAAATTTTACAACAATAGGACGGAAAGAGAAAATATATTGTAAAAATTAAAACTAATAATAAACTTTCAATAGCACTGTTGGCTTTAATTATCACATTTTAATCTATATTTATAAAAAACAAAATTTTCAAGAAAAAATATTTCTTTTAAGGGGAAATAGGCTATATATATATACCATAGAACGATGGCCTACATGACTTCTCATTTGAAAGTGGGTTGTATACAGTCTAATCATAATTAGACCACAATTTCATGTCATCATTAATTAGCCCAAAATTTCAAATGGAAGGTAATTACACTAAAATTGGTTCTACAACCAGATTAATACAGATTAGAAAATAACAAATCCATATATCGTATAGTAGCGAATATAGAACGCTAGTCCTGTCATTCGGGTTAGGATCAAGAGGGCTGGTCCCCAGTAAATTAGAATAAAGCCCCAGTAAACCTTTTTCAGTTTAATTGAGATTAATTAATTTGTCATTTATTATCTTATAATTATCTCCAATACCGGTTTTGTCATGGTCTTATTAACCAGTATTAAAGAAAGAAAGAAAAAAAGAAGAAAACATCGAAATAAGAACAAAGTATCTATAACAAGAAATCTGATTGGATGAGATTTCCTAGAAAGATTTTTGATTGGACAATATTTAGCTAGAATCTGAAATTTCCTCACTTTTATTACGACAGCCACAAGGAAGTATGATGAATTGGGGTGTGGATGGACACAATGGTTATATATCAGATTCGATGACCACAGATATTTAAGTACAACATTAGCCTCCATTTTGATTTGTTGACTCTAAATACATAAATAAACAAACAAGACAACAAGGTGAGACTAGAATAATAATTAGGTCCACTAGCAATTAGCTCAGAGATTTTTGTCATGTGGTGAGATTCGTGAATTTTGAGCTATCCAGCAATCAAATATACTGTAACTTGGTTAACGTGATCATGCTGACCCACCCAGTTTTACAAATGAACTTTCCTTAATAATTACATAACACTATCGTATTCATCGGAGATTGTATATTCAGAAGAGTTCATTATATAATTTTGGGGTTCCAATTGGTAAATAGCTTACAACTTTGTATATACTTAATTACCAAAATCTAACTAGAACACAACATACTACAGCAGTAGCAGGTAGTGATTTTTCAAAAAAATTCAAGTTGAAATTTATCTTAGTGTGTCATCAGTTATACTTGTCCTATCTTTCTCAACCATCATCTCACAATGTCAAAAAAATTCTTACAACAGAAAACAATGGTCAGCTTTTTTGAGATTTGATTTGATCTCACAGCGTCTGCTATGAGCATCCAGTACCAGAGTCTACTGTGGCTAGGAAAGAACCAGGTTCCTACCAGCGTGCACTACCAGCGTCCACTAAGACTAGGAAAGTCTGAGCGTGATCGTTGTACCATGTTATTTTGATCCGGGGTATCAGCAGTAGTATAGGCGGTACTGGATGAATTACTCGGAATATTAACATTGCGTAACGTCTTTCTTTTATTCATATCTAAAACAATAAATTACATCTGTGTAAATTATAAGAAGTTTATTGGTACTTTTTCAATACATGAGTAAAACAAAATGTTATATCCTTCAACTTTCAATTTCAACTTTGACCTTCAACTGTTACTTGGCAACAAATAAACCAAAACCATTTATCCTTCATCAAATGAAAAAAAAGCTGTGGGTTGGGCATGGGAGTTATATTATACCTTCTGATAGTATTTCCATTTTCAATAAGTCAATGACAAAGTAGCATCAAACAAAATTCCTTTGTGACCTAACTGAAAAGGTGGAGTTTTTCTAAATTGTTTTAAAAAACAGAAAGCAATACTAAACCTACCTGCAATGGCTAATAACATTTTTCTTCTGGCTCCAAACGTAGAAATTCCCAATTCTCGTAGATCCTGATCGGTAAGAGTTGTAAATGTGGATATATCGATCTGTAATAGATGACAAATTTATCTTTAGCAACATTTCTGAAGAGTTTAACACTTTATGCATGTTTATTGCAAGATTAGTATTGTGCATAAAAATGATGTTCCTAGAAAACATTGGTGCTCGTACACAAGTGGGTAACAAGGAATGGCTGGTAATGAAAGGCTATGCCCAGAATGGCCTCTGATGCACCGAAATTGATCCTTATTTTCAAAATTTTCCTGGGGGAGAACCACAAGCCCAGACCCTCTGTCAGTGGTGCTCACACTTCGTGGTCAGAAGAAAAGTGCAAATTGCCTCATAATCATTCAGGAAGATGATCCTGTGGTTTTAAGATTACACTCTGAGGCCTTGAGACTCTCTTTGGGAGTCCACACTCCACAAATAAAATTTACAATCAAAAATAAAAAGTGACGTACCTCTTGTTGTGAAAATAGGTCAGTATATTTACCCAGACCCATGGTGGTAAATAATTCAGCCAAGTCAGTTTTATGTGACCAATTTTTACAGGGTAATATAGCACTGTCAACATGACTACTGTTACTTAGACCAAACTCATCTGAAATACAGTACAAATATTTTAACACTTAAAAACTAAATCTTACATTAAAAATTACATTGAAATAGGAAAAATGCAATAAAAATGTGTAGTAGCCAATACAAGGGTCATGATAGGATACGTATCGCGATACAAGGGTCACGATATATGTATCACGATACGTGGTAGTAAATAAATAGTAACACTTTTTCTCCAAGGTTGCAATATTTAATAATTTTAACAGTTACATTTAAAGGTAACAGAATGTTATTACTAGTAATTCAACTAGTTTTCTGAAATATTACCCTCTTTTTTATGGAATGCCATGTATTGTCAAGTATCTATACACAACCTTGCGATACAATAAGCTTATTGTGGCATGTCATATCGTGATACATTGATTCAGCGATATATCATGCCACCACTAGTAGCTATTAAGATTCTGTAATGTACATAAAATACACAATAAAAAATATCGAACAATTAAAAAGTTTTTGTGACTTACATTTCTTTCTAGGACTAGGATATTCACCAGGGGCTTTGTTTAAAGGAGCATTAACCGGTACAATCTGATCTCTCCATGGATCTCGATCTAAATCTATACCTTCTGATATATCATTGACTGGTGACTTTAAAAAAACATTACAGGAATTCAAATCAAAGTGACAATTCAAATATTAATGATAATAACCACACCCATAAGTAACCTGGGTCCAGTCAGGACCGCATACGGTTCGCTTTAAGAGGGCCAAATTTCTATGGTTGTCCAAACGATTGGCTTATCATAGCTTGATAAATTTGAACTAAACCTTTTCTCAGATGCGATATAATGATAGGATATCGGCACGTCTACAGCGTCACAATGTCAAAATATATTTCGCATAAAATATTTCGTTATCTATACAAAGTTGAACCAATGATGATTTTATCAAAAAAACGCAACAGGACATTTTTTCCAGCGTCCCAAACCTGGATCATTGACAGGGAGAAACCAGGGTTGAAAAATCCAAAAGTTCATCTCGACCTTTGCAAGGATAGAACCCTGGACCTTCAGGATAGCGAGCAAGCGTCTTGCTCAGTGAGCCTCTCGATGAATCTATCAAAACATTTACAGATATTCTACCAGTCCCAACATACTGTTAGCAGCATGACCTCAGCTTTAAAAAAATAATTATTCTGAGTCGAAACATACCTGAAATGAGGCCATCGTGGAGTCACATTTAGAAGAAATACCAATCTGTCCCATTCTCTCTCTAATGGCTGATTCCGGCATGGACTTGGAGAATCCCATACCAGACCAGGCGTCAGTAGGGTGTCTCGATTCACCTTCAGGTTTCTTTCTTATAGCTACAAATATACAGACATTATTAGTTTGATCTGTTTGATAACGATAAGAGGATACTTTTTGAAACGTAGCAGTATTAATAAACAATAGTTGTAATCCATAAAGACTTCTTCTGTGTTATCCATTATTAATTACACCACTAACAAAGAGTATATCTAGACATAAATGGCTAACAATACTACTTCATCATTGCTTGATAAAGATGTGAGTTCCCTTCTCTAAACGTCCCAAGTTATTTATTAAAGTAAACGTCATTGCTTGATAAAGACAGGAGTACCCTCGTCGATACGTTGCAAGTAACATTGTTGCTTGATAAAGACAAAAGTACCCTTGTCAAAACATTGCAAGTTATTTAAATAAGTAATTTTTATCTATACAATTGTATCCAGATATATATTCTCCAATTACTAAATTATAGTCCAATCAGAACAACTTAACGCTTTTTACATGCCAGTCCCTCGGACCAGCATCACTGACAAGATTAGACCATTAGATTTGGAATACAATAAAGTTCAAATACCTTTTAAAGCCATCAATTTTTTCTCCTCATAATCAAAAGGTGAAGAATAAGACATGGCTGAATAGAGAGAGGATATAGAACTCTTTCTTTCAATACCAGGAGCTAGTTTATCAGAGCTGTTAGAATTAGTAAGTGACACATCTGACTGGTCTCCACTTCTAAAATATATAACATTATCAACAATGAAGATATGTATACAATTAAAGTTAAAACTGCATGAAGAATGTAAAAATAAATGAAAAGAAAGAAAGAAACAACTATATTTTACAAGGATAACAACTTAGGTTCACATGTCCGCCATGACAGGGATCCTTTCTACCAGTTGGTCCTTAGAAATCCATTAATAGGACAATGTGATGTAGATTTTGGGCAATCTCATAATCTTGCATAATACATTGTAGTATATTCTAGAATATTGCAGAGGTATATATAAGCAATAAACTGTTACACTATGGTGGTTATGGTCGTATATCAGGACAAATTGAATAAATTGATACTGTACTTGACAGTTAGACAGTATCATGTCCATGTGTATTTGACCTAATTCTGATTCATGTAAAGTGAAGAGTTTATTGTCATTATTAACCTATGGCAGTTATGGTTGTATATCAGGACAAAGGTTGGCTGTAAAATTGAAAAACTGAACCAAGTCTCTCTGCAGTATGTATGTTATACATGGTTAAGGAAAACTTCTAAAGAAGAATGCTGTTACTTACCCAATATGTCTGTCCAAAAACATGGACTGGGATTTGGTTAAAGGTGGGAGGCCAGTAGTAGTTTTACTCAATCCTAACAAATCTAATGTATGACCACTGCTAGATAAGGGGGTATCCCTCTTTAATATATCACCAATGGCACTGCTAGCTGTCTGTATACCAGAAAGATCTATAATATCAAATTATCAGATATGAAATGGAGTTTTACACCCTACTATTAAAGTTTACACTTTATTGACCCTAAAAGCATAGAAGCACTAGATATATGTCTACACCCAACCCAAACCATATCACTGAAACCACAAAAATGAACCACTGTCAAATTAATTTAATGTAACTTGTAATTGCCTACCTGGATGACAAGGACTACCTAGATTGATGGGACTAGAGCTGGATGTTGGAGTCTGATGAGGAGAATTCGTTGAATCACTGTTATTACAACTTGATGCTAAAATTAAAATCAAAATCAATGACAAATGTATAACTTAAACTTTGCTATTCTGCACCTGATTGGGTAAATTAAAGAATTTTATCCCTCATATTATGCAGATGAAGGTCAAGGTTAGCGCTCTTCAAAATAAACACAAATAAAAGGTCACAGTTCATAACCTGTTGCTACCGACACAGTACCATAAATATCTGTCCTACTTGAAATCCTTATTGAAATTAGACCAAACTTTTAGTGCCTCTTTATTACCTTTTAATTTGATTTAGACAATTCAGTGTTGATCTAATGGTGGGACTTTTGACCTTACCTGTTTCTGCAAACAAGAGATATATTGAGAAGCATTCAACACTGAATATACCTTTTGTTCACGGCACAAAATGGCAGAGATGGAGACAACATAAATCTGTTTTCAATATGGCATTGAAAATAGAAGTTAATTGAACATTCACCTACCTTGGTTAAAACAAGAATTAGGTTGCTGTTGAATATTTTGATGTTGTTGATGCTGTTGTTGATGATGATGTTGTTGATGATGATGATGTTGTGGTATAACTGAAATAAAGTCACTGGACGGAGGATACTCGTTCTGGTAGCCATTGACTCCAGGTAGATTGTTGGTGGACGGGATGACACTGGCTGGACATTGAGACATGATATTTAACGGTGTAGATTGGAGGGCAGCAGAACAGGTAGTCACAGGGGCGACCACCATCAGTGGACTGTAGACATCTGAAACAAGAATTCATAGACTGTAGGTATAAGGGGTTGAATAATTATACTATACACTCAGTTGTTTCAAGTTCTGCTACATTCTGACACTAATATTATCAATTTGCACCTTTCCAATTTTCAAAAATATTGTAAAGAGGTCGTCTGGTTGAAACTTGGAAAGGTGCAAATTGATCCCTATAGTGTTCCTTATATACATTAAAAATTCAGAAATCATCTCCACAATCTGTTTAACTTTACACTTTGACAAATTCCAAATTTAATATGCACAGCCTGTAACAAGCGATCATTCAGGTTAGCGAGCCCTACGATAACGTGTCTGACCTAGTTACCAGAATCAGGAGACAAGGGTAATTAGCAGACATTTTAAACATGTGATCTTGCCAAACTACTTTTCTATACTGAAAACTTTTCAGTGAAAAATATCATGACCCTTTCCATCATTCAACTGATTTCGTCTGGCGTTGTTATTTAATTGAATCTGACTAAGATTGGGTCCGTTATTTCTAAGACATAAGAACGACGCAATTGTTTCATATGTTTAGTAAGCGTCTAACTCACTGAAATATCATGGCAACTACCGAATGGTCATATATAACAATAAAGAAGTGTAACGTGTACATACTATGTGTATTCTGTATCCAATGGTTCGGACTAGTGGGGGAGGGTACATTATGTGGGCTGGACGGACTTCCATGACCGTTTAACATGAGCAGTGAGTTACAAGTAGAATTGGTGTTCACGTTTAATATACTCTGACCTATATAGCCTGAAATAGAAATATTAATACAGAACCTGAGACAAGTTATTATTTATAGTTTTTGCATTAAGCCATCTTCAGACAGCTGGTCTGTGTCTCTACTGAAGTTTGACAAGTTGAGATCTTCAGACAACTGACCGATTTTAAAGAATAGGCTAATGCCCCTAATTGAACGTTCATTATCTTCATTAGCCCATTAGGTGCAGAAGAGTAGGATGTAAAACTCAATTCATTTCCAATCATTTTCCATTTCTCTAATGTAATATTATATCTTCAGAATTTAACAAAAGTATAACATAATTTCTAAAAATAATGCATTTAACTTGACATTCCTTAACAACAAAAACTTCAAATTCTCAGTATACATTTCTTCTAGTTAACAAGATTATTTCACCAAAAAAACATAAAAATACAGAAAAAAAACCATTTCAGTGAAATTTTGTCTTTAAGTTCTCATTACTTATAGTTAAAATTAAATAGTGGGTGCCGATGCCAAAACAAACAGTGTGAGTACCGCCTGCTACAAATTGCCTTGGCAACCATCCCTGATATGTCATTAAAATAATCCCCATCATTACAGTACCACTGTATGATCAATTTTTTCATCTTATGTTAGTGGACCCTTTCTTCGCAACTAGGTCCAGGTTTCTGACCCCCTAATCCTAAATTCATTCAGCCCCACCCCCACCCTAATGTACAAGAATGTTGTTGTATATCTGTGACACCTGGTAAGTCAACTAATAAATATTTACTCTTATTGTAAATTCTAAGAAGTGAGATCACCTTTCTTTTTAGTTTTTTTGATTACGGCATAAAGGCAAATCCAAAGATGAATATTTAAAAATTTTAGACCCAAATTTCAGAACTCAAATTTTATCTTTTTAGTTGGTATTTTCTAATAAAAAACATTCTAAGTGTGTTTACAAATATTTATATGTTCATAAAGGGATTATATTTTATACAGGGATGAGCTGAACCTGTCTGTAAAACGTGGAATCAGTCTTAATGGATGTAATGGATGGAGCTGTCAGTAAAATTCCTTGGTAAAACCATGTGTCAGTTATGATGTTATCCGTAAACTACTCTGAATGGGCCGTTGGTAATATAGAGATGTTACATTCCCCAGTCAAAATAGTCATGCTATCCCCCTGGTTATACATTTATGGCACCTGGTAAATCTATTGATGAATATATACTCAGATTGGCCGAGTTCATGTATTCCTTTAAGCGAGCACCAGGTGTCCATTAATCTTTATTTAATACCAGTGACATTCATTTGAAGATTTAAACTTTAGTCTATAAAGACTGGGAGGTAATTGGAAAAGATAACTCTCTCTCTTTTTGTCCCATTAATTTTAATTTTATGGGGAAAATTTTAAAATTCAAGATAATAAAAGAAACAGCTTTTGTCTGAAAAATTCTACATTAAAACTTCACAAGATTTTAAATATTTTTGGAAAAAATTGAAAATAAATGTGAATAATTTTGAAAAATTTTTCTACATGAAAATAAAGGACTTACAGATATTTTTAAATTATCTTTTCCTGATTATAAATCAAAACTAGTTTTCTATAATAGAGTCTTTCAAATATTTCTATGGTAACAATTTTTTTATTTTCTATTGGTCTAGACACAGACATGTAAATCTAGATCTTTTATAATCTGTACATCTAATATAATATCCTTCCTAAGGCCTCATTAGTAAATCTTTTCTCTTACAACTTCTAACAAGGCAATCATTATATACAATTTGTTTCTGAATCTTTCTTCAAATTATTGACTTTTAAAGGGTCAGTATGTAAAATTTTCATTATAAAAATCAATGTTATTTACATCTATGTTTCTTTTTGATCTAACTGAATTTGTTTAAAAGCTAATAATATTTATTTGAAATCTAGCTTTTTCAACACTGCATCAATTCGAGAAGAGAGTCTACATAGCTAATAATATTTATTTGGTAAGCTGTTACTAAACAGGCCTACAAACTACCTTCAGAAAATCGAACAACAATCAAAAAATTGAGAATCAAGAGGCAGATGAATGGTCTCACTTTACCAGCAGATTATCAGTTTAAGTCCGATAATTCTTTCACAATATAATTCTTTCTTATCATTTAAGTACTTTAATAGATAAAGGATTCCACAATTTTAATGAGCTGTATAAAATGACAAGCAGACTGTTTAAATGGTAGTAAATCACAAACACAGTGATAGATATTAGTACACTGCGTCTGTTAATCTAAAATGTGGTCTCATCACTTCAACTACTTGACTTTCAAGGATGGTAAACAGCAAGTTTTAGTGTACAAAAATTTAGGTAATAAAATTTGCAAGTTATACTGCAGGGTTCAAGATAGGCGGTATCACATAACAGTTTGTGATATAATTTTTGACAACATGTGTGCATTTTACGTACAAAACGCAATTTTTTTTTGTATTAAATAATTTTTTCTGATTAATATAATTAATGAATTAAAGTACTTCTCGATGCCCGACTAATGAAATTAAGTTTGCCCGCACTTTCCTATTAATAGTGTTACACTTGTTTGACTGTCTGTTTGAAATTTGCAGCGCGTCTGATGCTTTCTTCAGTGGCTTTCCGTTGCTTGGAAACATATTGGAGGTGTCATCCCGTGAGCATAAATCAAATGTAACCACCTCACAGATTCTCGTAAATATGCACTGCTCACGTGACGTCCATTTCAAAACAACGGATAGGTTACTTCTGACAGTTCAGAGATTATTTATCCAACCTCCTTTGATTAAACAGATCACAAAACTGCTATACATTTTCAATTCTCAGAGACAAACTGCTCCACAAAATTGTAAATTGCTACTCGATTTTGTCCTATAAGACAAAAAACTGCAATACAAAGGATGTATTTCCTAAAACTCTAATTTAAAGGGATTATAAAGAGGTTTTATAAATATTTCATATGTATTGGGATGCCGATATCAACTTGCACAATTCCAATTTTTAGTCAGACCCTTAATCTATTAGATAATATCCATTTAACTAAATAATTATTGAAAAACACTTGTTACTAAGTCTAATGGATTGTTACTAAGTCTAATGGATTGTTACTTTGTCTAATAGATTGTTACTTTGTCTAATAGATTGTTACTTTGTTTTTATAGATTGATTATCAAGTGATTCTTTTGTATAGTTTGACATCAGTTAAGTCCACTGATGAACAACTATTCTGGCCAAGTTTAAAAAATTTTAAAGTTTAATTTTTGGTAATCCTTAGTGTTGGGATACCTTTAACATCAAGTAAAATCTTTACATATTAATAGAGCAGAAACTTTTCTCTAAAAAACACATCAAACCAGATCATCTGACTCAATGCATTCTACTATAACATCTGATATAGGTCAAGCCCTTTAACCAGCCATTTTGGATTCCTGCCAAACATCATAAATGCTTTTTGACTTAATATCTGTTTCTCAGGTCTACTTCCATAAAAATGATAAAAATTATCTTTTAATTCTGATAAATTGAGTTTTTTTCTGTTACTTTATCTAGTTTTTTAAATTTTATGCACAGGAAATTTAACTTTATCACAAACAAAACATCATAAATAATATTTAAAGATAGATGTCTATATAAAAATTTTATATTATTATTTAACTGAAATGTATGAGAAACAGAATTTTCTACAATTTCTACAATTTTCAATGTTATATAGAAAATCTCTTACAAGTCTTTCTTGATATAAAAAAATATGATCACACGCAATAAAAGTGCAAAACTTGAGGCTAAAAAAAAAATCAACAAGTATGTAACTTCTGTCTGAAAAACTTTATTATATAAATGCAAGGTACTCTAGAGTTTATCTTAATTTTCTATGTTTAGATACACAGTATATCTAGGACACTGATAGTATCAATTCACACCATTCAAATTTCAATCAGATGTTTGTGGTTCCTACAATTCTATCAAAATTAATTGTTTGATGATGTCTTGAATATCATTAAAATATTCCAAAAAAACAAATCAATATTTGTAGCTAAAATTCAATCACTAGTTACATTTAGATAGAATACATTTAATTTTTAATTAAAAATTCATTGAATATCACCATTCAATATTCTCAAAATATGAACAAATTAGCATTTTAAGACAAAAACTTGTTCGGAATTCACACAACATTGATTGAACCTAATCTACAATATTATATAAACAGTAGTTTCTGAACACAGTCATATCATCATTTTTAAACCAAGATAAGTCTGTATTTTCCGATAAAGAACATCCTCAATGGTTGTATGTTTATTATTTTATTTATATTATAATCCCGATACCATCGTATAAACTCCAGTGAGTAAAATATTGTACGTTTTATATTTACTCTAATCAGCTGCGATAATATTAAAGAGATTTTCACATGAAATGTAATGTAATGAAGTTAAATATTCCTTATTTATTGGACTAATGAAATGAAATTGAGTTTTACAGCCTTGTGATCTGTACCTGATTGACAAATGAAATAAAATGGAGCTTTACAGCCTTGTGTTCTGTACCTTATAAGACAAATGAAAACAGTAGAGTTTTACATCCTACTTTACTGCACCTGATCGACTAATCAAGATAGAAAAGAATCAAACTATGAACAAATCTAGATATATTTACATATTCAAATTTCATAAAGGAGTTCCCTTTAAAGACAAGAAACATGTAAAATTTCAAAGTTCTCCTATCACTAAATATTATATAAACAAGATTTTTAAATATCTGAATATTTTTATTGCCATCTGATCTGTTTGATTATTGAGTAGAAACATTGCACGAAATGTTTTACATGCAGAATTTCACGTACTAGGGACAAACTGATTGAACTGAGCACAAAAAACACTATCATAATTTACAAACAGAAGATTAAACAAAAATAAAACGGATGGAGTTTTACATCCTACTCGTCTGCACCTGACGGACTAATGAAGACGGGCAACGCCATGCAGTGTGCAATGAGGAAAATTTTGCAACTGTCGAGTGATCTTTAACATACACCTCCTTTAGCACATGGGGCCTCGGTTTATTGTCCCATCCAAATGACTAGATACTTTTTTTTTTATGTCAGCCCCTTCGATTTGATAAAAAAAAAAACTATTTAAAATTGAGTTTGGTGATTGAAAAAATCAGATAACTGGAACATTTAAATCATCTGTAGTTCAGTTTTCATGTAAAAAGCCCTGCTAATTAAAATTGCAAGAGATTTTTACAAGATTGATATCGATGATTCCAGATTGACCGATGATTCAGATGTTATTTGTAAATAAAGGTAACTTACCAAGAGTATTTAAGCCTAAACCAGCAGTTGTACAATTATGACTATACAATATTTCATCACGATTATCAAACCCTAGTAGAAATAATCTAGCTAGGTACATATTGGTTGCATTTCTCTCAATACTCTTCACTATCACAGACTGAAATTTCAACAATGACAAAATTACATAAACATAAAAATTTCTCCTCAGAAACTGCGAATTGGGCACAGTCACTTTTTTTTGTAATTATTTTCAAATGCATGTACCTACAAAATATACTTGTCTTTCTTTATGGGTTCACTGTACTAAGTAAGACCCTTTAGTAAGCAGCCAAGTTTGAACATTTCCTGAGTGAGTGCTTAACACAAGTTTGACTGTAAATTAAAAATGAAATGAATGGAGTTTTACGTCTTACTCTTCTGCACCTAATGGTTTAATAAAGACGGGACTGTAATTTAGAGATTTATCACTTGTTGTAGACGGATATAAAATTTTCAGAAAAAAATTCAGTTTTAGATTTCATTGTTTTGTTCACTTTTATAATAATTGTCCGCAGTCAGTTTTTTGGTTTTGAAAAATTAAATGAATGGAGTTTTACGTCCCTTTCTTCTGAACCGAATGGGCTAATGAAGACAGCACACTTTTGCAATTCAAACCCCAAAATAAGGAAAGGTCAACTTACCTTGCTTGGTTGTTTTGGTTTTGGTTTAACGCTGATATAAACATCTAATTTCTCCATCAGTTGAGATATCTGACCTGAAATAAACAGAATAAATAAATACTGAGATATCTGACCTGAAATAAACAGAATAAATAAATACTGAGATATCTGACCTGAAATAAACAGAATAAATAAATACTGAGATATCTGACCTGAAATAAACAGAATAAATAAATACTGAGATATCTGACCTGAAATAAACTGAATAAATATATACTGAGATATCTGACCTGAAATAAACAGAATAAATATATACTGAGATATCTGACCTGAAATAAACAGAATAAATAAATACTGAGATATCTGACCTGAAATAAACAGAATAAATAAATACTGAGATATCTGACCTGAAATAAACAGAATAAATAAATACTGAGATATCTGACCTGAAATAAACAGAATAAATAAATACTGAGATATCTGACCTGAAATAAACAGAATAAATATATACTGAGATATCTGACCTGAAATAAACAGAATAAATAAATACTGAGATATCTGACCTGAAATAAACAGAATAAATAAATACTGAGATATCTGACCTGAAATAAACAGAATAAATAAATACTGAGATATCTGACCTGAAATAAACAGAATAAATAAATACTGAGATATCTGACCTGAAATAAACAGAATAAATAAATACTGAGATATCTGACCTGAAATAAACAGAATAAATATAATACTGAGATATCTGACCTGAAATAAACAGAATAAATATATACTGAGATATCTGACCTGAAATAAACAGAATAAATAAATACTGAGATATCTGACCTGAAATAAACAGAATAAATAAATACTGAGATATCTGACCTGAAATAAACAGAATAAATATATACTGAGATATCTGACCTGAAATAAACAGAATAAATGACAACTATACTGAGATATCTGACCTGAAATAAACAGAATAAATATATACTGAGATATCTGACCTGAAATAAACAGAATAAATAAATACTGAGATATCTGACCTGAAATAAACAGAATAAATAATATACTGAGATATCTGACCTGAAATAAACTGAATAAATAAATACTGAGATATCTGACCTGAAATAAACAGAATAAATAAATACTGAGATATCTGACCTGAAATATATGATATCCATGAATAAAAGAACAATTATATACTAGATACACCATGTTCCTGAATCAATAAACATGTTTATTAGATGACTAATCTATTCCTAATCTTAGATGACAAGACAGTTTATTAGGACAGACTTTTACAACAGTGCAAATGAGTTGAAGATAAAGAACGTACTAAAACTTTTATATCAATATACAAATAATTCCATGTACAATTTGTACAAGTGTATTAGACAGATCTATGTTCCTGTGATCAAGTACATGTGTATTAGATGGACAGATCTATGTTCCTTTGATCAAGTACATGTGTATTAGATGGATAGATCTATGTTCCTGTGATGAAGTATCTGAGAAAAATAATACACATATATGCAAGCACATGTGAACAACAGCCAAAATCCTATTGAGATTTGACAACAATAATAACAACTTACTTTGTTTCAATTCAATATCATCTTTTACATCAAACATCAACACTAAAGGTAAACAGCCCTTGAAAAAAAAATGGAGTTTTACTTCCTGGTATTCATCTCTTTAATAAACCAGGTTAAGGCATGAAGTGTGCAATACAGGAAAACCGTAAGTTTTCACATTCAATAGCATGCATTGCCTCCTAAATGGTTATTGGAGTATTAGGTTGAACAGAGTACCATCTTGTTTCTCTGTTTGAACCCAGATACATTGGCCACCCTCAGATAAACTAAGTTACTAAAGAATGATAATTTCAACCCCAGGCCAAAGTTTTGAAAGAATTTCAGGTTTTGAGAAAACCTATAATAATCATCGGATTGAGATTCCATTTAACAATTGTAATTTATAATAGACTTTATTTATCCTATCGAGGATTTATCAAGTGTAAGATTCCCCTTTTACGATCAATACAGGAAACTTATCACTTGATGCAGTGATAAACTATATGAACATCGAACACTTAAAAACTAAAAATATCAAAAATCAAAACTTACTATTAATTGTTGACGCGCCATGGCAACACTGTCCATATTGCCAGTAATATATACAGTTCCTTTTCTCTGGGGGGCGCTGGTTGAGGGGTCAGGAAAATGAATACTCGCCCCTGTTCTCTGCATTATTTGTTTGATGTTGACCCCACCTCTCCCTATTATAAATAGATGATGTTGTGGGGCTATTTCTAACTGCATACTTACTGGAATTGACCCCTGAAAAATCAAGATACAACTTTAGCAGGAATTGAAATATTCATTATAGTATTTGTTGAGAGATTATGTCAGTTGATAAGTAATTTTGAAATTCCAGTTTCCAGCAGCTATCCAGTTTCTCCGCGGCTATCCAGTTTCTCGCCAACTATCCATTTTCTCGCAGACTATCCAGTTCCTCGCGGGTTTCCAGTTTCTAGCCAACTATCCATTTTCTCGCAGATTATCCAGTTTCTCGTAGACTATTCCAGTCTCTTGCAATTTAATCCAGTTTTTCGTAGACTATCCATCTCTCGCAGACCATTCCAGTCACTCGCGGACTATTCCAGTTTCTCTCAGACTATCCAGTCTCTTATAGACCATCCAGTCTCTTGTAGACCATTCAATCTCACATAGACTATTCCAGACTATCCTACTTTCTCTTAGACTATCCAGTCTCTCGCAGAATATTCCAGTCTTAACCTCGAAACTATCCTATTCAGATCCAATACTTACATTTCCAGTGAGTTGTTCACCGAGTCGACATGTTGCTTCTTTGACTAGCTTAGCGTTATTTACAGACCCTCGTACTATAACAGTTGTCACGTACATCCTGGGTCGTTGTTTGATACTGACAGTCACGTTATACGTATTCTGTATTTGTTGAATGGCAGGCGTCGTAGTTTCTGGTATCGTCATGGGTAACTCAAACATCAATACTAACGGTAATAATTCCTGAAATCAAAATTACCAAAATTTCAAAATAAAAAATGAAGAGGAAGTATATTGGGTGATTATCATACGAAAAATGTGTCAGAGCTAGTTACCAGAATTAAAACACAGGGATAATAACCGTGTTTCCACTTGGCCAAAAAGCTGGCTTTTAGCCATGTAAAAGCTTTTAGCCAGCGTTTCTGTGTTTCCAATAAAGGGGCCAAATGAAAGTTAGCTTTAAAGCAGGCTTTTTAAACAAGTAGAAACGCAAAAAGCAGGCTTCTTCTTGATCGGCAATAGAGAAGTACTAGATTTACGGTCCCGCACACGACATTGGTAGTCTTGTACATCAGGACCTGTCAATAATGTGCCACTTTTTTGATCGAGACTAAAGTGGTTCTGGAACCATATAAACTGAGTGGAAACGCAGCGTTTTCGGCAATAAAGCTAGCTTTATTTCACAATTTCAAGTGGAAACGCAGTTTATAAAGAATCATTTTAAAGACATAACTTTTTCTTTACCAGAAAATTACATAACCCTTTACATCATTCAACTGATTAAGTCTGGCATTGTAATTTATTGATCTCCAAGTATGTTGGGCCTGTTATTTCTATGACGTAAGAATGACGAGTTTCAAATGGAATGATCAGCTAACTGTTCCTTTGCAGTGTGGAATGAAGGCAACAAATCAATAAAGAAATTGAATAACATAAGAATGTCAATAAAAGAAAGTAAATTTGAAACACCTGGACATCTATCACAACTTTCATTCAAACATTAAAAGATTAAAATCTATCAGGTATAAATTGATGAAAAATCACAGAAATTAAACAATATTTACCCTAATTTGAGCTCTGGCACTTTCTACGCCATTTGGTTGTCCAGCTATGGATACCTGTCAAAAATAGACCAGAGAAAAATAACCTCAGAGGAAAGGTTGTAAACTTTGTACCAATGACAAAATTTCGAAAACACAGGAGAGATATTCTATAGGACGTTTACTATTGGGTGGCTCTTGGTAAATATGATCATATTTTGTTTCAATGAATTTCATTGGTTGAGAGATCAAACCTCCTGACCAATTAAAATTAAGGAATATCAGTTTTCATTTTGCAGTGCAAATCTTCAGTACTTGATTTATTTATCAAAACAAAATATCTAAAAGATCGTGTACCTGATTGCTTTTTTCCTGTATGTTTGACCCTCTATTAGAATCCGGGAAATGTATATGACACCCAGTCTCCTGCATGACACGTTTTATATTGTTACCTCCCTTGCCAATCACATGTGAATGTTCCGTGTGTGACACGTCCATTTTTAACGTCACCCTATTCCCCTGAAAAGATAAAAAAAAAAAGATTTTAAAGTGAATGCAAATAACATCAAAAACATAACTTTAAATAAAATTCAGTTATTAAGAAACATGGTACACTGATTGGATTACAAAATTGAATTTAGAATAAATTTTAGTAAATGGGCAATCATATGATTGGAACACTAAAAGTCATTTTAAGTTAAGTTTTCAAGAATAAGGCCCCAGCTCCTAAATCCATCCCTTGCTTCCATGTTGTTGACGGTAATTTCCTTTTTGGTGATTCTCTAGTCGTCTTTGTGTGTTTGTATATTCGAGAATAAAAAAAATTATAGTTGGTAAAGTTAAAAACCTACAATCTAACACGTTGTTGAAAAAACAAATTTATAACACCCTCTTGCATCCCAGCAACGTATCTGTTATTTTATTCCAAGTGGAAATTGAGATTTTAAAATGAATTAAAAACATTATTTAAATAGTAAGTTATGCAGCTTGATTGTTAGCTTGGGGTCCACAGGGGCTGGACCCTGGCAAGTGAGAATTAAGGCCCACCAATTGACTTTCAGGAGAGATTAACAGTGTCTTCTGCACTGAGCAGATAGGTACATGTATATCATGAATCTTTTTTATCCTTTAGACAGATTAGTCAGCCTTCAACAAGCCATCATCCAGCTTCCTTGAGACGCAACAGAGGAGTTTCAGGCGTTTCCTCATACGGATTTTAGACAGATGCTTGGACAAGAAAAAATATTATGGGCCCAAGCACCAATTCTGTCCCGCCAAATGGGTTAAAGCTTGGATTTTCTGGGTACGCATATTATGTTTTTATTCATCTTCCCGACAGATCCTTGAATCCCGATTTTTTCTTCTACGACCAAATTCGCTGTAACTTGTATTACTGTAGGTCTATTGTAGAACCAAAAATATAAACATTTAGATGTGGATTATGGCCCCTCAGAGTTCTGAGAAATGCATTCTCCTTTCCTAACACCTTATAAGGCTTCATGCCATTTGGGGACACCAGGCGACTGCCACTGCACCAGATCAAAAATTATGGTCTCAAGCACCCGTTCAATACTGCCAACTGGGTTAAAACTTTGATGTTCTGAACTCATTGAAAACTGACAATAAAATAAAGACAATAATTAAGTTATGAAGCATACCTTTTTCTTATTTTTTCCTGCCATTTTTTGTTATATTATGTATTTTATGACTTTTACTTAACTACAACACTAAGTCACTACATTAAAAATCTTCCATGGCTTCTCCTTTCGGCTTTAAATCATCAGGTTATCTAATTATAACGACAGTTTAATATAATACTTCTTTAATTTCTAGACAGAATTCAGACTACAGAAATCCTGGTTAACTTTATCCAAATTCTCAGGTAATCAACAGAACTTAGGCATCAACAGATGACATGGAAATCTTCCAGGTAAATTAAAAACTCAAAGTCCAAGAATTTCAGGAAAACTTGGCACCAAAACTAATTGAACTGCCTAGAATATTCAACTGCTTATACAGTTGACATGGATTCCAAGATCTTTATAATATTCCCTCCATTCCTTCTGTTAAATTCCAGGTAAGTTAGAATCCAAGAGTCCAAGAAATTCCAGGTAAACTTGGCACCAACTGTCCCTTTGCAGGTAAAAATGAAGAATGAGAATCAGAATAAGGGAGTTGGTCTTTATCAAAAATATTGAAATAATAATGAAATATTTGTCGGTATCTGTCATCACTGTGACGTCAGTTTGACTCATTGTTCTGATTAGTAAGACAATTGTGGCAGTCACTGGAATTCCCTGTTACTATTTATAAATTATTGATTAGCAGTCCTGACCAATCACCTGTGTCTGTTCCCTATTACTATCTATAGAGGTAAATCAATGATGTATTAACGAGATTATTGATCTGTGTTCTACCTGAATCATTGAAATACCTGACAGATGACGTGTTTAAAACAATAGGCATGGAATCTCAAATATTTCATTCTAAAGATGCTAAGAAAGCTTAAAGCCATAGGATTGGGCATGAAACTTAGACACTTATAATGTATCTTCTTGTGTCTTCAACATGTATCTTTGTGTGTCCGATAGTATCCTGCCCTGTATACATTAGGATACAATAGCCAACATTGGTGTTTCGGCAACATGTATCTTCTTGTGTCCACAACACACCATGTGTCCTAGTGTACACAGGCTTTAAAAGAATAGCCTGGCGCTCAGCTCATGCCTTGACAAAATTTATCTATGATGTGTCTAAAACAATAGGCAAGGTATGTCAAATATTCTTAGGTCCAAGGGGCTGACTTTATAAAATGCCATAATGCCATTTAGGGTTGGGCAAGAAACCCAGAATGCTGATACCTTGACACATTTTATCATATAACATGTTTAAAATTATAGGCATGATATTGAGGTTGAAGGGGTTGATTTGAAAAATGCATTTAGCAATCAAAGAGGTGTTTTGGAATAACTAGGCCATAAGGATTGCTTTAGAAACCCAGCCCCTTCAAATAAACATAGGCAAAATACCTTGACAAACTTACTCTTATGAGTTAGTGTAGGGGAGAGTCTGAAGACTTTTGGGCTGCTGAAAAAAAGAACTACAGATCATGCAGATAACAGACAGAAAATGTAAATAATACAAAAATTTATCCACTAAATTGCCCCCATACAAAAATAAAATTAAATATCTCTCTGCAATGATCTGGAAGAAAAAAATACACATGATAATTTCCACTTAAAAATGGTTATTGCAGAGGCCCTCAGATGAAAGGTCAAAAATCTGTGAAACCGCCTATTTATCTTTAATTTCTAATTAAAAACTATATGAGTTGAAATATAATTGTTGATTATGACTAAGATGTAGGTCGTGGTTAATTAGGGTTTAATGTCTAGTGAACAGTAATCAGGTCAGTTGGAAATTCCAGGTTTGTCTGAATAACTTGTTTCATCAACTGAGTCAGATGGCAGGATGAACTTGTGAACTTAATGATGACTATTCATTGTGGCATTATATTCAATTTGCTACTCTGGGGGAAGCATATTGAACAGGTGGATATTTGAATAGGTGGGTAGGGTGGGGTCTGTTGATTAGTGAATGGCTTAAACAGTAGGTCAGAAGGAGAGGAAGGGGTCTTTTGGTGGGTTGGGATGAGGTAAATCTGTTGGTAAGAAAGGACTTTAATTGAGAACAGGACTAAGAGTCTAAGAAAGGGGGTAGGTTCAGGATGTTGGATTTGGCGATATTCATTAAAGAAAGAGGTCAGAGGTCACTGGTAACTGAGTTATCAGGAAAGATGATTGACCAATGAACAAAATAAGAACACAACCTAAGTTATAAGTTCTCTATTTTAAATTTTAAAATCGTTGTCAAAAGTTTGTCAAGGGCCTAGCTTCTGGACCTTAATACCTAATAAACCCTGGTAGATCAGCCAGTTAATAGTATCCTTGTCAAATTATGTCATGTTTCTTGCTTTCTTTCTAAGAAATGAAAATAAAATGAATGGAGTTTTACGTCTTTCTCCTCTGCACATAATGGACTATTGAAGAAGAGCAATGCCATGCATGGTGCAATGAGGGAAATTTCCCAGGACAGCAGCATTAGCCTACTCCTTTTGTGATTTCTAATTGATGAACAGCCTGTAGCAAAAGGGCCCTCCGTTTATTGCACGTAGTCTTGGTTTATTGTCCCATCTGAACGACTAGATGCCTTTTCCATGTCAGTCCTTCCAACCTGCATCACTAACAAGGTAGAAACCGGGCTGAAAAATCAGAAAGTTCATCTCAACCTTTGTTGGGACTGAACCCTGGACTTTTATTTTAGCGAGTATCTAACTCACTGATCCACCACGGCTCCGGACTAAGTAGTAAGTGATTTAATTCTATGAAATATCAGTAATGTAGACATGTTATTTATAAAACTAAGTACTTTCTGATTACAGGTGAGAAAACATTAATGAAGCATCATATAAAAAGTTCAAAAATTATAAACTAATTAGTAAAAATCAAAAAATGCACAAGTCTGACTTTTATCTCCAGAGGTGATTAAAACACTAAATAAAATTTGTTGGTAAACTGTCAAAAATTAAATGTAATTAACAGACTAAGAGGTTTGTACACAATATGTTAAGCATGTTTGAGGTGTGTACACGATATGTAAACGATGTTTGATGTTGAGTTTAGAAAATTAGTAAACAAGATACACCTTGATTGGTGTTCGTCAAAATATTTTATAAACTTGCTGTCAAAATATTTATTTGGAAAACATCTTAATTTAGAGATATCATATTGAATTTGTCCATATATTCATACTCGCATTTAATAACTGGTCATTGAACCAAGTCTATAAATATTTCTAGTTTTAAAAAAAAAAAAAAAAATCTAATGAGGTGTCTTAAAGGGATAATAGGCGTTAGAACGAACATAAAATTTTAAGTTCACTCAAATTTGGACAATAACAGTATATACCCATCAGTGGACTTACCTGGTGTCATACCTATACATCAAAATCCCTCTAAAATCAGATAAATCCCCAAAATAAATTAGTTAATCATAAAACGCTTGAGCCATCCATCAAGCGATTTTTAAATCGTGTAAATGTAAAGGGAAGTAACTCTAACATGTGAGTTTTCACGCGTCCTTGACCCCTACTGTTGAATTCCACAATGATGTTTTAGCGTTGATTTACCAGACGCTTTTATTCTCAAACTGAATGGAATCGTCGCTGGCTCACTTTTTTTTAAAATTCCGAATATATTTTTATTGTGGCTTTTTAAAATTTGGTAAAGTGTGGGATGCATACTTATTTAACTAATAGTCAATATGAAACACAAATAAAAGCCGTAGGACGAGTGTATTCTAACGCCTATTATCCCTTTAAAGGGATTGTAAAGAGTGTTTCTATATTGTTAATGAAAGCAACGATGTGCACCAATCTATACAGCCTCTCTGTCTTGGACTCTGAATTAGCTGTAATCTGCTGTCTATGATACAAATTATTATTGCAGTCAAGGTATAAGATGAAGTTTATAATAGCCTGACATCCCCAATGTTTTATTGAACTTTTCCCCACATGCAGATGTCTCTCAATATGAAACTGTTACCTGGAAGAGGTCATTTGTAACTTTAGGGATAATTTGGTTTCCTGTCAAATTATATCCAGTTTGAATTCTATCATCACAGTGTATAGAAATTGACACTTAAAGTTTCACCCAAGCATATGTCTAGGCTTTTCTAACAGCTAATTTTAGCTGTCTATTAAACTAAATCAGTGGGAAAAGCAGGCTTTTTATAACTTTTTTATTCAAAATCTCCAAAGTTCAGTTAACAAATAGAGGGGAATGTGTAAAATGAATAATTGTTGTAATGGTGATAATAAAAGATATACAAGGACTCTTGATACCGTGGAAAAAATAAGGAGGCAATACAGCAATATAAGTTGTTTGGTTTCTACAGCTTTTATATCATGCTATCTTCAGATTTACTGATAGAATACCAAATTCAGATTTTATTGGTAGGTATATGGAGTCATACATGTGTAATCTGTTAACATGTGTGAATATTGAACATGTAAATGAATATTCATAGTGTGTGCATGTCATGGCTTCGCGCATGAGCACATCTTTTTTAGTATTTTCAATTTATGTGCTACAACCATGTTGTGAGGATGTAGGTCTGAATAAATATAGAAACAATAACATGTGTTTTAATATATACAATTAAACATATTCTACCATGTTGTTGGGTTTCTACCACTTTACATCATGCTGTCTCATGAACTAATGAAAAAAGACACATAACTGTATCAAATCTTGATTTTAATGAAGTTAGAAGAACATTCTTCAGTTTATTACAGTCAGGAACCACTGCTTCACCTGTTTTTATCTTACAATATCTAGATTTCATATAAGATAAACCATATTGTAATAAATAACACATTACAGTAACTAGGTCTGTTTTAGTTGGTTTTCTATGACCTACTGTCTGTCTACAAACCACAGCTGTTGACTTGCCAGTCATGTCTGACTATAGCTTTTAAATGGCTAACAATAGGTGTGATTTCAGATGATTTTATATCAGATACACCATATTGTAATAAATAACACATTACAGTAACTAGGTCTGTTTTATTTGGTTTTCTATGACCTACTGTCTGTCTACAAACAACAGCTGTTGACTTGCCAGTCATGTCTGACTAAAACACTAAAATAGCTAACAATAGGTGTGATTTCAGATGATTTTTATATCAGATACATCATATTGTAATAAATAACACATTACAGTAACTAGGTCTGTTGCATTTTTTTTTTATGACCTACTGTCTGTCTACAATCAACAGCTGTTGACTTGCCAGTCATGTCTGACTATAGCTTTTAAATGGCTAACAATAGGTGTGATTTCAGATGACTTTTATATCAGATACATCATATTGTAATAATAGCACATTACTGTAACTAGGTCTGTTTTATTTTGTTTCTATGACCTACCAGCTATTGACTTGCCAGTCATGTCTGATTTGAACCAGGAAGTGACTATCTTTGAACGTAGATTTAGAAATAAATAACATATTACTGTAACTTGGTCTGGTCTGTTAATGTAATGTATGTATAACCTTCTGTATATCTACTGGCTGATAACAAGAACGAATCTGTATGCCAGAAGGGGTTGTTGCTGCAGAAATAAAACGAAATGAATGGAGTTTTATGTCTAACTCTTCAGTACTTTATAGGCTAATGAAGAGAGCCAATGCCATGAAGTGTGCCTGCCCTTTTTGTGATTTCCAACTGTCGAGAGAGCTTCAACCTGCACAGCCTGTGGTGAAAGGGCCTCTGTTTATTGTCCTATTTGAATAACTAGACACTTTATCCATGTCAGTCCCTATGACCTGCATCACTGACAGCTAGTTACCAGGCTGAAAAATCTGAATGTTCATCTCAACCTTTGCTGTAGGTTGAACCCTGGAGTCTCAGGTTAGCGAGCAAGCGTCTAACTCACAGGGAAGCAGGGTTAGATCAACAATGGGGGATACCTTTTGTTAATCTTTGGATTAAAGTGTCTACCTAGCTTCATTAGAACTCTCATTTGATATCAAAAACATTTTTTTAGAGTTTGATTTATTCTACTTGCAGTACCTTGGTATGAGGAGAAATCCTGGAATCTTACATGGCCACGTAAATCTATCTTTGTTTGTATCTTTCAAAAGAGTTAAATCTAAATGTCATGCTTTAAAGTAATACTCAAGAATGGTCAATATGAGTATATATTCATCAGTGAACTTATCTGGTGTTATAAAGTAACAGAATCCCTTAAAATCTGGAAAACTCACAAAACTAATTATTGAAAAGGCTTAATAAATTTAGGAAGCGTTTTTCAATAATGAATTGCATTTTTTTATGGATAATTACTAAGTTTTTTAGATTTATCAGATTATGTAAAAATTCTGTTATACTATTTATGGCAGCAGGTATATTTACTGATGAATATACTCTTATTGGCCAAATTTTAAACTATTTAAATTTTATATTCATTCTAAGACACAGTATCCCTTTAAACTGCTATAAATTGTCTTGAATTGCCTGCCATTCTTAAGAATAAATAAAATGTAATAATGAAGGTTAGACAACTCCGTTAATTAATAATAAATAATTAATGAATTCTGAAGTCATCAAGAATAAATAAATAACAGAAATCAATAAATTGAAATTTTAAACACAATGCAAATATTGTTGTTTTATCTACATCTAAAACAATCGACATCTTAAAGAATTCTTGATACCATATTACTATAGTGAAGTGAAGCTCACTTAACCCAATCCCTTCATCTTACAGTTCTAGTCAGACAAGATTTGGAAGGGCAGTTACATTTGCAGTAAAGTTTTTACAACATTAATGTTACATGTTGATAAAGCCAAGCAAGCTTGTTCCTTAATTCTATAATAGAAATATATATTAAAATACAACACTATTATAGATATACTACTCCTTCCTTTAATATTTGCAACGTTTCAATTCACATACAGCAATCTTTATCAAGCACAAAATAAAGATAAAGATTGCTGTATGTGAATTGAAACGTTGCAAATATTAAAGGAAGGAGTAGTATATCCATAATAGTGTTGTAATTTAATGCCCGATCTACTTCTAAATGTCATTCAAATATTAAATATATATTGTTTATACAAAAAAAAATGTTGATTTTCCTTGAAGGGCAGGGTTTAATTTTTTGTCAAGATGATGTTCACAAACCGTGTCTGGCCCCTGGGTATTACAGATTTATCCTGGGGGTCCAAGGTTTTGAATCTCTTCTGTAAAACTGTAAACAAATTTCACTAATAACATTAAACAATGCTTACCTTAGTATCAAGAATGGCAACAATTTTTTCTTTGGCAATTTTAACATCATTGGGATATCCAATAACTTTAATATGAGGATCTGAAAAAAAGATAAAAGTTTAATCAAGCAAAATGTTATAAGTAGAAAAATTAATAAAGCTACACAAATAACTGATCAAAATGGTTAGATTGTGAAGAAAAACAAATTCCCAAAGAATCGAAAAAATACTGAATTTTTGCATACAATATTATTTTAGCATAAAATGTCCCCCATTTATAATTTATTATTTCTTTGAACAAGAAAATAAAATGAAATAGAGTTTTTGTCCTACTCTTCTGCACCTTACGAGCTAATGAAGACTGGCAACGCCATGCAGTGTGCATTGAGTCAAAAGGACAGTGGCTTAAACCCACTCCAACTGAGGGATTTTTAACATGCGCATCCTGTAACACACGTGGCCTTGGTTTATTGTCCCATCAGAATGACATCACTGATAGGGAGAAAACCGAGCTGTCAAAACTATATATCCTTTCCCTCCTCCCATGTTAATTTCCAATCTTAGGACTTTTAAAAGCTTTAGATATACAATCACGATAATCTTCTAGCATGTTGCTTCCTTGAGTGGCATTTAGTAATTGAAGAATATATAAGAAAACAAATGAAATGGTTGATAAAGATGATAGTACACTTGTCAAAACGTCATAAATAATGAAGTACAGTAAAAGTCCTTCATGCAACCACGCCCATTCTGCGACGCTCGTTGTAAGCGACCGCCTCTAATTCCCCCCGACGATATTTCAATAAAATTTAGGCTTATTAAACGACCACTCCTTCAACGCGACCAGCGACCACCGAAATTGAAGTAAATTGGCCAATTATCGCCTAATAAATGACCACGCTAATCATTAATTAACGCGAATTACTGTTAACGGGTGTTAACGAGTAGCCTACCGCTAATTAATCCTTTAATCCGTGTTCAATAGTGAGTGAGTCATGTCACTCTAAATTGTCTTTAAATAGGCTAATACATCAGGAAATTTTATTCTCATTGAATTCACAATCAACATGTCGTCAAAATCTAGTAGAAAATATCTTACTCTCGAAGATCGGGTCAAGGTCATCAATCTAGCTAAGTCGGGTCATAGTGGTCGCCAGATAGCAGAATCTCTCGGTGTTGGTAAAACCCAAATTCAGTCAATTTTAAAACGAAAGGTAGAAATATTAGATGATTATGAACATAATGCTTCTCCCGATCGTAAACGGGCCAAGCGGGCCACAGGTAATGAAGAAGTTAATCAATTGACTTGGGAATTTTTTAAAGAATGTATGATGTACCTTCTCTTCTAATGACCCTTGATCCTATTAAGAGACCACCCCCTGTAAGAGACCACTTTGCAAATTTCCCCTGGGTGGTCTCTTAAAAGGTCTTTTACTGTAATTGTTATCCATATAATGTTTGGGATACAGCAATGTTGCATTAATAACTCTTGAATACTGTAAGGCTAGAAATTAATGCATCAACAAATTAATGCGACATGGGGTTTAGAGACTAAAATGCGAGTACAAATTAATGCGATCCGTGATAGGTGTCGCATTATTTAATATTATCAAAATTCTAAAGTGATTAATAAATGAAGACATGACAATGATCAGGATTTTATCTTTTAATAGTCAAGTGTGAGAATCTTTTGTTTTTTTAACGTCATTGATTACTAATCAGTTTCTAATTTAGAGATAATTACCTAATTACTTAATCCCACCCGGTCTCAATTTAAATACTTGTCACTAATGTCAGCCAGATTTGAACTCCATAAAATTCACTTGGGAATATGTATTTAAAAAGTGCGGATACAAATTAATGTGATCGTGGATAGGTCGCATTTAACGCATTAATTTCTATCTCGCATTAATTTGTAGCCTTACAGTATACAACTTTTTATAAATATAATATATGTGACATGAGTATTTGTGTTTTAAAATAATTAAATAATCTGATTGATATCTGGAGATACTTTATAGAAAACTTTAGGCCAGTATAATTTAGGTTGTGGATTTGACAACTTATGTAAATATGGATTTTGGATTTTTTCAATTTAAACTTAGATGCCTTCAAGGACATATTTTGCTAGATTTTTATGTTAACTTTCATAAATATGAGTCAAAAACATTTGACATACAGAAATGTCCCTTTAAATATGACGTACAATGGTACGATCTAAAATCACATAACTCTTGAAAACACAACTATTTAGAAATAAAATACGTAAACTTGATTACTTGTTTGAAACATAAAACACTATTATTTGAAGGAGGGAATCGTAATTCTAATGTGTTTTAAAATAACGAAATAAATCAGATAATTGAAATCTCCCGGCAACAACTTGAGACATTCTCGTTTAAAAGTTAGATTTAACTCACTAGATTCACCATCTTTTTAAACTCTTAGATCGTAAAACATTATTAAATAAATTACATTATATGCGGGGTATAAATACATAAAATACATTGTAAACAAGTTTTCTAAATTATTCTAAACTTTGCATAAAATAATGATCATAAACTACTCAAGTGTTTGTGAAGAAGGCATTTAGCCGAAACATTAGATGACAGGGCAACAGTATTTGTTTTCTAAATTTTCATAATTTGTTAAAGATGGGTTGCCTCATATATTAGAGCCAAGTAAGCTTACTAATTGATTAATTGGGGTTTCTAATGAATAATCCATGTATTCTCAAGTTCAAAAGGCCTATGTGGATGTAGAAATCCTTGTGGAATCCATTTGACTCTGATCTTCTTTGAAACGCTAAATTTAGACTCGATGTTTGTTCACGTGACCAAATGACGTTATATGAAAAAAGGCGTCTAAAAATTGATTTTGTATTTTATTATTAGTGAGTTAAAACTTATTTAAATTAATTCATAATGTTTTTACAAAATGATATTTAAATGTTTTATTGCCTTTTGCTAGAGATAATAAAGGAATACCAAAATGCCATTGTTGTTGTGGAAAATATTAAGGAATGCGGGCAATAACAACAGCAATATTTTCGTTATAGGGATAACACTTTCTTGGTATAGCACAGATTCTCGTGCTGAAAATTGACTGAGACCCGAACAGGTTTCAAACCAGCGATATCAGAGTCAGGCACCTAATCGCCAGCAATACATGTCAACAGTCTAGACCACTCGGCCAACGGCCAGCGTTCGGTTACGTCATGATTTAAGTACAGAATTGACAGATTGGATGATCATAAAAAAGATCAACGACATTTTTACTTGACGTACATACCTATGTTAGTACCCTACCGTGGAATTCAGGTCAAAATTAGCCTAATTACTAGTTAATTAATGACATGTGGGACCATCTGGTATTTTTCCCAGTCATTAGAACACCTCTACTTTCTATTGATATAAGTATTACCGGTCCAATTATGGTATATGTATTTATATATATATATGAAAATAAGGGAAGGCAACTTTAAAGGGGCCGATAAAGAATGTGTATATAATAATGTATAGGAAGACTATCGAAAAGACAAGTACGTTGACTAATACCAAAGCTTATTCTCAAGTTTATTTTAAGATATAATATCAACCCAATGCCAAATAGAATCTAAAAACAGCTGAGATTTCTAAAAATATCCAGGACAATTCCATCTATTGATAGATTTAGACAACTTTTACTCATTACTTCATTCCTTGAAGAAAATCAAGTTTGTCCAAACTCTTTTCTTTCATGATAAATTAGTGCAAGATAATCTATTGGATCAATAAATATATAACTGCTAATTGTTTTGTGATTATATTTTTCTCTTTTGTATTATTTGTTGTGTTCCCCTAAAGGGCAAAATATTGTAAAAAGGCCAAACATTTTTTTTTCACCCTAATAAAGATTTCATTATCATAATCATCATTAATATAATGAGAACCCATTTTCAAAACAGAGCAAAGTAGACTTATGTAATTCACATTGATCAGTTACAATGGACTATTGTATAATCGATTTTGTTGCCAGAAGAATCTGAACAATGTTTTTTTTTCAAGCAACTATAACCTACTGTTGAAAAGTTGTTGATATTTAAGAATTCATTTACATTGATTGATGAAGACATATACATAATGAACCGACAAGGTACCACACAGGTGACCAAACTCAAACCGATATATGTCCAAAGCACGGACCTCAGTCCACGCAAGCGCAGTGTCCTATATTTGGCATTCAGCCAAGTTAACAACTGTTACGTAGAACATTTGATTAATAAGTATAAATAGGCAGAATATATTTTATGATTATTTTCTTTGTACACATGACACACTTTGTAATTCTGTATATGTGCCTATTTTCATTTTTATTATCGGAGCATTGTGCCTAAAGTTATCGTCATAAATGTTTGATTTCCTTTAGGTCTTATTTAGTAATGGCGGCCATATTTGTTTTTTTATCTTAAGTCACTTTTTATAATGTTTTTATGTCGGCACATTTTGTACATTTTTAAATAGTGCTGGTTTTATTAATCAAAATGTTAATCAGGACATATATTATCATATTCGTTAACTGTTTTAATTGGGAAGTGGGTTCTTAATTTTTTTAAATTGTTTGATTTGAACTAAGGGTAAAATTTGAGACCATTACTATATCATATATAAATATATATACGAATATCTTTAACTACCAACAACAACGGACAAAAACAACCATTATCATAACGAGTTTTGGAAGAATGTAGAAGACTGAGTCCCTCACGCCACACCATCCAGGGCTGAGTTTCACCGCCATGACATTCGTTTCGACCAGATCGTACTATTTCTCAAACCACCAAACCAACAGCTTCCTAATCATCCAATTGATTCTAACTCCACTACCAACGACC
Organism: Nipponacmea schrenckii; assembly: GCA_030562195.1. Taxonomy (NCBI): domain Eukaryota; kingdom Metazoa; phylum Mollusca; class Gastropoda; family Lottiidae; genus Nipponacmea; species Nipponacmea schrenckii. Next base: position 3,802,104 of record JAUJPP010000001.1, read on the forward strand.
TCCAAAGGGCAACTACCTAGTTTGCGATATCAACAGTTGCTGGAAGCGAACGTTAACTTGTCAATTACTACCACCACTTTAACTTATCAAACTTTAAATTGAATCGTTATTGAATGGGTTATATTGTAGGAATGCTTTGCATATTCTTTGTAAGAGACGCCCTCAAATTGTCCTGATTACCCGTGCATCCAAGTTTCTAATGGTTATCCTGTCAACCCTTTTTTTTTATTTAAATCTCATAATTTTGTTATGTATGTTATATAAAGTGCTTAAATATCTTTTTGTTTGAGTATTTCTAATTTGAATTTGTATGCGTGTTACACTACCAATAAGTTTACTCTAGCACAAAGTTTCGGACTAACTGTTTCAAGATAAACCCGAATGCCAGAAACTTGAGAACTGTAAGTGTACAGACCTGAGCTCTTGAAATCAGAAAGATAAACTTCCAAACAGACTCTCATTAGACCTCAACAAATGGTCATTGTTTAAAAACATGGCAGATGATACCTGACATTTCTAGATAAACTTTCTCTTTTACTTTCACCTTGAGATGAAACACTGTCCTTTGTGTGACTGGTAGATATCTAGATCTGCATCTGAGCTAGTTAGTTACAGAAACATAAGACCATTGTGACCTGTGATTGATTACTGGGTCTTATATCATAATGTAGGTAACTCATTAATCTTACAGACTATTTTATCACGCTACAGTGTACTCTGAGTAATCCGACATACATTGGGACTGCACAAAAATGGTGGATAAGCAACTCTGTCAGATTACTCAGAATGTTGGATAACTCAGAGTACACTGTATATACTACAATTTGTAATAAAGTAGTATCTTGTATTTTGTATTTTTTTTAGTATTCATTCCTTTTTAATATTCATTATCTATTGTAGCCTTCTAGTTATTTTGTAACTGCAGAAGAGTGAGATGTAAAACTCCATTCATTTCATTTCTTTCCATGTATTGAATTCTTACGTCATTTATAGTCAAAATAAGAACTATATTTACAAGGATAACAACTTAGGTTCACAAGTCCACCGTGACCATTCATTATACAACTACCGAAGTTTTATTGTTGTCTATATTAATAGACCTCTCTATATTTACTATTAAAATAATGATAGAGATCTGGTTTATATCACGTTGGTAAAATAAAGATACGAGTCATTGAGAATCTTGGTACCTCTTTCTACTACCCTGGCCTGCTGCCAGAACTAACTTACAATAAACGTAAAAATATCAAACAGCTGATTAGCTCTAGAAAATAGAATTGAGGTTCCACCTTAGTTAATGTCTCCTTAAAATATTGATACAGAGATAAAGCTCTTTTTTTCCATTGAAGAAATAGCCAATTTTTAAAAGAGCATTGTGCCTAAAGTTATCGTCATAAATGTTTCATTACCTTTTGTTCTTATTTAGTAATGGCGGCCATATTTCTTTTTTTATCTTAAGTCACTTTTTATAATGTTTTTATGTCGGCACACTTTGTACATTTTTAAATAGTGCTGGTTTTATTAATTAAAATGTTACTCAGGACATATATTATCATATTCGTTAACTGTTTTAATTGGGAAGTGGGTTCTGAATTATTTTTTAAATTGTTTGATTTGAATTAAGGGTAAAATTTGAGACCATTACTATATCATATATAAATATATATACGAATATCTTTAACTACCAACAACGGACAAAAACAACCATTATCATAACGAGTTTTGGAAGAATGTAGAAGACTGAGTCACTCACGCCACACCATCCAGGGCCGAGTTTCACCGCCATGACATTCGTTCAGACCAGATCGTACAATTTCTCAAACCACCACCAAAACCAACAGCTTCCTAATCATCCAATTGATTCTAAATCCACTACCAACGACCACCAAAATAAAACTACCTAGTTTACGATATCAACAGTTGCTGGAAGCAAACGTTAACTCGTCAATTACTACCACCCCTTTAACTTATCGAACATTAAATTGAATCGTTATTGAATGGGTTATATGGTAGGAATGTTTTGCATATTCTTTGTAAGAGACGCCCTCAAATTGTCCTGATTCCCCGTGCATCCAAGTTTCTAATGGTTATCCTGTCAACCCTTTTTTTTTATTTAAATCTCATAATTTTGTTATGTATGTTATATAAAGTGCTTAAAGATTTTTTTGTTTGAGTATTTCTAATTTGAATTTGTGCGCGTGTTACACTACCAATAAGTTTACTCTAGAACAAAGTTTCGGACTAACTGTTTCAAGATAAACCCGAATGCCAGAAACTTGAGAATTGTAAGTGTACAGACCTGAGCTCTTGAAATCAGAAAGATAAACTTCCAAACAGACTCTCATTAGACCTCAACAAATGGTCATTGTTTAAAAACATGGCAGATGATACCTGACATTTCTAGATAAACTTTCTCTTTTACTTTCACCTTGAGATGAAACACTGTCCTTTTTGTGACTGGGAGATATCTAGATCTGCATCTGAGCTAGTTAGTTACAGAAACATAAGACCATTGTGACCTGTGATTGATTACTGGGTCTTATATCATAATGTAGGTAACTCATTAATCTTACAGACTATTTTATCACGCTACAGTGTACTCTGAGTAATCCGACATACATTGGGACTTCAAGAAAAATGGTGAGTAAGCGAGAGTGTCAGATAACTCAGAGTGCACTATATGTACAATGTACTACATTTTGTATTAAAGTAGTATCTTGTACTGTGACATGTGAATTGATTACTACTATAATATGATAATGTAGTTATCTGATTCAACATACAGACTATTATATCACTTTGTATACTACAATTTGTATTAAAGTAGTATCTTAAATTGTGACCTGTGAATTGATTACTATTATAATATGATAATGTAGTTATCTGATTCAACATACAAACTATTATAGCCCTATATATACTACAATCTGTACTAAAGTAGTATCTTGTATTGTGAACTGTCAATTGATTACTACTATAATATGATAATGTAGTTATCTGATACATACAGACTATTATATCACTATATATACTACAATCTGTATTAAAGTAGTATCTTGTACTGTGACATGTGAATTGATTACTACTATAATATGATAATGTAGTTATCTGATACATACAGACTATTATATCATTATATATACTACAATTTGTATTAAAGTAGTATCTTGTACTGTGACCTGTCAATTGATTACTACTATAATATGATAATGTAGTTATCTGATACATACAGACTATTATATCACTTTGTATACTACAATCTGTACTAAAGTAGTATCTTGTATTGTGACCTGTGAATTGATTACTACTATAATATGATAATGTAGTTATCTGATTCAACATTCAGACTATTATATCACTATATATACTACAATTTGTATTAAAGTAGTATCTTGTACTGTGACCTGTGATTTCATTACTACTATAATATAATAATGTAGTTATCTGATACATACAGACTATTATATCACTTTATATACTACAATTTGTATTAAAGTAGTATCTTGTATTTTATATTGTTTTTAGTATTCATTCATTTATATTATTCTTTAGGTATTGTACCCTGCTAGTATTTTGTAACTGCAGAAGAGTAGGAAGTAAAACTCTATCTATTTCATTTCATCTCTTCCATGTATTGAATTTTTACGTCATTTATAGTCAAAATAAGAACTATATTTACAAGGATAACAACTTAGGTTCACAAGTCCACCGTGACCATTCATTATACAACTATCGAAGTTTTATTGTTGTCTATATTAATAGACCTCTCTATATTTACTATTAAAATAATGATAGAGATCTGGTTTATATCACGTTGGTAAAATAAAGATAGGAGTCATTGAGAATCTTGGTACCTCTTTCTACTACCCTGGCCTGCTGCCAGAACTAACTTACAATAAACGTAAAAATATCAAACAGCTGATTAGCTCTAGAAAATAGAATTGAGGTTCCACCTTAGTTAATGTCTCCTTAAAATATTGATACAGAGATAAAGCTCTTTTTTTCCATTGAAGAAATAGCCAATTTTTAAAAGAGTCAGATGTTACACCTTACTCTTTTTTTGATGCCTAAAAAATGTTGAAAAATTATGTACCTTGTTATTAAAGAAGTGTGTTATGTACCTTGTTATAAGTGTGTTATGTACCTTGTTATTAAAGAAGTGTGTTATATACCTTGTTATTAAAGAAGTGTGTTATGTACCTTGTTATTAAAGAAGTGTGTTATGTACCTTGTTATTAAAGAAGTGTGTTATGTACCTTGTTATTAAAGAAGTGTGTTATGTACCTTGCTATTAAAGAAGTGTGTTATGTGCCTTGTTATTAAAGAAGTGTGTTATGTGCCTTGTTATTAAAGAAGTGCGTTATGTACCTTGTTATTAAAGAAGTGTGTTATGTACCTTGTTATTAAAGAAGTGCGTTATGTACCTTGTTATTAAAGAAGTGTGTTATGTACCTTGTTATTAAAGAAGTGTGTTATGTACCTTGTTATTAAAGAAGTGTGTTATGTACCTTGTTATTAAAGAAGTGCGTTATGTACCTTGTTATTAAAGAAGTGCGTTATGTACCTTGTTATTAAAGAAGTGTGTTATGTTCCTTGTTTTTAAAGAAGTGTGTTATGTACCTTGTTATTAAAGAAGTGTGTTATGTGCCTTGTTATTAAAGAAGTGTGTTATGTACCTTGTTATTAAAGAAGTGTGCTATGTACCTTGTTATTCCCTTGTGTTTCTTGTTATCTTGTACTCTTAACTCTTAAATCTCTGTATATACTCTGTTAGTCTCTGTATAGTTCATAAAGAGCTAAGCAATTTTCATGTGTTTCATATCTTTCAAACATTTCAAACTTTAAAACAACATGTATCTCATCATGGATTTATCATTTAAAATATTACAGAACAGGTGCTGTCTACCATGTCTATATAGTCTACCTGTTGATTAGTCTATACTCCACATGGCCAATACTGTCTTCTCTACTATTCTTACTACCAGACTAAATAATAGACCACTGTTTACAGATTTACTCTGACTGGGTTATAAACTATAAAGGGATTATAAAGAGCTTTTCTAACTCACTTATAGCATCAATTCTCATCCTTCCATGTCAATGGTAGATTGAAGAAATTGACTTAAAATGAACACCTTCAAAATATTACTCTATGTTTTCTTTCCCCCCCATTTTTTTTTAAAATTTCCGTTTTAATCTGAAGATCCCAAGAGGACTTTTCAGTTCTGTTAATTTGAGATAATCTACAGTTTATAAGCAGTTGGGCACGATGCGGCGAGTTGGGCAATGCAGCAAAAGGAACCCACGGCAGAACCCGAATTAATGATCATTACACTCATCAGCCCAGATTTGTTTATTGAAACTTAAAATACCTGTGCCTATGCTTACAAAGCCTTTGCTACTAAAGATGGGTTTTAAACCAAAGCTGATGAATACATACCTAAACCCTGGCTGTTAAACCAGAAACTGTGAAGTTGTTTGAAGGAAAAAACAACATGTTGAATCAGGACTAAGTAGAAGACTGAGAAGGTTCCTTCTCTTCTTATTCCAAGACTAACAGTTTCTGACTAAATAGGTGATCATACTCACTGACTACTCACTAAGCTGACCAATGACAGGTGACATTGTCCAGTGAGATCAGTTCAGTTAAAGAGACTAAAAGTAAGAGAGGGCAATAACTAAATGATTGATGTTAAGTATTAAGCTTATGTTAACAGTAGTGGTGGATTTCTATTTGCAGTTTGACTTTTTAGTAATTCATTCTTCAGTCATTCATAATACCAGACAATGGGTAACATACTTATACTTGTAAGATTTTTATTCATTCATTCCTTGAATTATTACCTCAATCATTCATTCCCCCATTCCTACATTTGTTCATTCATTCAATATTTCATTCATTCATTCATAATACCAGACAATAGGTAACATACTTATGCTAGTAAGTTTTTAATTCATTCATTCCTTGAATAATTCATTCATTCATTTTTGCAATCCAACATTCCTTCCTATCTTTGATCCTTTATTCAATAATTCATTCACTCACTAAACTCATTCACATTCACTAATACTTGTAAGAATTTCATTCATTCATTCCTTGAATCACTCATTCATTCACACATACAATTCATTTAAACTACCAGACAATAGGAAACATACTATTACTTGTAATATGTTTTGTAAGTCTCTCTAAATAGTTGATAAAAATACAATGGTCCTGTAACAGTAGAATAATGTCTATCAATGAAATGAAGATTTGTAAAACATGAATGTATTGACATAGTTCACAACAGAGGACATGTTACAAGTGTTCCTTTTAATAACATATACAAACACAAACTCAATAGAATAGACCTGGAATACCAAATAGCATTTTACAGAATTTCAAAAAAAGGTAAAAAGACTAAAAATAAGAAAATGAAATCAGAAATTCTTTAAAGTTTTTGAAAGGTTTTATATTCTACAAGGATAACAACTTAGGTTCACAAGTCTACCGTGACAGGGAACCTTTCTTCCAGCTGGTCCTTGGCCAAACTACTTGTTATTAATCTCTCCGAGATTATCCATACCCATTTACAGCTGGGGGTGGACTGGATGAAAGAAAGAAACAAATAATTATATTTTACAATTATAACAACTTGGGTTCACAAGTTCGCCGTGACAGGGATCCTTTCTAGCTGGTCTTGGCCAAACCTTTTGGCATTGATCTTTCCTGGATTATCCGTACCCATTTACAGCTGGGTACTGATAAAGAAAGAAACAAATAATTATATTTTACAATTATAACAACTTGGGTTCACAAGTTCGCCGTGACAGGGATGCTTTCTACCAGCTGGTCCTTGGCCAAAACACTTGGCATTGATCCTTTTCGGATTATCCACCCATTTACAGCTGGGGGTGGACTGGAATTATGAGTGAAGATAACTTACTCAAGGTCATTGGGCGTTCACACATCACAGAGGCCAAAAGATTATGAATTCTTTTTGAACATTTTTTGCAGGAATCACATTTACAAGTAAAATTCCCTTGAGACCATGCCAAAAAAATTGGAAAGAAAAGGACCATTTTTTGAGTCATGGCAACATATTGATTATTGCTGAATCGTTAGAAAATGCTTGACATTTTTATTTTAAAAACATCCTGGCAGAAAATCATTATCTTTTGAAGAGATTGTAAAGAACTCTTTTCGTGTATGGGAATACAGAGTCTGTTTGATTTGCCTGTTCCGAACAGGTTCTGCACAGTGACTGTTCTGTTCACAATTGAATGAAAACTTCCCTAAGTTGGCACAGCATCATGGCCGTCGGATAGCACATGAATTAAACCATAACTGCAGCTTAGAATAGCTATATTTGTATGCTTTGCAAACTTGTAACGTAGCCTGCGGTTAAATCTGAACACATACTCGTGTATCTCACTTGAGATAGCTATAAAACAACACTCTTCATTGTTATTATTGTGCTAAAGGATTGTGTTGTTTTCCTAGCAATAATAACAATCTCATTGAAGAGTTAAACAATTGTAGGATTTCAGTCCAAACGCAATCGTCATGGCAAAATGCACATCCCATGTTTTTAACATTGTAAATGGCCGCCATCTTGCTGTGTTGGCTGTTCCTCCATTTCAGATGGCACAGTCTGGACAGGTTCTTAACACTGTGCTCCAGCATTCGATTGTTGTCCGTCTGCCTGGAACGTTCCAATCAAACAGGCAACATCCATTTGCACTATTACAATTTGGAGTCCAATGTCTGTGGTACTTGCAATTCCACTAAACTAAGTTTTTGATAAAATCAGTTTTGCAGAATCCTCCAATACCATTGGCCTTTGGTGGATGGAACTGCTAAACCCAGATTTCTATTTTATAGTATTGCCATGACAACTCAAAATTAGCAGAAAAAGAGGCCATTTTTAAAGTCACAAAGCAGCCTGGTGAGCTGATTGATTTTCATTGATGATTTTTTAAATCAAAATATTTGTATAAAAGACATCTTCAATGGTAAAGTTTTATTATCACATAATCGTCAATACTGGAAACAATTGGTGTGTTTGGTTGTTAGGGAACACAAATCAATATGGCTGCCAAGAATATGGACAACTATATCTTCATACGTTATACTGTATAAGTTATACATCATCCCACTATCAAGCTATCACAAACTTCATATCTATACATCTTCACAATGTCAAGATATCACAAACTTATACTTATACATTTCACAATGTCAAGTATACAAACTTCATTTATACATCTTACAATTCAAGTTATTATACTTACACTACTGTGATAATGTCAAATATGTAAGTTTGTATATCTTGACATTTGTGAAGATGTATAAATATAAGTTTGTAATAGTCTTGACATTGTGAAGATGTATAAGTATGAAGTTTGTAATAGCTTGACATTGTGAAGATGTACAGATATTAAGTTTGTAATAGCTTGACATTGTGAAGATGTATAAGTATGAAGTTTGTAATAGCTTGACATTGGGAAGATGTATAAGTATGAAGTTTGTAATAGCTTGACATTGGGAAGATGTATAAGTATGAAGTTTGTAATAGCTTGACATTGGGAAGATGTATAAGTATGAAGTTTGTAATAGCTTGACATTGTGAAGATGTATAAGTATGAAGTTTGTAATAGCTTGACATTGGGAAGATGTATAAGTATGAAGTTTGTAATAGCTTGACATTGGGAAGATGTATAAGTATGAAGTTTGTAATAGCTTGACATTGTGAAGATGTATAAGTATGAAGTTTGTAATAGCTTGACATTGTGAAGATGTATAAGTATGAAGTTTGTAATAGCTTGACATTGTGAAGATGTATAAGTATGAAGTTTGTAATAGCTTGACATTGTGAAGATGTATAAGTATGAAGTTTGTAATAGCTTGACATTGGGAAGATGGTAATTCCACTAACCTACTAATTATTGTTTTTCTTTTTAATATTTTATTGATTCATTAGATTAAATCCAGCCAGGTCAAAAACAAAACCAAGTGCATTTTCTCACTGACAATCAACAAAGCTTTTTGTGTTTTCTGATTGTAACAAAAGCAATGATCTGCATTAATACTGAAGGTGTTCACACATGGAAAATCCCAAAGTCCCCAACTAATCATGAGTTTGGAATATTAAAACAGAACCTTAAAAACATGTTACTGAGTTTCACACTATGCAAAATTCTAAGAGTAATTCAATATGGTTTGGAATAATAAGAAACATTGTTCAAAAAATATTTTTATCACTCAATAAGATATCCTACAATAGATATTGCTTGTATGATAAAATATATTTATCACCCAATAAGATATCCTACAATAGATATTGCTTGTATGATAAAATATATTTATCACCCAATAAGATATCCTACAATAGATATTGCTTGTATGATAAAATATATTTATCACCCAATAAGATATCCTACAATAGATATTGCTTGTATGATAAAATATATTTATCACCCAATAAGATATCCTACAATAGATATTGCTTGTATGATAAATATATATAATATTCTACAGTAGATATCACTTGCATGATAAAAAGCGTTGTCCTACTGTACTATATCTCCTAGGAAATAATGCTAAAAAAATTTCCATATTAGTTATTTTTTATTAACTAACACTTAAGAAAGACTCTGAATATCAAACAGGCCTTTGGATCTGATGTTTTCTCTGAGGTAGACATTGTATATGGCCAACAAGTAAGCATGCCCTGCCTTGGTATTAAATCATATTTTATATTGAAGGATTCAGTAATAAACTTCTTCAATATTCTCAGAAGTTGGAATCAAATCAAATGTTTATTTACCACCTGTGTTTTAAACAGTTGTCGTTTTTGGTCCGAAGCCAGAAGTAGAAACATTAAGTATAATAGTTAATGCCGTTTTTTATTTATAAAAACACCAATCAACATTATAATATCTATTGCTATGTACACTCTCAGAAAGGTATGAAAAGTTGACTTATTACTTCACAGGATACAGCCCAGTTGTCATGGTGGGGTCCAAGGGGGGCTGCATTTAGCCCCAGCAATTGTCCTCTCTCTAATTCTCTACCAATTCAATCCTGCTTATGTGGCTGATAGGATGATATCAGCTTTCAAATCATTCAAACTTTAAATTTGTTCAAAGAACGGCTGAAGACCAAACTTCAATATTAAATGTTGTTAAATGTGACATTTTTCTGTCTGTATTGACTATTTAACCTGATGTTTTGTTTAACAGTGCCATAGAGCAGTAGATACTAGGCGCTCTACAACTTCATTATTATAATCAACTAGCCCAGCAATATACAATGTACCTGTTGAATATCTTTCAGAGACTAATTCTAACTGTTTACATGACTAGACAGAACCTGTAAATTAATTAGATTGGGACCAGCTGTTTATTTCTATACAAAATAACACAATAATCATTACAACAATAAACATTATCAGTCCAGCTCTCCTCTTATCATTTTTAAGTTCAAACTGGAGAATTAGTAGATCTATTGAACTTTACACTTTCGCTGATTTAAAGAGCATGTCATCTTATATTGAACATGTGTTGATAGCAGGTTTAGTAATAAGTTGCTGTATACTGATTCGTGACTCTCCTTTCTATCACCCAACACTGCTTTCTATCACCCAACACTGCTTTATATCACCCAACACTGCTTTATATCACCCAACACTCCTTTATATCACCCAATAACTCCTTTATATCACCCAATAACTCCTTTTTATCACCCAACACTCCTTTATATCACCGAACACTCCTTTATATTAACCAATAACTCCTTAATATCACCCAATAACTCCTTTATATCACCCAACACTCCTTTATATCACCCAACACTCCTTTATATCACCCAACACTCCTTTATATCACCCAACACTGCTTTATATCACCCAATAACTCCTTTTTATCACCCAATAACTCCTTTATATCACCCAATAACTCCTTTATATCACCCAATAACTCCTTTTTATCACCCAATAACTCCTTTTTATCACCCAATAACTCCTTTATATCACCCAACACTCCTTTATATCACCCAATAACTCCTTTTTATCACCCAACACTCCTTTTTATCACCCAATAACTCCTTTATATCACCCAATAACTCCTTTATATCGCCCAACACTGCTTTATATCACCCAACACTCCTTTATATCACCCAACACTCCTTTATATCACCCAACACTGCTTTATATCACCCAACACTCCTTTATATCACCCAATAACTCCTTTTTATCACCCAATAACTCCTTTTTATCACCCAACACTCCTTTATATCACCCAACACTCCTTTATATCACCCAATAACTCCTTTATATCACCCAACACTCCTTTATATCACCCAACACTGCTTTATATCACCCAACACTCCTTTATATCACCCAATAACTCCTTTATATCACCCAATAACTCCTTTATATCACCCAATAACTCCTTTTTATCACCCAATAACTCCTTTTTATCACCCAATAACTCCTTTATATCACCCAACACTCCTTTATATCACCCAACACTGCTTTATATCACCCAACACTCCTTTATATCACCCAACACTCCTTTATATCACCCAACACTCCTTTTTATCACCCAACACTCCTTTATATCACCCAACACTCCTTTATATCACCCAACACTCCTTTATATCACCCAACACTCCTTTATATCACCCAACACTCCTTTATATCACCCAATAACTCCTTTTTATCACCCAATAACTCCTTTTTATCACCCAATAACTCCTTTATATCACCCAATAACTCCTTTATATCACCCAATAACTCCTTTATATCACCCAACACTCCTTTATATCACCCAACACTCCTTTATATCACCCAATAACTCCTTTTATCACCCAAAAACTCCTTTATATCACCCAAAAACTCCTTTATATCACCCAACACTCCTTTATATCATCCAACACTCCTTTATATCACCCAACACTCCTTTATATCACCCAATAACTCCTTTTTATCACCCAAAAACTCCTTTTTATCACCCAAAAACTCCTTTATATCACCCAACACTCCTTTATATCTCCCAATAACTCCTTTATATCACCCAACACTCCTTTATATCACCCAACACTCCTTTATATCACCCAACACTCCTTTATATCACCCAACACTCCTTTATATCACCCAACACTCCTTTATATCACCCAACACTCCTTTATATCACCCAATAACTCCTTTTTATCACCCAAAAACTCCTTTTTATCACCCAATAACTCCTTTATATCACCCAAAAACTCCTTTATATCACCCAACAATCCTTTATATCACCCAACACTCCTTTTTATCACCCAATAACTCCTTTATATCACCCAACACTCCTTTATATCACCCAACACTCCTTTATATCACCCAAAAACTCCTTTATATCACCCAATAACTCCTTTATATCTCCCAACACTACTTTATATCACCCAAAAACTCCTTTATATCACCCAACACTCCTTTATATCACCCAATACTCCTTTATATCACCCAATAACTCCTTTTTATCACCCAATAACTCCTTTATATCACCCAATAACCCCTTTTTTATCACCCAAAAACTCTTTTTTATCACCCAAAAACTCCTTTATATCACCCAAAAACTCCTTTTTATCACCCAACACTCCTTTATATCACCCAACACTCCTTTATATCACCCAATACTCCTTTATATCACCCAACACTCCTTTATATCACCCAACACTCCTTTATATCACCCAACACTCCTTTATATCACCCAATAACTCCTTTATATCACCCAACACTCCTTTATATCACCCAACACTCCTTTATATCACCCAACACTCCTTTATATCACCCAACACTCCTTTATATCACCCAATAACTCCTTTATATCACCCAATAACTCCTTTATATCACCCAATAACTCCTTTTTATCACCCAATAACTCCTTTATATCACCCAACACTCCTTTATATCACCCAATAACTCCTTTATATCACCCAACACTCCTTTATATCACCCAATAACTCCTTTTTATCACCCAACACTCCTTTATATCACCCAATACTCCTTTATATCACCCAACACTCCTTTATATCACCCAACACTCCTTTATATCACCCAACACTCCTTTATATCACCCAATACTCCTTTTTATCACCCAATAACTCCTTTATATCACCCAATAACTCCTTTATATCACCCAACACTCATTTATATCACCCAATAACTCCTTTATATCACCCAATAACTCCTTTATATCACCCAACACTCATTTATATCACCCAATACTGCTTTTTATCAACCTCTTGCACATAAAACTCTTTCTAGGTGTTACCCCAGAGAAAATATTTTTGCCAGTTCATCCATCTCTTAGTAAGAAAAGATCATTAAGAACTGGCAGAGTAATTAGAAACTAATAATAAAAATTGTTTAGTAGATTGAAGCCTATCCCTTCACACTAGGAGCCTTCATCAAAACATTCATAACCTTGTCTTTTCTTTACTAATTATTGTTCAGAAATAGGTACACCTTGACTCATACATGCTTTAATTTGTTTTGATGTCTCAGGTATGGTACTTAACCTACCACATGTTACAGTCAGTGTGGTTCTTTGGCATGATTCACCTGTTACACAGAATTACAGGTACAACAGATGATAGAAAATCGTAAATGATGCAAATAGAAACTAGATAGTGTGAATTGCTATTTCAAGTGGTGCAAATAGAAGTTGTAAATGGTGCAAATAGAAGTTGTAAATGGTGCAAATAGAAGTTGTAAATGATGCAAATAGAAATTATAGATGGTACAAATGGAAATTGTAAATGGTACAAATAGAAATTGTAAATGGTGCAAACAGAAATTGTAAATGGTACCAATAGAAAATGTAAATAGGGGCAAAAAGAAATTGTAAATGGTACCAATAGAAATTGTAAAAGGTGCAAGTAGGGAAAATTTTAAATGGGACCAATAGAAATTGTAAATGGTGCAATGGAAAATGTAAATAGGGGACCCAAAAGAAATTGTAAATGGTGCAAATAGAAATTGTAAATGGGTTACAATAGAAATTGTAAATGGTGCAAATAGAAATTGTAAATGGTACCAATAGAAATTGTAAAAGGTGCAAGTGGAAATTGTAAATGGTGACAATAGAAATTGTAAATGGTGACAATAAAAATTGTAAATAGTGACAATAGAAATTGTAAATGGTGCCAATAGAAATTGTAAATGGTACCAATAGAAATTGTAAATGGTGACAATAGAAATCGTAAATAGTGACAATAGAAATTGTAAATGGTGCAAACAGAAATTGTAAATGGTTCAAATAGAAATTGTAAATGGTGACAATAGAAATTGTTTTTCAAACAGACTTGTCGTTTTTTTCACCCATGAATTTTTTTTTTTGAAACATGTTTTGGGGGTGAGAAGAAATGCTACATAACAGTCGCTTATTGTTCATTAATTCAATGTTGATTAACCACCTCTAACCATTAATCTCTTAATTAACTAGATTAATTAACTGATAGTAAAAAATTTAAGATTTAAGGAATCTTTCTCTTTAGAGAATCCTTGTTTCGCTCCGACGCGTTTCGTACAATTTGTACTCTTCAGAAAGACTGTTGCCACAGACCACAGACGCACATTGGAATTGGACTGGATCTATCAACTTAAGTCCATGGCATGAAGGGCATCAATGAATTTTATTAGTTGGGTCACATCACTGACCCATTTCTCTATAATTAACTGATAGTGTTAGGAGGCTCATTGACTGAACTTTATTGTTTATTGTATACAGTTGGTTCATTGCAATTGTTTTAAACCCATTACTTGATGTCCAACAGAGCTTATTAACCAGACATGTCTGACAAATATAGTCAAATTAACAGCCCTAATTCCCAATGTTTGGAATTTCTTTTGGATTCTAAACTGTTCATTACAGAACACACAGGTGAACATAAACAAACTAGAAATAAACAAACCTTACCTTTTTTTGATTTTGCACCAATTTTTAATTTCGATGGCCATGTTATTTGCGTATTTGTTTCATCCATAACCTGAAAAATGTGAAGTTTAAAATAAATATTACAGTCTTATAGCCCCATAAACCTAGTAATCATTTTAGTCTAGGTGTCTCAAAATGTGACATTGGCTCTTCGCTGGTGGTAAGATTCCTGCATCTATACCTACCCAGTTGTGTGGGTGGGGTCCACAGGGGCTGGACCCTGACCAGTGAGACTTAAGTCCCACCAATTGTCCTTTCGTCAATTAGCAGAGATAGATTAATTTACAAAAATAGAATGATTAACATTTTGATTGGGATTTTGGTGCCTTGGAATCTTCAGAAATACGTTTTGTAGGGTTCTAGTTTCGATGTTTCCTGAGGTAGGGGGATACCAGGACAGAAAAATAAAAGGCCCCTGATAGGGCTAAATGTATATATATAAATTAGTAAAAACAGTTGCTAACAGTTGATAGAAACCTAGACAATGGAAATGGTGTTTAATTATTTTTACATGTTGAACTGTATGGCAGTGCTAACATCCAGGGTAAATGAATACAAGATAATGATACACCCAGAAATTCATGATACATATTGACATGACGTATATTAATACATGTCATTTATCATTAGGGGTGTACGAAAACACAGTGAAACCCCTCTAAACCAGCAGGTTCTCAGACAGGTGATAAATGTCTGTTTGGTAGGGTTTCACTGTAGTCAGATGAGTGGGAATGCCAATAATATCAATGTGGAATTTTCTGGCTTAAATAGAACATATTCACCATTTGGTCATATTGAATCAAACAGGTCAGTGGAAAAGGTTATCTTTAAACTCAAAAATTTGCCTGGGAAGAAATCCCCCTTTCCCCCATGAAATACTACACCCCCTTTTTTTTCAAAAGGTACCCCCCCAAATTTTGTATCATGTACCAGGGAAAAAAAAAATTCTGTAGGCCAAATAAAATTCTGTGAATTTTAAAACCCATTCTTAACAAGTAAAAACATGAAGAATTAACTATTCTACAAGTATTTTAAGTTGGAAATTAGTGAGTAGAATCAAGTATTGACAGCTAGTCTGCTAGTTTCATTCTAAATATATAACCTACATATCTTGATGTACCTTTCTACCCCTTGTATCATTGTTAGTAATAAATCTTTCTGGTTTTAACAATATTTTAATATTTATCTTAATATATCAGATCAGATTAACAATGAATGTATCTTATAATACATTGTTATAATAAATCTTTCTGGTTTTAACAATATTTAATATTTATCTTAATATATCAGATCAGATTAACAATGAATGTATCTTATAATATCATTGTTAGTAATAAATCTTTCTGGTTTTAACAATATTTTAATATTTATCTTAATATATCAGATCAGATTAACAATGAATGTATCTTATAATATCATTGTTAGTAATAAATCTTTCTGGTTTTAACAATATTTTAATATTTATCTTAATATATCAGATCAGATTAACAATGAATGTACCTTATAATATCATTGTTAGTAATAAATCTTTCTGGTTTTAACAATATTTTAATATTTATCTTAATATATCAGATCAGATTAACAATGAATGTATCTTATAATATCATTGTTAGTAATAAATCTTTCTGGTTTTAACAATATTTTAATATTTATCTTAATATATCAGATCAGATTAACAATGAATGTATCTTATAATATCATTGTTAGTAATAAATCTTTCTGGTTTTAACAATATTTTAATATTTATCTTAATATATCAGATCAGATTAACAATGAATGTATCTTATAATATCATTGTTAGTAATAAATCTTTCTGGTTTTAACAATATTTTAATATTTATCTTAATATATCAGATCAGATTAACAATGAATGTATCTTATAATATCATTGTTAGTAATAAATCTTTCTGGTTTTAACAATATTTTAATATTTATCTTAATATATCAGATCAGATTAACAATGAATGTACCTTATAATATCATTGTTAGTAATAATCTTTCTGGTTTTAACAATATTTTAATATTTATCTTAATATATCAGATCAGATTAACAATGAATGTACCTTATAATATCATTGTTAGTAATAAATCTTTCTGGTTTTAACAATATTTATCTTAATATATCAGATCAGATTAACAATGAATGTACCTTATAATATCATTGTTAGTAATAAATCTTTCTGGTTTTAACAATATTTATATTAATATATCAGATCAGATTAACAATGAATGTACCTTATAATATCATTGTTAGTAATAAATCTTTCTGGTTTTAACAATATTTATATTAATATATCAGATCAGATTAACAATGAATGTACTTATAATATCATTGTTAGTAATAAATCTTTCTGGTTTTAACAAATTTTAATATTTATCTAATATATCAGATCAGATTAACAATGAATGTATCTTATAAGATCATTGTTAGTAATAAATCTTTCTGGTTTTAACAAATTTAAATTATCTTAATATATCAGATCAGATTAACAATGAATGTACTTATAAATCATTGTTATAATAAATCTTTCTGGTTTTAACAAATTTTAATCAATTCTGATCTTAATATATAGATCAAGATTTAACAATAGAATGTTATTTATAAATTTGTTAGTAATAAATTTTCTGGTTTAACAATTATTTATCTTAATATATCAGATCAGATTAAACAATGAATGACCTTAAATCTTGTTAGTAATAAACTTTCTGGTTTAACAATATTTATATTTATCTTAATATATCAGATCAGATTAACAAGAACTGCCAAGTTCTCTTAATAACATTCTCAACGAATCTTAATTTTTTTACCAAATTTTCACATCTAATGTTTTTACCATAATTACTCACTTCTGACAAGCTACAATCCCTTTTTGTTTTTTTGCAACCAAACATCTTGATTGCACTCATAGGATTATGACTGATAAATTCAACTAATTATTTTGCCAAAAATATTTTTTCAAATTTTAATATCCTGTTGTATATCAGGGTCGCACCTATATTTCTACTTCATTTGGTTTGCTAATTTTCGGGGTTTGATTTTGATGTTGATTATTATGTAAATAGTTTTCAGAGGTACTCAAAATTTAAGAAGATATATATATATACATCCACTGGCAATTTTATAACATCGTTATAATCACCAGTCTGAAATATTCAACCTTCAATTACACATTTCTTTGGGACTTGGAACAATCTAGTTTTGTAAAAATCCTATTTTTCAAGGTGGCAAAAATTAGAAAAAAAATCATCCATCAATTTTAATCGTTATAATACAGTTGAATTTAATTATTTAGGATTGTCCTAAAAGAGAACATCTGTATGTATTTCACCTTCATGAGAATTAACGTCATAGAATTAAGGGCTGAGGTCTATTCATTTCAAAACAGCTGGGTAGCTTAATAATCTGTTAGCTAGTCTTAAAAAGAGGAAATTTTTTGGAAATATCGATTCTAATACTATAATGGAGAAGAAAGCTTGCCAGCCAAAATTGTAGCTTCTAAAGTGTCTACAACAAATGTTGATGGACCGATGGACAGGGGCGACGACATTATACGTCCACATATTCATGTGGACATATAAAAATTTAGAGAGAATTATAACTTCTTTAACCCACTGGGCCAATATGAAAAGTAAAAAAATAAAAAAGGTAATAAAAAGTATATACACAGTGTCAGGTAAGTACTAAAAGATGTTTTAAATTAATGAAGATGGTGGGGAGTTGAGTCATTCTAATTAGATACCTCAGGTATATTGGTTGTACATACAAAAACAACTTTTACATTACAAAACTTAGCCATTCTAAACCTAAACACCTTTATAGAGATCTGAGTATCTGACATGGAAAAAGCATCTAGTGGTTCGGAATGGGACAATAAACCAAGGCCCAGGCTGCTACAGGCTGCTATAGGCTGCTACAGGCTGCTACAGGCTGTGCACATTAAAGGTCCCCAGACAGTTGGAAACATACAAAAGTGTTCTCTTTAAGAACCGCTCTCAAAACAAAATGCATGAATTGTGTAAAACAGGGATTTATCGCCATCTCCATCTCAGTTCTGTTCTCAGAAATATACAATGGGAAATCTTCATGCAAATGGTTTTGAAAGTGCTCGGTTCAAAACAAACAAAAATGCAAGAGACATAACACTTATTACCCTTCACTAACTCATTCTATAAAATGTTCAACTGAAACAAGATTGGCAATTTTCTCGAAAAATGTGATTAAACAGTAGGATAAGTGTATTTCAAATACTTGATTCAAACAAAACAACCCAAAAAAATGCAAGAAACTTGGCATTTTACATGAAAATTGAAGTAAAACATAAGATTTTTAAAACAGTAAATCAGCAGTGCCTTATCTGTTTAGTGCAGAAGATAAGAGTTGAGATTTCAACAATAATCATGTTTATAAATTTAAGTGGTTTCATATCATCTTGTTTCATCAGAACTTTCAGTCAAAGATTATCATCACTTGTATATCTCTGACACACACCTTTAATTTAAGTTTTAATAATTCATAATTAAACAGGGTTGTTGATAGTTAATGCCTGTCATGTCTGACTAGAGCTCTAGAATGTTGATTGGGCTGTATCTACTAATCAGACTAGAGCTCTAGCCTATTGATATGGCTGTATCTACTAATCAGACTAGAACTCTAGACTGTTGATATTATTGTATTTACCGGTCAATCATGTCTGACTAGAGTTCTATACAGTTGATTTAACTGTATTTACCAGTCAGACTAGAGCTCTAAACCGTTGATTTAGTTGTATCTACCAGTCATGTCTGACTAAAATTTAAGATTGTTAATTCCCACACTACCATATAACACTATAGTAACTTGTCATCACAATATCATAATCAAAGTACAAAAAAAAATTATTTATCGTTTTCTGTGTATTACAATCAAACTCTGTATCAAACAGTTAGTCCTGATGATGGCCTGATGGCCTTCTTACCAGAAACGTGTCAGTATCAAAAATAAATGTAAGCAATAAAAAACTAGACTTACTCTTTGGAAAAAATCTTCTGCACCTTCATCATCATCATAGCTGTCTGGTGCTGAAATGACAAAATATTTATAAATTCAAAAGTGCATCATGGTGGCAAGGTAGATATAACACATATAAAAGCCAACACAGCCCAGTCCCGTCATATGGGCCCGACAAGTAAGAATCAAGTTTCAGCACCTTTCTATTATTCTTCAATATTAAACATATTTGATAAATACTTTGGTGCATTAAATTATTTGAAATGATTTCTAAAGGCTTCTTATTTTCGAAAATTCCATATAACTATTCTTGGTCCAATTTTCAAAATTCCATAATAACAACTATTCTTGGTCAATTTTCAAAATTCCATTATAACTATTCTTGGTCCATTTTCAAAATTCCATATAACTATTCTTGGTCCAATTTTCAAAATTCCATATAACATTCTGCTAATTTTCAAAATCCATTTAACTATTTTTAATCTATATATTCAGTCTAATTTTCAAAATCCATTTACTATTTTTAACTATGTCTTCAGTTTTCAAAATTACATTTAACTATTCTTCGTCTCATTTTCAAATTCCATTTAACTATTCTTGTCCAATTTTCAAAATTCCATTTAACTATACTAGTCTAATTTAACAAATTCCATTTAACTAACTTGGTTTCTTTTTCAAAATTCTATTTAACTATTCATGATGTAAACAACAATTTAGGAGCGCCCACAAACAAAACATGAAATTAAACAACATTTTTATCAGAGTGGTATTCCAAGGGTTTTTACTGGAAGTTTATTTACTAGAGTTTTAATTAGTTCATCTCTTGTGATTATCATGTTCACACAGTAGTGCTGATATGATAAATCGCTGATTGATGTATCACGATACAACATGTCACGTTACGTGTATCGTATCTCGAGGTCGTGTATTGATCTAACTGACGATACACAGCTTGCATATAAAAGTGGGTAATAATATATTTACTAGTCGTTGAATGCGAACTTATCCCATAATAAATTCCATTTGAGGACTTCTCTGAAATCAGTTGTTTTCAAATAACTTATTTGACAGAGTCTTAATTATTGTTTAATTAACCGTTTATCAGAAAACTAGTTAAATTACTAGTAACAATTTACCTCAAAATATAAGTGTTAAATTATAGAATATTGAAACCTGGGAGAAAAAGTGTTAGTTTTTATCTATTACACGATATGTATTGTTTAGCGACCCTTGTATCGGGAAACGTATCGTATCATGGCATGACTGGCAATACCCAGCACTAGTTCACAGGATCAATGATGTGAATTTCTAATAGATATTGGGTTTCTATTGTATTTACTACTTCAGAAAGTCATGAAAATGGAGAAAAACAACATTTAAATGAAAATGGCATCATGGAGTATCTGAGTGCAGATTGATTATTTATTTCTCTGTATCTACTGTAACATTTAACACCAAACACAATCCAAACAGCTGATTACATTAAATAAATAAAGAAAAACATTATTCAAAATAAAACATTATTCTCAATTTTCCTGATTCTATCTGGTACATGTTTTATGTCTATGATTAATGGTGAATCTTTCCTATCAGTGGTATTAGTTTTTGTATTTTAATAAATGGTATATTGTTATATTGTTCTAAACATCATTTTTGTGCCAATTTGAAATTGGGTACCTTCAAGTACATACAGGGGTGAAGATCTATTGGATATAGTTGGTGGGAACCAGCTGTGAGGAGAGCAAAGCCTTCTGCCCATTAGCACCAGAGCACTTTGGCCGATGTGAAATTGAAGGGTTGTATTATAAGAGAAGGCTGGATATCAATGACTTCTGGATAATCTTTCAAATTGTCACTCCTATCCTGTCTTTCTTGCATATATACAGCTGCTCCAACCTGAATCACTGACAGTGTGACACCACTATTTCTTACAATCACCAATCCACAGACCAACTAGACTGGTTACGACTTCAGCTCTTCCTATAACCAAGGACAGACCAAGTTACTTTACACCTCGATTCCTAGTCCAATAACTATCTAAGCTCTCCCAGCTTGTTCCTGGTTATAAACTCTCATCAGAAATGGGAGGCAGAGTAGATCTAGACAATGGGTTCCCAAGGGTTGTGTGTTTAACAAACCTAGATACACAATAAACATTATTAGCTATGTGAACAGATGGATACATAATTTAAGGATTCATTAATTCATTATGCATCCAGATAAAAATGTAGATTTTGGTACTGGCTTTTCTTTCCCCTGTTTCTTGATTATGATACTGCTTCAAAACAAATCATGATTATCCCCCAGTTGGAAAATGGTATCTTCTTGTGGGCCGGATCTCATAGCTGGAACCCCTGATCTTAGACTAATGAGGGTCACAACGCAATGTCCAGCTAGGCCCCCTATCTTTGTTCCTTGGCCTCACCCAACCTGCAACCTCGACCAATGATTAAAGCCAATACTCTTCAATGAATTCAGTAAACTCAAAAATCAAAAGAAATGTCAATGAACTGTCTGAAGAACACCGTTATAATAATTCTGAGAATTGCCAAGAATTTTATCGTAAATCTGGTGAGGAATGTATGTATTAATGATGATCATAACATCTTAATAATCTCCCCTATTTATAGAACTCTTCAGCTTAATATAGATTGACCTGTCTTGTCAAGCTCACACAGCACTGCACTGGTTCAATGACTTGATGTAACATACAAACAATGTCATAACCTAGGATAGAACACAAAATCAAGTAGTTTTTACATGGATCACTTATTGTATTCATTCTACCAGCTGGTCCTTGGTCAAACCTCTTGACATTGCTATTTCCTGGATTATCTGTACCCTTTTACAGCTGGGTTGAATGGAATAATTAGGATTCTTTCTACCAGCTGGTCCTTGGCCAAACCTCTTGACATTGCTATTTCCTGGATTATCTGTACCCTTTTACAGCTGGGTTGAATGGAATAATTAGGATTCTTTCTACCAGCTGGTCCTTGGCCTAACCTCTTGGCATTCATATTTCCTGGATTATCTGTACCCTTTTACAGCTGGGTTGAATGGAATGATTAGGATTCTTTCTACCAGCTGGTCCTTGGCCAAACCCCTTGACATTCATATTCCCAGGATTATCTGTACCCAATTACAGCAAGATTGACTGGATTAAGAGATATAAGCTCTTCTTACTTACACATGACACTAAACATGCAATCAGACACTGAACATGAAATCAGACACCAAACATTAAGTCAGACACTGAATATGTCATCAGATTTGAACATGTAATCAGACCTTGATAATCTTATCATACATTGAATATGAGATCAGACACCGAACATGTCATCAGACACTGAATATGTCATCTGACATTGAACATGTTATCAGACATTGAACATGTCATCTGACACTGAATATGTTATCAGACACTGAACATGTCATCAGAAAATGAACATGATCATCAGACACTGAACATGTCATCAGACACTGAACATGAAGCCATCCCTTGTAATCAGACACTGAACATGTATTCTGACATTGAACATGTCATTAGACACTGAACATGTCATCAGACATGAAGACAATACCAAACATGTCATCAGACACTGAACATGAAATCAGACTGAACATGTCATCAGACACTGAACATGTCATCAGATACTGAACATGTAATCATGACACCGAACATGACATCGAAACATCGAACATTAACAAAACACTGAACATGTTAAGAAAACTGTTCTTAAATCAACTGAAAAATGTGATATTAATCAGATACTGAATATTTTATTCAAATAGAAATGAGGTCAGTTAAATATCATCTGTTGACTTAAAAGTTTGAGATATTAAACTGTCTAAAAGGACAATCCAAACATGTATTAACATGAAAAATAAGCGGGGTTAAAATAACTACAGACCTGAATGAAATCAGATGTTAAATAGAAAAGAAACATGTTCAAATCTGTTCCTATAATTTTTGGGATTTTAAAAAATATTGCATCAATATTTTATTCAAATAGAAATACATAATATAAATCTGTTGTTTGAAGTTTAAATATTTGACCTTTTTTCCACTCTATTAACTGATAAAATTAAGCTGGGTTATAATCACACCTGAATGAAATCATTGTTACAATATAAAAACACTGTTTCTAAGATTCCTATATTGTTGATTAATTTTAAATCACTGTTTCTAAGATTTTCCTTTTAGTGTCTTTTCTTTTCAACTTTTCTATGAAAATACCCTCATTTCAAACACTTTTTCTGTCTTTATTTTACTGTTCTGATTCCATTTTAAACAATGTTTCTAGGATATCCTAGTGTCTTAACTTCTAACACTGTTTCTAGGATATCCTAGTGTCTTAACTTCTAACACTGTTTCTAGGATATCCTAGTGTCTTAACTTCTAACACTGTTTCTAGGATATCCTATTGCTCAGATCATTTCAGGTTCTACATTTCGTTTTGAGAATCCACAGAGCTTATATCATTTATTTGGTATATCATTATATTAATCTTACCTATACTAAATGGAGTTGTATTGAGGTACCATCAGTTGTTATAACAACTTTAACATGATTACTGGTGTTTTACAAGCACTCTACCAGATCTTACGTAAAAATTTAACAGTCACCCAGTAAAAATAGGTTTTTATACTATTTTACCATCTTCAAATATTATCATTACTTTCTCACACTTACACCTAGATATCTATTCTCATTATTTAACCTGAATCTTAAGTTTGTATTTTGGTTTATCATCTCAACGTCCCTTCCAGAGAGTCCACACAGATAGTAGTGTTCAATTTTCAGGTGTGTAAACTCAATATCCCTTTCAGAGAGTCTACATAGAGTTAATGGTATTCTTGTTGGTCAACTCAACATCACTTTCATAGATAATAATATTTCCATGTCCAAAAAATAGAGCACAATTCACATCCCTGCTTTGTAGTCTATGGTACCCCCAGCAACTATGACAATAGGGGTTGGGGAGTTGAGGGAAATGTGT
Organism: Nipponacmea schrenckii; assembly: GCA_030562195.1. Taxonomy (NCBI): domain Eukaryota; kingdom Metazoa; phylum Mollusca; class Gastropoda; family Lottiidae; genus Nipponacmea; species Nipponacmea schrenckii. Next base: position 3,827,055 of record JAUJPP010000001.1, read on the forward strand.
TACAAACAGTTAATGAAATGAGAAGTCATGAATTACAATTTTGGATAAGTTAACACTTTAATTTAGATGGTTGGGAGCAAACTCGTATCCATGTTTTCAAAATTAATAAATTTATAAAAATCTACCGATATTTTAACCAGTCTCTCGATTGTTCAAGGCAAATCTCCTGATTTCCCTTTCGATGCCTTGTACACGTGTATGTGCTTGTGGCCTATTTAGGTTTACCACTCTGACTATCCTTTGTTGAGTCCATATATAATATATGTTTACATGAGTATATGTATATTGATCAATGTTTATAAGCTTCCACCTAGTTTCTGGTTTTAATTAGACAGTCTAGTCAAACTTTAACACAGAAAAATCATGTTTTAAGTACTTCATATTAAAGTACAGGGTTCTCACACTGCGCAGAATGAATCATAGAACTCTGGGTTGATCCAGTGCAAAACAAACTTTTGAACTTCAATAAGTTTCAAACACATTTCACAAGATCAGTTAAAATCTAACACTTTGTCAGAACTTACTACAGTAATAGAGTAGTTGCCTTAGAAAAATTCCCAACCAGACATTTTCACACGTAAATAATGAATTTTACTTATTTTTACCAATAATGAATTAAAAAATGCACAAAATATACAGTGAAACCCCTCTAAACTGGCAGGCTGTGTGATAAATGCCAGTTTTAATGGGTTGCCGCTTTATTGAGGGTGCAGTTTGGAGGGGTTTCACTGTAGCAGATTTGAATAGGATATGTCCTAATATGAAAATATACAGTCAGTCATATAAGAACTCCAATCAAACATCAGACTGGCAAATACTGATGAATCAACAGCCCCGGTTTATTCTCCTACCTCATTTCTAACAAATCTAAAAATTCTTGGGAGAGAAATCTCTTAAATGCCTTTGCAGAATTTTATATCTCAACCTCGAAAGTTGTCCCCTATTAATTCACAGTGAAGTAGGAATCAAATGGTAAGGACCTACACAATTAGCAGGTGACAATATTCCACATCACCAGCCTAGCATGAAAACTGTATTGGCAACCCACTCTACTACAAAGCTAGCCTAGCAAATAACAACTGTCTTAGCAACCCTGTCTTTACCAACAATCCTATCCTAGCAGACGACAACTGTCATGGCAACTCACTCCACTACCAAGCTATCCTAGCAGACAACGACTTACTGTCCTAGCAACCTATTCTGTTACCAACTGACCTATCCTAGCAGACGACAACTGTCCTGGCAACTCACTTTACTTGCAAGTTCCAACCTATCCTAGCAGACGACAACTATCCTAGCAACCCACTCTTTTACCAACCGACCTATCCTAGCAGACAACAACTGTCCTGGCAACTCACTCCACTACCGAGCTAGCCAGAAAACAACTTACTTGTCCTAGCAACCTATTCTGTTACCAACCGACCTAACCCAGCAGACCACAACTCAACTTGTTATCCACTGAACAGTTTGATTGTGAGTATTATGAATAAACATGTAAATCTGTGAGGAAATATGGTTCATATTAAAACAACACATTGACTTGAAGAAAGGAACCACTTGGTGTTTGATTTCTCACAATTTAACATGCAGGATAAACCTTCTGACATTTTCTCTTTCTGAGTTCAAATCATACTGTTTTCATAAAGTGTAGGTCAAAATGGAGGATGAGGATATATAGGTGATGCCAAATAAAATGGAGTATTACATCCTTCCTATCTGTTTCTGAGTTGTTTAAGAACAGATCACACCATGCAATGTGGGAAAAATTTGTCAAAATGGAAAATTGGTAGTTCATATTTATGTTGATATCCTACTTTCATGTTACTGAAGGCAGAAAACACCTTGCAATGTACAATGAAGGGAACTTTACCCTTTTGATTAAAGTATAACTCAAAATTGAGGATGGATAGATAGCGACCCAAGGTGCTACTAAGCAAGCTATCCTAGCAGATCAGACGACAACTGTTCTAGCAACCAACTGTGCTATCAATAGAGCTATCCTAGCAGATGACAATGTCCTAGCAACCCAATGTGCTACTAACCAAGCTATCCCAGCAGACGACATCTGTCCTAGCAACCCAATGTGCTACTAACCAAGCTATCCTAGCAGACGACATCTGTCCTAGCAAATCAATGTGCTACTTACTAAGCTGTCCTAGCAGAAGACATCTGTCCTATCAACTCAATGTGCTATCCCAGCAGAGGACTGTCCTAGAAACATAATGTGGTATCAACAGAGCTATCCTATCAGACGACAATATCCTAACAAGCCAATATGCTACTAACAGAGCTATCCTAACAGACAACTGTCCTAGCAACTCAATGTGCTACTAACCGAGCTATCCTAGCGCTACTAACCAAGCTATCCTAACAGACTAGAACTGTCATAACAACCCACCAGCAGACAACAGGCAACACCATACGATGTGCAATCAATCCAAAATAAAATTTCCAAGTAGACTACAAATTTGAATATCAGATAATCTCAAGGCACAGGATGGCTAGTTTTCATTGTGTGCAGCAAATGAAAGCATGAAAACAAAACAATGTTTTTTATTTGAACCTACAAAAGTCTGTGGTCGAGGCCTAGTTTTAATCTCTATCAATCTTTAAGATTCGTTTTTCAATAAATTAGAAAAAGGAAAAGAATTTTAAGTATCAACCATTTTAAATGAGAAGAGGTAAAAGAATTTTAAGTACGATAGTTGATGAAAGTTGAAAAGAAAATATTGAGAAATACAGTGAAGAATGTTTAACTGTTCTCTATCAATAAGTAGGACCAAACACAAACAAAATAAATTACATCTAAAATAATTTATGTAAAAAATAATTGAGAGTAGATCTGTATCACCTGTTTGTTTGTAATCCAAGTATCCAATTACCTCATTATTACTCTATTTTTACACAATCTAATCACTCAAGTTCCTTCAATTTTAACTACAGTAGTGTTTTTCGAACTAATCATTCAAAATCAGGAAACTAAATCTCAATATTTGTCAGTACCTTCTTTTTATTACGTAGGTCATAAGAGCTATCATTTATAAAAATGTCAAATCATGGTAAATATACCAACACACTAGGCTACTACCTAAGCTATCCAACAGACTAAACTGTATACAACTAACAGACTACAGGCAACCCATCGATTGCAACAGCCAAAATAAAATTTCCAAGTAGACCAAATTTGAATATCAGAAACAAGAAGGACTAGTTTCATTTCAGCTGAAGCATAAAATAAAACAATGTTTTTTATTGAACCTACAAAAGTCTGTTCATAGTTTTAATTTATCAATCTTTAATATTCTTATTCAATTTAAAAAAAAAGAATTTTAAGGCTATCAACCTTTTAAATGAGAAGAGGTAAAAGAATTTTAAGTAGATGTTGATGAAATTGAAAAGCAAAATTTGGAAATAAGTGAAGAATTTTTAAATTTCTTATCAATAAGTGGACCCACTACAAAATAAATTACATTCTAATAATTTATGTGAAAATAAAGAGTGTCTGTATACTGTTTGTTTAATAAGATCCAATACCTCATATTACTCATTTTTACACAATCTAATCCTCAGTTCCTCAATTTTAACTACATAGTGTTTTTCATCTAATCATTAAAATCAAAACTAAATTCAATATTTTCAGTACCTTCTTGTATTAACTTGGTATAAACATCTTTTAAAAAGTTAAATAATATCGAATCAATTGAAGAAGATAATTAATTTAAAAAATTTTAAATCTTCAACTGCCCCTGTGGCAGAAGAGAAGGACAAATTATTTCTGAATATAATAAATTTTAAAAGTCCCCACCACTTACCCTTTAATTACCTTTTTTTTCCACTTAACAGAAGGAAATTTTGATTAAACCTTACTACAAAAAAAAAGTTTTTAACATCAATACAAAATTTGGATTTCGGTCAATTTTTCATAAGCTTTTCTAACAATGCTTTTGTTTTAAAATTTCCTGGGGGAGGGGTGATATAGGATAAAAGGGGCCATATTACCAATTATGTCCTGGGACAGGCTGAAATCTCAACAATTTCAAACCACAGAATAAAGACATTTTTAAATAATTTAGCCACTCCAATACTTTTATTTCAAAGTTTTTTTTGATTTTCTAAGGATTACTTTCTATTATTACTGATATTTAAGTTCACAGAAAAAAAATCAAATCTAAATACGAAGATAATGCCCAGTAACTGTTACACAAAGTACAATAATGTTGCAATCTTAGAACACTCCTATATTACAGAAAGGTATATAAACTTTTTCATTCCTGTTAACTTTTAACTGTAATATTCACGAACTTGGTTTAATTCTTAATAATGTTCTATAATATACTACAATGTTTAATTATAAGATTTTTTATGTCTCCATGTGTTTTAAAATCATAAAACAAAACTCAACATTCAGATTTTCAGATTCGGTAAACTTCCGTCCTATGATGTAAAACGGAAATCAAGTAATTCCACTACAGTGCCAATACATCCTGCAACTCAAAGACAAATTCTGTCAATAGAACTTTATCTTACCTTGTAACATTTGCTCGAGTTTCTTCCGATCCACTCGAAATCTGTCCTCCACAAAATTAGGATCCCGTTCGATATATTCATCTCGACTTCCTTGAGAAGCTGTGTCGCACATATCTCCATTATCCTCATTAAGAAACTGAGATTCTCTCATGGTGCCAACTTGTACAGAAAGGCATTCCGCCATAGCATAATTGTTGTCATGTGGAAACGAGGCGAGAGTTAACTAGGTCAATACTCGGTACAGTTACTTGAGGCCCTATCAGGGTTACCCGACTATTTCTACTATAGCTTTTCATTTAAACATTACGTATCGACTTGGTGAGGTTATTAATGTTACAGTTACTTGAGGCCCTATCAGGGTTACCCGACTATTTCTGCTATAGCTTTTCATTTAAACATTACGTATCGACTTGGTGAGGTTATTAATGTTACAGTTACTTGAGGCCCTATCAGGGTTACCCGACTATTTCTACTATAACTTTTCATTTTAAACATAACATATCGACATGGTGAGGTCATTAATTTTACAGTTACTTGAGGCCCTATCAGGGTTACCCGACTATTTCTACTATAACTTTTCATTTTAAACATTACGTATCGACTTGGTGAGGTCATTAATTTTACAGTTACTTGAGGCCCTATCAGGGTTACCCGACTATTTCTACTATAACTTTTCATTTTAAACATTACATATCGACTTGGTGAGGTCATTAATTTTACAGTTACTTGAGGCCCTATCAGGGTTACCCGACTATTTCTACTATAGCTTTTCATTTTAAACATTACGAATCGACTTGGTGAGGTCATTAATTTTACAGTTACTTGAGGCCCTATCAGGGTTACCCGACTATTTCTACTATAACTTTTCATTTTAAACATTACGAATCGACTTGGTGAGGTCATTAATTTTACAGTTACTTGAGGCCCTATCAGGGTTACCCGACTATTTCTATTATAGTATTTCATTTTAAACATTACATATCGACTTGGTGAGGTCATTAATTTTACAGTTACTTGAGGCCCTATCAGGGTTACCCGACTATTTCTACTATAACTTTTCATTTTAAACATTACATATCGACTTGGTGAGGTCATTAATTTTACAGTTACTTGAGGCCCTATCAGGGTTACCCGACTATTTCTATTATAGTATTTCATTTTAAACATTACATATCGACTTGGTGAGGTCATTAATTTTACAGTTACTTGAGGCCCTATCAGGGTTACCCGACTATTTCTACTATAGCTTTTCATTTTAAACATAACATATCGACTTGGTGAGGTCATTAATTTTACAGTTACTTGAGGCCCTATCAGGGTTACCCGACTATTTCTACTATAACTTTTCATTTTAAACATTACATATCGACTTGGTGAGGTCATTAATTTTACAGTTACTTGGGGTCCTATCAAGGTTACCCGTCTATTTCTACTATAGCTTTTCATTTTAAACATAACATATCGACTTGGTGAGGTCATTAATTTTACAGTTACTTGAGGCCCTATAAGGGTTACCCGACTATTTCTACTATAGACTTTTCATTTTAAACATTACATATCGACTTGGTGAGGTCATTAATTTTACAGTTACTTGAGGCCCTATCAGGGTTACCCGACTATTTCTACTATAGCTTTTCATTTTAAACATTACATATCGACTTGGTGAGGTCATTTATTTTACAGTTACTTGAGGCCCTATCAAGGTAACCCGACTATTTCCACTATAGCTTTTCACTTTAAACATTACATATCGACTTGGTGAGGTCATTAATTTTACAGTTACTTGAGGCCCTATCAGGGTAACCCGACTATTTCTACTATAGCTTTTCATTTTAAACATTACCTATCGACATGGTCATTGACGATAATATTTAACGCTGTTCTTCTCCAAAACTTGAATATTGTATATTTTCAAAGCTGGACTTTATGTCCTAATGCCTCACCCTCCAAAAAATTGTATTTCTATATATTTCATTATCTTGAATAGAGCATACCTTTTATTGTAGATTGAATTTTCATATCCAGACTCCTGCCCCATCAATAATTTCTAACATTTACAGGGGCATGTTACACAGATTTAAACAAGGTTTTTTCAAGAATTTACAACGGTTATCTGATCAGTATTTCGGGCCCAGTGTGGCCGAGTTAGATCCTTGATCGTTCCCCTGAGGATACAGAGTTCAATCTTGGCAAAAGTCGAGAAGAATTTTCGGAATTTTTAGCCTGGTTCCTCTCACTAATTTTCAATCAGACGTCTGTGGTTCCACTAAAACTAAGTGTTTGATGACACCACAATGGTATAACATCAGCAGTTTTCGCGATTAGTAACACCATCAAATACTTAGTCTTAGTAGAATTGCAGGAACCACATACGTCGAACTGTAAATATAAATGGTGCAAATTTATACTATCAATGGCCGCCCCCCCCCCTTCAAGATACACCTACAGAAATTTAAAAAATTAAAATAGAAAACTCTAAACAATATCTTTAAACTGTTTAGTATTATATTGTTTAAGAACAATGTAATATTGTTAATGAATATTGAAGCTAATTTCTAGAATCTTGTAGTTAGTAATACGCCTTAATCAATAGTCAATAATCAATAGATATTGATTGATATGACATCAAAAACAAGATTATAATATTGATTTCTTATTAATACTTCACCATACAATATAATAGTTACAGTTAGAATTGGAGTTTTACATCCTACTTTTCTGTACTTATTTCGAGTGAAGACGCTGGGGATGTGCAATATGGGATAATTTGAAATGATGGCTATCCATCATCTGTGATAATTAAGATTTCCAGCAATATATATCTTGATATATCATTCTAAAGCAATTTTTAAACATATTGTACGTTAAAGTATTGTGCATGTACTTGTGTATTTTTAGACGAAGAGTATATTGAATAAAGTGTATTTTCGCTTTTTTTTTATCTAATGTATTGTCCCATGGGTTGAATGTTAGACAGGACCATGTCCTTGTGTATTGGGCCTTATACGGACCCATGTAAAATAAAGAGTTTATTACTAAAGCTGCAACGATTCGTGAGGTTAGGATTCGATACACCAAACAATACTCATCCAACGATACGATTTATTGCGATGATAATCACAGCTCCTTTCTTAAAAAGGGGAAAAAATTAAGAAAGCTTTAAATTTATCACAATTTTATCACTATAGAGCACATGAGAAAAGTTACGGGTAAAATATTGTGAAAGAAAATTCTCAATCTTTGAAGTCAGAAATTACATGCTTAAAATATAAAACAGTGATACAATTTCTTGAATACACTTCGTTATTTATTATCAAAGGGAGTTAATAAATAATCGTGGCCGTACATCGCGATTATTTTTATCCAACGCGATGCATCGATAAGACAGAACAAATCGCAGTTCATCGATATATCTGCGAATCGTTGCAGCCCTGCGTATCACGAGGTAGAGTATATTGACGATACCCCTCATTCCATAAAATAGGAACTTTTTAATACTTGAGGCCATATCAGGGAATGGAATCACACTTTCTGTTCACTAACTTGACTGAAATTGTTGTTTGTAATTTTTAAGACGGTGGACATAAAACACTCTTATACCTTTGTCGGCATTTTCCTTTGATGAAAATTTTTCAACAATTATCTCTGGACTCCAGACGGCTTTTCTTAGATACAAATCTTACCCAGGTTCTTTATTCTGGGGTACAAGTCTTACCCAGGTTCTTTATTCTGGGGTACAAGTCTTACCCAGGTTCTTTATTCTGGGGTACAAAGTCTTACCAGGTTCTTTATTCTGGGGTACAAGTCTACCCAGGTTCTTTATTCTAGAGGTACAAATCTTACCCAGGTTCTTTATTCTGGGGTACAAGTCTTACCCAGGTTCTTTATTCTGGGGTACAAATCACAACCAGGTTCTTTATTCTGGGGTACAAGTCTTACCCAGGTTCTTTATTCTGGGGTTCAAGTCTTACCCAGGTTCTTTATTCTGGGGTACAAGTCTACCCAGGTTCTTTATTCTGGGGTACAAGTCTTACCCAGGTTCTTTATTCTGGGGTACAAATCACACCCAGGTTCTTTATTCTGGGGTACAAATCTAACCCAGGTTCTTTATTCTGGGGTACAAGTCTTACCAGGTTCTTTATTCTGGGGTACAAGTCTTACCTAGGTTCTTTATTCTGGGGTACAAGTCTTACCCAGGTTCTTATTCTGGGGTACAAATCTAACCCAGGTTCTTTATTCTGGGGTACAAGTCTTACCCAGGTTCTTTATTCTGGGGTACAAGTTCTTACCCAGGTTCTTTATTCTGGGGTACAAATCTCACCCAGGTTCTTTATTCTGGGGTACAAGTCTTACCCAGGTTCTTTATTCTGGGGTACAAGTTACCAGGTTCTTTATTCTGGGTACAATCCACCCAGGTTCTTTATTCTGGGGTACAAATCACCCAGGTTCTTTAATCTGGGGTACAAGTCTTACCCAGGTTCTTTATTCTGGGGTACAGTCTTACCCAGGTTTTTTATTCTGGGGTACAAGTCTTACCCAGGTTCTTTATTCTGGGGTACAAGTCTTACCCAGGTTCTTTATTCTGGGGTACAAGTCTTACCCAGGTTCTTTATTCTGGGGTACAAGTCTTACCCAGGTTCTTTATTCTGGGGTACAAGTCTTACCCAGGTTCTTTATTCTGGGGTACAAGTCACACCCAGGTTCTTTATTCTGGGGTACAAATCACAACCAGGTTCTTTATTCTGGGGTACAAGTCTTCCCCAGGTTCTTTATTCTGGGGTACAAGTCTTACCCAGGTTCTTTATTCTGGGGTACAAGTCTAACATTTAAGGGGCATGTTTTACTTTTGAGGCATGGTTTTAAGAACAACTATTTTCCAATATGTTCCAGTGAATATTAATTTGGAAAATGAAATGAATGGAGTTTTATATCCTACTTTTCTGTGCCTAATGAAGACGGGTAACGCCAAGTAGTGTGCTATGAGGGATCCAGGACAGCGCCATTTGACCCTACTCTCTTTCCAACTTTCGGGGGATCTCCATATTGTGCACAGTCCGTAGAATATGAGGCCTGGGTTTATTGGGGGAAAACCTTGTTGAAAAATTCGAGAGAAAGCCTGTAGCTCACTGAGTCACCGGGGTTCCTTTGACAGTAGAAAGCAGAAAGTGGAGCGTAATGCTTCAGTCCTAGCTAAATTTACCTCCCTTTATTTGTCAGTCTTTCAGTTTCTTAAAGAAAGGCTGATGAATGCCAAATAATCAGTATAAATCCCAATGTGTCGTTATTCATGACACAAATTTCCAATAAACAACATAACAATGGATGAACTTTTTTTATTCTTTTACAATACATCACAGTCACTGCAAGATGTTGATTAATAATAATAATGTTAATTATAATAGAATACAGGTTTAGTCAGACAGGTGAAATATTTCTACATCTGGCTTTCAAACATTATCATTCAAAATGCTTATCTGGATGTTTCGTTTCATGTTTTCTGGGTGATTCATTTAAGTCATCATCGTGTCCAGACGTCGCCCTTATTCGTCATACGTCCTAGAGGTATATATAATATAACCCGTATCGTGATACGATGTTGCGTCACAAGCAAAAACGTAAAATGAAACATCCAAATATATATTATAATCAATAGAGTTTACATAGACCTAGAGATGATTAATGATCTTATTACAGTATTTGTGGAGAAGTAGGACGTAAAACTCCATTCATTCATTTTATTTACAGTATTTGTGGGCATTTAATGTGGGGTCATTTCACCAGATTTTCGTCCTGGAAGACAGATCTGTGATTTCAGAACGTGGCTCGGTTGTCACAGGTCGTACGTAGTTGATGGTTGAACAAGGTTTGGGTCACGCCAGTTTAGAGCGTGGCTCGGTCATCGCAGATCGTTGACCAAAGGTTGTGTCAAGCCTTGTCTCCCCGTTTCAAGAAATGGTCTGCACGATTAACAGATCAGATCGTAGCTCAGTTTTCTCGGCAAATATGGGAAAACACAGCTCCCAACTTAGTCCAGAGCTTGGTTCCCTCATGGTTGGATTAAGAATTACGTTCAACTGAACTTCAACATTTCACTCAATAGTAATAGAATGTTTTCTATTAAATCTTTATTTGAATTTCCATTTTATTATCATTTTGATTCCAAGATTTTGAAATATCCGTCTTTTTCTTTTTAAAATAACATAATATAACATCACTTCATGCAGATATATGAAAAATGGTAAAATGTTTTGTGATGTTGTACTACTACCAGTATATGTAAAATGTAACAATTCCACAAAAATCACTAATAAATGGGTAACATTATTGAAGTAATACTGCCCCCCCCCCCCCTTAGAATGAACATAAAATTTTAAGTCTCAAACTTGGTCAATAAGAGTATATATTTCATCAGTTGGATTTAACAGATGTCATGACTAAAGAATAGAATCTCAATATAACCATTAGACTAAGTAATTATTTTAAAACACTTCTTGGCAGTTTTCAGAATTACTAAGTTTAATGGATTGTTACTTAGTTTTATGGGATTATAAGCTTATAAAAGCCATCTGAAGAACAAACATTTCTTTAGGCCCAGTTTAAAAATTAAAATTTTTTGGTTATCCTTAAAGGCAGTTTAACTTTAATGTATCTAAACTTCTAAAGTGACTTTATGATTCATTTTTAAAGATTCATACAAAATTTGACTTAAATTCACAGTTCTACTGTTCAATGACTTACAAAAATTAACAAATTTACAAAATTTAACATTCATTACCAACTTCATATTAACATAAGTAATTACAAACATAACTAATTATTACAAACATTACTAATTACAAACATTACTAACTGCAAACATTACTAATCATAGTCTACACTTAATGGTCTCAGATAGTCATAACTAGTCAGAAACATTCTGACTCTAGCCTATTCTCAGATAGTCTTAACTAGTCAGAAACATGCTGACTCTAGCCTAGTCTTTGATAGTCTTAACAAGTCAGAATCATGCTGACTCTAGCCTATTCTCAGATAGTCTTAACTAGTCAGAAACATGCTGACTAGCCTAGTCTTTGATAGTCTTAACTAATCAGAAACATTCTGACTAGCCTAGTCCCTGATGGTCTTCACTAGTCAGAAACAAGCTGACTGTAGCCAGTTAAACTTAAGGTTTTGTAAACAGTAGAATTCCTACTGACCTCTATCAATAATAACTATCAGAATCAGTAAGTTAATAATTAAGTTAATTATCATTGGACTTAATTAATAAATAACAAACGAACAAAAATAATTACTTACAAAATAAATTAAGATTTAAGAAATGAAGTTTTTTATATAAAAAAATGGAGAAGCCACACAAGGCTTGGAAACGCTGATTCATCAATTTCAAAAACACATTCAATGAATTTGAAAATGAAGCATACAGAAGCCTGCAGTCCTAGATATTTATCTGATAAACAACCTTGCTTTAGCACTTTTAAAAATAAAATAACAAATCATACACAACTGAATAACCTAACAGAGATATGTCCAAATTTATCTTAGAAAAAAGAAATGCTGATTTGCAATTCGGATGGAACTATATTAAAATGTAGAGATAAGGGCCATTGACCCTACTAATAAAATTCATTGATGCACTTCGATGCCATGGACTTGAGTTGATGGATACAATCCAATTCCAAAATGCGTCTGTGGTCTGTGGTCGTTGGCATCAAAGGGCATCAATGAATTTTATTAGTATGGGAACGACCACAGACGCACTTTGGAATTGGATTGTATCCATCAACTCAAGTCCATGGCATCGAAGGGCATCAATGAATTTTATTAGTAGAACTGCCTATATTAAAATGTAATTAGATACAGATTCTTCAATCAAGACGGATGTGCCATTTTCAAAAGTAGACTTTTAGTCTTGAGCTTCACAAAGCCAAATATTGTATTGCGATTTGTGCCAACAAATTGTACAATGCCAGGTCAATAGGTACTTTCTTAAAAATTATTATTGAACAAACGCCTTTATCTTTTAACCGAAATCTGTTTTCAATAATCAACCCATATGATTGGTTGTTAATTTAGGCACAACTATTTTTAAATTTTCAGCAAAAAAAAGGGAAATAAACAAAATAAATTACAATATCTACAATTCGTACACATTCTTTTTAATATTTTTTTTCTTTTAACAAATTTTCATGATCAACATGTTTTTTTTTTAATTTCATATCTTTGTTGACTTCTCAGAGAAACTTCTCTGTTACCCAGAATCTAGAACGGATCTGATAAGCAACTAACAATCATTTACTATATTCAACATTTTCCCTAATAACAGCTGTAGCCACTAACTATATTTGACTGGGTTTGGACCTCTTCCTATACTCATAAGATACAATATAAGGGATTTGTAGGTACAATCCAAAAGGAATCACAATATAACACAGCTCTTAAAATGGAAGTATGGTTAAATTGGATCATATAGATATATAGATATACTACTTCTGAATTTATTATATATATGTTTTAAAACATATACAGGTAATGTTATCAAGTATAAATTTATATTATAACTTTAACTATAATTCGAAACGTAGTATATAATAAATATAGAATATCAGGACACAATTATATGGATAACAACTACTTTATTAAATAATTTGCGACGTTTCAACGAGGATGCTCCCGTCTTTATTAAGCATCCTCGTTGAAACGTCGCAAATTATTTAATAAAGTAGTTGTTATCCATATAATTGTGTCCTGATATATACTCTCCAACTACTAAATGCCACTTAAGGAAGTCAATAAATATAGAAATAGTGTATCTATTATCTAGTGTTCTTAATGTTAACCTTCCTATACTTATATAACTTATAAATTTTGTATTACTATTATAGGCTACAAGCAGAGTTTAAACTGCAAGTAAACTTTAAATTTTCAAAATCAGACTTTTTCTTTTCAAAAGTTGAATTCACATCAACAGTAAAAGCCAAATTATTTAACACTTACAAAGTTGATAAACGCTTACAAAAAGAGACATGTATTTTAATGCTCCTGATATTTTGAATATAATACGAACTCAATCACACAAAATATGCGTGGGTATTTAGGCCTCTCCCCATTATTTTGATTCTTAAATTTGTAATTTTTTTTACAATTTATTAATTTTCTACATTTTTTTGTCCTTTTTTTTCTAGAAACACTAGTAAAAGCTTAGTTAAATGAAATCAAAAATTCAATGAATTCTGTCATTCACACTCTGGATCAACAAAACATCAATACTTCTATTTATAAACATCAAACATGCATTCTATCACAATAAGGGATATGTCATCTGACACAGAAGGTAAACTCAAATACAAACTAACAAACTCAATCATAAAAACTCAAAAATAGATGTTTTGTTCCATGTTTTTTCTGTGAGCTACTACACTCGCTTTCCATGATCTGGTACAAGTTTGTGAATTTGTTAAGAAAGGCTTCCTGACTTTCAATACAAATCATTTGATTGGTTGAATATTAAACTGACTAAAAACTGTAGAAGACTTTCGTCAAATCATGAGTGGCAAGGGAAGTCACTCACAGAATAAATAGGAAAAAACCATTTGAATTAAATTGTTCTAAAATTCACTACATCCACCTTCAGACAAGAGCATCATTCTACCAGTACTGCAACAATGCTACATCAGCATTGAAATATATACAAAGTCAGCAATGAAAGTAAAGTAGGTCAAAGACAAAAATGCACATCCAGGACATTACAAATTTTGATATTCAAAAATTAATTGTTTGATTTTTCCCAACATGTGACTCATCCCCAAATGTACACTCCTATCTATCTTTGACTGTACCTGACTTATTGCCTCAAAAACACCGGACAAAAATTAACTTTGGTGATCAATTCAAACTAAATATTAGTTACGACTTTATGATTTAAAACTTCTAGTCATGTATTCTGGATATGATCTTCACCTAGGGCCTGGAGTTCTAGGGTAACCTAGGCGCTTGACTTTTAACACTGTATCTAGGATGTCCTAGGGTCTTAACTCCTAACAATGTTTCTAGGGTATCCTAGGGTCTTAACTTCTAACAATGTTTCTAGGGTATCCTAGGGTCTTAACTTCTAACAATGTTTCTAGGATATCCTAGGGTCTTGACTTCTTTCACTGTATCTAGGGTATCCTAGACTCTTCACTTGTTACACTGACAGTCTCTTGGTCTCTTGGATATCCTATGATCTTTACTTGTAACACTGTATCTAGGACCTCTTATCACCCCTCTTCTTACGAAAGTCTAAACTATGGGCCCTTTTAAACAAAGTATTTTTGTGAAATCGGACCATAGGTGATATCATAGACTATCACACTTATATATACATAGTCTGTTAGTACAAACAGTTACTTCATCATCCCATTAAACTAGGTCCATTCAAAAATCTTTAAGACTTTGACTAAACCATTCACCAATGTTCTATGATTTTTACTTAGTACAACTAACCTAACAACTTGAGGAAACAAGAACTATTTGTTCAAACCACCACCTTGAGAATTTGACTGACATTACTCGATTCAATTTCAAGACTGGAGTTCATGAATCAACACCCCTAATTCACGAAATGAACTCTCCTATATACATGAAACATTGTACTATGTTCACAGAAATATGCACATTTGGAAGAGTTCATTATAAAATTAAGGGGTGACTGACACACATTTCAGCCTTGTCAAGATGATAATACTGACTATCCATTCTATTATGTCATGAGAAACGTAAGGTAGATTAATGGTATAGTCGGTCTGAGACTGCACATGCATTGAAAATCCCAAACAGGACCAGTGCATCTGATTTCATGGCAGAAAAAGTCTATGAAAATCACAACTGTCTTAAAAAACTAAGTCGAATTAAGACATTTTTTTGATTTTACGCTTTTGCAAAAATCTTATTAATCAGAAAATTTGATGTTTAAGATCTGATTTGTAAAATTGCAATAACCACTTACACCACCCAAAAACGGAATGGACTGTTCTTGTTTATATCTGGATTAGTCCCTGCACGTGCATTATTATCTGTGACCTACTATAAGGTAGTAGAGTCTAATAACTTGAGCAATAATTATCACATTATTACAAAACTCGCCTTCATTCATACTCTAGTATCTGTTTATGATAAAACAGCAGATACCTGAAATTAAAAAAAAAAAATGGAGTTTTACATCCAACTTACCTCCACCTACTGAGGCAAATGAAGATGTATAAGGCTATAAAGTGAGCAATGAGGAAAACATTTCATGACCACCATCTTAGATAAACTTAATCCATATCCAGCTGTTGTGGAAATATTAAAATTCACAGACTTTAGCGGTCAAGGTATCATTCAAATGACAAAACATGTTTTCCAAGTCAACATCTACGACCCCCTGAATTCAGGTATCTTTGGTTAGGATCCACAAGGTTCAACACCTACCCCATAGGAGAACGTGTCTGTCCTAGTTACCAGAATCAGGACATCAGGATAATTTGGAGACATTTTAAAGGGGTGACCTCTATGAACTACTTTTCTATACCAGAAAATATCATGACCCTTTACATTCAACTGATATAGTCTGGTGTTTTAAGTTAATGGACTCTCATTAGATTCAGGTTATTTTTATGACATAAGAACGAAAGGATAGTTTCGGATGTACCTACCCTTCACTATTAAGTACATCTGTAACAGTAGCTTTAGTAATTAAGTGATCATCACACTTGAACCATTGGTCCTTATGTAGCCGTATATAACATGTATAATGACCTACTTCTATTGTTCCTATATGATTAACCACAGCAAATAACGAGTATCTGAAATTAATCAAAAATTAATTAATATTAATTACACAGTTTTCATGAGTTAACTGATTTAAATACAAAGCCCAAAATTGGTTAACCAAGGAAAACTTGTAATAAATTACTTGTAACATTAACACCTGTAAAACTCTTCAGTTGTCCAATCAAAACAATCTGTCATATTCTGCCATTAGAAAACCCACGTGATTTTCTTTATAAGTTCCCAATTAAGGTGGAGCATGACAAATTGCCATTTTGCTTATTTCATATAAATTGGTCTCATTTTTCAATTGATTTGAAGAAATAAATAGTTAGAATTTTGTGCAACAGGCCCAATATACCATTTCTCGCAGAACGTTGGGCCTACACTGACAGATGGAAACCAGCTTGAAAAATTCATAATTTTAACAAGCAAGTGTCTCACTGAGCCAATATTGATACCCAAGGGTAAACAGATCTAAAAGTGTGAGCTTTGGAATAGAACTGCCCTTGAATACCAGAAATTACACTTACTGTTCAGAAATTACACTTACTGTTCAGAAATTACACTTATCAGAAATTACACTTACTTATTATCACATGAAAGACTTGTGGGTAGATCGGCGATAATTTGATTCGAGAATCCATTGTTATCATTACGAGATGACGACATAAAGGGCGTCATATCTAGTTCCTCTGGGAATGATACGTACGTTGAGATCTTTTTATGATAACCTGTGGAATGCTCAAATCTCTGGAATAAAGTAAAGTAAATGAATGGAGTTTTACGTCCTACTCTTCTGTACCTTATTGGCTATTGAGGACAGGCAATGCTATGCAGTGTCCAATGAGAGAAATTTTGCCAAGACAGCAGCATTAGCGTACTATTTTTGTGATTTCCAACTGTCTAGGGATCATCAGGTTTATTGTCCAGGATAGAAAGAAGTATCTATCAACTGACAAAGCTTCTTTGTTCTTTACCATGCATGGACCATTACACACAGGGCCTCAGTATATGATCCCAGTATCAACTTAATACTGTGTCAGCCCAGTATCACTGACAGCGAGAAACTGTGTTGAGTGATTATAACAATATAAAACTGTGTTGAGTGATTATAACAATATAAAACTGGGTTGAGTGATTATAACAATATAAAACTGGGTGGAGTGATTATAACAATATAAAACTGGGTGGAGTGATTATAACAATATAAAACTGGGTTGAGTGATTATAACAATATAAAACTGGGTTGAGTGATTATAACAATATAAAACTGGGTTGAGTGATTATAACAATATAAAACTGGGTTGAGTGATTATAACAATATAAAACTGGGTGGAGTGATTATAACAATATAAAACTGGGTTGAGTGATTATAACAATATAAAACTGGGTTGAGTGATTATAACAATATAAAACTGGGTTGAGTGATTATAACAATATAAAACTGGGTGGAGTGATTATAACAATATAAAACTGGGTGGAGTGATTATAACAATATAAAACTGGGTTGAGTGATTATAACAATATAAAACTGGGTGGAGTGATTATAACAATATAAAACTGTACCTTGAGGTGAAAACAAGCAACAACTGGTAATTTTTTCATTGTTAATTGTTTGGTTGATTCCTGATAACTCTGACATTTTCCACATTTTATCTTCGCTGAACTTCCTAAATGTTCTGGTCGAGTAAAGCTGAAAAAATTAAATATATGTCTTCATGAAAGAGTTTAGGGTTCTTACTCTAGAAAACTTAACTAAGTTGAATTAGTGTTCCAGTCATCTGATTGGTCAATCACCATAGATGATCAGATGACCCAGGGTCGTATTCTCGAAAACCTAATTTAAATAACATCTAGATTTCAAGAAATACAGTAATCTGATTGGATACACAAAACTTTATTTAATATGATTGACCAATCAGATTACTTAAACACTAAAATCATTTTAAGTCAAGTTTTCAAGAATAAGGGCCCAGATAACATAGGTCACCAGCATTTCATAAGGAGAGTGAGTAAGTGACTCACAACCACCATTTGTTTGACATAACCAAATTAAACTGATTTCAACATTTCAATCAACTGAAAACAGTCCATCCTCAAATATCTGAAGACACCTCTGTTCGTAAGGAAATAATCCACAACATACCGTTTCAAACACTCTAATAATGAGGTAGGTTCATAATTCCCTGGACTGTTAGTAAATCCTACAAGAGAAACAAAATAGAATTAAACATTGATTAACACCACAAGTCAATAAAGGTGATACTCTGAGGCGCCAAGGAGAGGGGTTGGATTGTACCAGAACCCACTAGTGCCCCCTAGAAATGGGTGCCCCAAGTGAAAAGGGGGATAAACCCAACATGTGCCCCCAGGAGAAGGGTTGGAGTGTACCAGAGCCTCTACCCCCAGAAATGTGGGGGATTGTGTAAGGAACCTATCAGTGTCCCAAGGAAGAGTGTATTGAATAAGGGACCTACCTGTGCCCCCAGGAGAAGGGGTGGAGTGTGTTGTGGCTGAAGTAGTCATGGTACTGAAGGCAGGAGGTCCGGGGCCCAGATCTAGTGATATATCCCAAATAGGATCAATAGTTGTTGAAACATTACTGAAACATAGAATTAAATATCTAGACTACATCGAAAACAATTCAGTTCTTGGAAATTTGTAATTGAAGATATTAGTGTTAAAGCCTTCTGATTGGTCAATCACTAAAATTGATTTCCAAATCTGAATTTTATCTAACTTAAGTTTTCGAGAATATGGCCCCTGTTGCTGATTTGCTGACACGCGGGCGTTAATTAATATTTATTGTTCAGTATTGGTAAATTGTTAACCACATGCGTAATTACTCTAGGGCAAAAAAGCATGCGGGCGGGTCATGAGGGACAAACTATTAATTAACAACGGCCTATGTCTATAACAATTCCAGGTGATTTTTTAAGATGCACATGAAGAGCTTTCTGAGCCCCATTATAACATGCTTCATTGAGCGTTCGGCTTATTCAATGAATCCCACATCAGAAATAAAGCTCAGCCTTGATGAAATTCGCCATGCAATGTGCAAAGACTGCTTAAAATAAGTTGTAAATTGAACTGTAATGGAGTTATATATATATATATTGCCCTGCTGTATTACCGTTCCAGCTAAAAGCATTCCTTTTTTAACATTTCCATTTCAGTCAAATAATGAATACATCTTGATGTAAAACAAATATATAGAGAATCTCTTACGACATTTATCTCCCAATATTGCAGTTAGTTAATAAAAGAAATAAATAATAATTGATGTTTGAGCGTTATCTCCTAGAGTGTAAAAGATTATGCTTTTTATCATACAAGCAATTTATCTACTGTAGAATATCTTAATTTGGTGATAAATATATTGAGAACTCACTTGCACTGTTTACAAGTAACATCTGACTGCAGACCACCAGTAAATATCTGGTCTATTATACAGTTACAAAGATGGGGATTACTACAACTCATTCCATTGGTACCTAAAAATATATCATATCCTCTCTTTACATATCATATCCTCTCTTAATATATCATATCCTCTCTTAATATATCATATCCTCTCTTTATATATCATAGCGAATATCATAAACATCGGGAATAAAAATATATATAACACAAGATAATAATTATGTTATAAATATACAATTGTGTTATATGTGCGCTCTGCATTTCTAAATATCTTACAAATTTCTAAATAGCTTAGTTATATTAAACAGATTCATTCTGTTCCTACTTATAAATTATTAGTGTATAAAAAGCATTATGTATAATGACAGAATTGCGGTCTGCAGTATTTAGATTCCAAATATAATACAAAATGTGAAAAACCTCTCGTATTATTTTCAATAATGCAAAATACACATTCGCTAAAAGAGACTGATTTGCTAAATTGTTAACTTGAAGATTGTCGACTGGTTTTAAAAGTTGTGTAAAGGTAGACGTCAATTTCGCCACAGACTAGCATATATTAGATATTACTAGCAACTAATTCTATTATAATATCACAAAATGTCTAATTTAAGGGGAATTGTAAGAACCACAGACTTCTGACTGAAAATTGGAATGGTACGTTATGGTATCAGTGTTCATGATGTACATCGAGAGTGTGAAAACCTCTTTACTACATCTTCAAAACAATATATTTTGTAAGTAAAATCGATTGGCTACTTACCTTTACAATGCCTATGTAAAACATCTAAAGCAGCTATAAGAAATTCATGGGCATCTTGTTGTTCATACCCTGCTAGGTGCCGAGCATTGGTCCAGACCAGATGGAGCAGTCTATAGGGTATGTGTGGAGTGCATGCACCAGAGTAAAACTGAAATCATTGAAGAATGAATGAATAATAGAATGAATAAATCAGTGAAAGAATGAATGATTGAGTGAATGAAAAGAATGAATGACTTAATCAATGGATGAAACGATGAATGAAACAATAAATGAATGATTGAATATAACAATGAATGATTGAATACAACAATGAATGAATGATTGAATACAACAATGAATGAATGATTGCAAGAATGGATGATTAAGTGAGTAAATGATTGAATGTAACAATGAATGAATGATTGAATATAACAATGAATGAATGATTGAATGTAACAATGACTGAATGATTGAAAGAATGGATGATTTAATGAGTAATGGATTTAAATTAAATGAATGAATGATTGAATATAACAATGAATGAATGAAAAAAAAGGAAATACCCAAAGAAACATCAGTGAATCCCATTACATGCCACGTAAATAAAATTAACAAGTCATTATTTAGTTTTGAACAAAAATGAAGAAACTACCTTTTTAGCGATTTTCAACTATCCAGGGATCTTTAACCTGAACCCAAAGGTTGAACCCTAAGGTTAGCGAGCAAGCGTCTTACCCACAGAACCACCGTGGCTCCCTAAAAATATTTAAAACTTACTTCCTGAAATAGTCGTGACATTTCGCACACAAGGCACTGTTTGGATTCTCCAGGCATTTGGCAAGTGTGGCGATCAGCTAGAAAGAAATCTCGTAGAATAGGAGTATGAGTTAAAGCTTGAACAATACAATTCATGAAACACGTATTGCCTAGGTTTATCAACCCTCGTAATCCTGGAAAAAACAAAATTCAATTATTAAAATATCAAAGCAAATATCAGACTGGTAAACCATATTTATTAAATGTTAAAATATTATTCCACCTCACATGCCATCAACAATTTACTTTATCTATGTCACCAATTCCATTATCAAAGCAAATATCAAACTGTTAAACCATATTTATTTAAATGTTTTAAACAATTTTAAAATATTAATCCATGTTTTTCATATTAAATGCAAGTCCTTGGTTAATTGTTAATTGTTCCCTTTGATTAATGAGACATTTTGACAGCCTCTCTGACCTACATCACTGACAAGTAGAAACCAAGTTGAAAATAGTCAAAGGTATTATCTCGATCTATGCTGGAAAAGAACCTTGAACCTTTAGGTAGACTTGCTAGGGAAAAGTTTCATTCAACCAATCTAGGTTTGGGTAGGAAAAATAACATCATAAATATAGCAATGAAATCCCCATGTACTGTACCCAGATTTTGTGGACCCCGTGTGGTCTAGCTGGCTACCAACTCACTAATCAATGAGTCACTGACTAAATAAACAAATAAATTAAGTTATCTATTGATAAGCACTCACCTACGGTAGAATTAGAATTGACTTTCCTTCGTTTCGGATTTTTCTTTAAAAGTTGAATTTCATCTTCAGAAGGTTCCCATGTAGAAAATGGTTCTTTGATATCTAAAGAAAAAAAACAGGAATGAAAATCTGAGCACATCCAAAACTTCCAAAGTGTGTCAGTAATCTATATGAAACCCTCAATATAAATGGACCCTCCCATACACTTGCTTGTAATCAATTATAATGCAGTTTTATGGTTGTTAAGAAGAGGTCAATCATTATGCAAGAAAAACATGGTTTTGAAAAGTTTCTTAAAAGGTGTATAAATACATGTAGTTAAAAAAAATGTTTTGTTTTATTGTTATGACACCAAATGTTCAGTTGAAAATTGTCAGGTTCCCAAGTTCTATATCTGTAATCTTTAAAGATAGGCAATCTATAAAGACTTCTTCTATGTTATATGTATCAACTATTAAATACAGTCAAGGATCAAGTATAAGTAACCTAAACTTCAGTAATAATAAACAATAGTTGTTATCCATAAAATCTTCTTGTGTTAAGACAAAGTTAACTTACAAGCACCAACTAAATTGAGAGTTGGTTTTTGGCTGAATGATCTGGCTATATCCTCTAGGTCTTTATCATAGACATAATCTTCACAGACAAAACATAAAACTGTACCATAGGTTAAATCAATAGCTAGAATATACAGTCAACATCCAAAATTCATTTAAAACAAATAGCTGAAAAAATACAGTGATAAACACTACACAACAGAAAAATGACGACGAAGGTGGGTACCCAAATAAAAACTTAGTGCCTTATTCTTGAAAACTTAAATCAAAATAATTTTAGTGTTCCAGTTAACTGATTGGTCAATCAGTGAAATTAATTTTAAATTTTGATTTATCCTCCAATCAGATTAGCCCACTGCATCTCTTAATACCTGAATTTTATCCAAATTAAGTTTCGAGAATAAGGAATAAGGTCCTGTTTCCAATAACTTTTTCATTATGGGGTATATATATGTTTTAAAATGTAGGATTTTTTAAAAACTAACATTGAACAAAAGAATTATGTGGTAGAAAGCTGAAATATTGTTTTTTCAACCTAAAAAGAAATCTTAAAGAAGAGATACTACATCTTAGTATGCAATTTAAAGTATAAAACTGGGTCAATAAGAGTAGATATTCATTAGTTAGACTTACCATACCACTAAAGAATAGAATCTCTACGTAAGATGATGTATCTATTAAACTAAGTAATTATTAAAAATCACTTAAAATGGTGTTTCAAAATTACTTAGATTATAGAGGGATTCTGTCGTATAGTTTTACTACCAGGTAAGTCACATGAAGGTTTGGTCATCTCAATTAGTAGTATACCTTTAATAAGAACCACTACATTTTGAACCTCATTAAGATGTTTTTAGTAAAAATTCAGTTGCCATATTGTTAAGTTGTATAGTCGGTCGCCATATTGGAAACCAATGACCTACCTAAATTATGTTTTTTGCTCTTGGCATGATCATGTATGTGTTTAGCACCATAACAGCCGAAATATATACAAGACATACACGCATGAAGCCGTAGAGTTGTCAAACGACATGTGTGACACACACATGATTTGGCCTGAAAAAGACAAATGTAGCCTACAATAATCATATGAATTTTCAGCGTTTAGATTTCAAATGTGTTGATTCTAATCACATTTTAACAAGACTAAGTCATGCATTAAATTTATGAAATGATTCAAGTAAGTTTTTGCCATGGTTGATGGTCTTCTGGGGCACAGATTATATGCAGAGATGAACCCCTTGTAAACAGAATTAATAACTCAAGAATAATTCAGTCGGCCAATACAAGTCAGGATTTTTTTTTGTATTATATATTTTTATATGAATGCTTCTTTTTCAATTATGCCTAGACATTCGCTACAGATTAGGCTAAAAGGATTAAGGCTTTAGTTTTATAATCTAGCTTTTATAAAAAATACATTGACAGCTTCCTTGTTTTCCCTTTTTTTTTCAGAACAGTAGATCTCTATTTGGCCTGTCATAGAATTAACCAATACATTTCACAACAACCAAGAAAAATGTCAATGAAAATATTCTGTAATTTGAATTTTGAACTATCGAGTACCAATATATAATTCAAAACTATCATTTCACGAAGGGGAGGGGGTAGGCCAGCTTGGACAATTTTTGTTTTTGAATATTTTCACCACGGTTGTGTACCTTGATTCTTCGTGCGTCGGCTGAGGGACACGCGATGAAGTAAGAATAAATTATGCGGAAAGGATCGGTTCCTTTGGCTGCTTTAAAGGCACTCAAGTGCTGGCAGCCATGAACGCTCATCTTCCACCCCTCATTCGAGTGATTGTCGAAAACTTCATCACCATTTCATGTGATCAGTCTGAAGTTTTGATGCAATTCAACAAAGGTTGTGCGCAGTGGGCAAGTAAGTTTGGTATATGTCTGCGCACCTGTCTACTTCCGCTTCCGGCAACAAAACGAAAGTAAAGTTCACGCAAACAAAACAAGAAACTAAGACAGAAGCAAAAAGTGTGTTTTTTTTTTGTCTTAAAGTTTAGTCTAAACATTTGACAACTTTATGTGACAATACCCGATCATCCTAGCTTCGGATTTATTACGATCATTATTAAACACACGTTGATTAGGGATCTAGGCTAAAGATCTTCAGATGTGAATTCATTGATTATTGATATTTTTGAAATGTTCAAGTATGTGAATTGCAGTCCAAAGGTTATCATCTTAAAAAATTCAACGAGATTTGCATCGGCTGCATATTCGCCAAGATCATCATTGTGTTACACTTATATCTTCACTTCTCTGACTTTAATTCCAACAGGTGCTGAAAAGTAGGACATAAAACTCCATTCATTTCATTTCATTTTAATTCTAACAGAGGTCAAAACAGACAAGTATCTCTTCTCACATCAAAATGAAATAAACTTAGCCTACACCATGCATCAAATGAAATAAACTTAGCCTACATCATGCATCAAGATGAAATAAACTTAGCCTACACCATGCATCAAGATGAAATAAACTTAGCCTAGAACATGCATCAAGATGAAATAAACTTAGCCTACACCATGCATCAAGATGAAATAAACTTAGCCTACACCATGCATCAAGATGAAATAAACTTAGCCTACAACATGCATCAAGATGAAATAAACTTAGCCTACACCATGCATCAAGATGAAATAAACTTAGCCTACACCATGCATCAAGATGAAATAAACTTAGCCTACACCATGCATCAAGATGAAATAAACTTAGCCTACACCATGCATCAAGATGAAATAAACTTAGCCTACACCATGCATCAAGATGAAATAAACTTTAGCCTACACCATGCATCAAGATCATCATCATGTTAAAATTTGGCTGATATCCACCATTCACTCTAGAACTGATTTCATTTCAAAACAGACAAGTAGACAAGTATCTCCTCACATAAAATGAATCTTGCTAAATGTGAATATCTGCAGTTGTTTTGATCGATTAATTTTACCTGTTGTTTTACAGAATGAATTGGCAGGTGACAGGAAGTTTTATTGGTGGTCCAATATGTCTCATAGGTTTTATAATGATGTTGTTAAAACACAAACCAAAAATACACATCAAAGATAAAATTGTGATGATTACTGGAGCTACATCTGGCCTGGGAAAAGGTAAGAATAATGGAATTGCTATGGTTAAAAACACCATTCATTCATTCACTTCTTTTGGGATCTAGAATCATTCAGATACCACTCGGCTATTTCCGTAAATTTCCGTAACTTCAGTTTAGCAGACAAATTGTGATCACGGAACCCAGAATAATAAACTGAAATGGAGTTTGATATCTGACTTTTCTATTCCTGATTGTGTTGATGTAGAACGACAACACCATGTTGTGTGTCATAAGGTAAATTACACAGAATCATAAAAAAGGTTGTATTTGTTTAAATGATTTACAGAAAAATTTAAAAATAATTTTTATTGTCATAAGGAACTCCAATTCATTCATTTATTTTGTAATCTATTTATTCCTTCATTTAGAGAACTATATCCATTGTTTGTGTATTGTTTCACTCATTTATTCAGTAGGCTAATTATTTCATTCATTTCTATGGTAATAAGCACAATTCATTCATTCATTCTAATCATTCATTCATTTAGTTTTTTATTTATTTCTTTACTCAAAGAACTATATACATCCTTAGTTTGTGCATCAATCATTCAGTTAGCCAAACTACTTTTCTATGCCGGTACCAGAAAATATCGTGACCCTTTACGGATTTAGTCTAGCATTATAATCTAATGCACTCAATGAGGTTGGGATCTGTTATTTCTATAACGTAGAAACGCCACAATAGTTTCACATGTCAATACACCATTCATTCATTCATTCTTTCATTCATTTCATTCATTCATTCATTTCATTCATTCATTCATTCATTTTTACATTTCAATACACCATTCATTCATTCATTCTTTGTTACAGCTTGTGCAGTAGAATTTGTTAAAGCCGGATGTAAAGTAATTATAGCTGGTAGATCATTAGAGAAATTACAAGATGTACAAAAAGAATTGGTAGACTCAATACAGGTGAGATGAAATCAATATACTTAAATAATATTATCTGGACAGGAGCCTTGGTTTAAATATTTACCTTTACAAAATAGTTTTTAAATAATGCAGTTGATTTTAAAATGGAGAGAATATTGTTTACATGTTAAATTTGAAAATTTGATACATTGAAAATATTGTGTTTGATTTAAAATTGTTCTACACTTGCAAATTGAAACACAAGTTTATTTGATAAAACATTTATTTAACGAATGCTGACTTAATCTTTCATAGAATTTTATATCCTTGGAAATGAAATGACTGGACTTTTACTTCCTACTCTTCTGCTCCTTATTTTAATTTCCCAGGAAAAGAGTTTATTCCAACTGCTAACCTATATATAAGCAAGTCATTATTAAGGTAGAAGAAGTGTGTATTACACCCTCAAGTTTACTGTATATGTTTTAGAGTGAATATAAACCAGAAATAGTGGTGTTAGATCTAGAAGATGACAAGAGTATAATAACAGCTGTAGAAACAGTCTATAGTTTCTATAATAAAATAGATATATTAATTAACAATGCTGGAGTTAGCTATAGAGGAACTATACAGGACACTGATATTGATGTTCATAGAAAAATTATGCAAGTTAATTATTTCGGTCAAGTCGTATTAACAAGAGGTAAGTATAGAAAATCAACCATAAATTAAATAAATTTTTATATCCTACTCTTCTTCACATAATTGGCTAATGAAGACAGTCAACACCATGCAGTGTGTATTGAGGGACAATTTGCCAGGACAGCAGCATGAACCTACTCTTTTTGTGATTTCCAACTGTTAAGGGATCTTTAACGTTCAACAGCCTGTAGCACACAGGCCTTAGTTTATTTTCCATTCCTGAACGCCTAGACATTTTTTTCCATGTCAGCCCCTTTGACTGCATCACTGACTGGGGAAAATGGATTGAAAAACCCTTAGGTAAGCTAGCAAGCATTTAAATCACAAAGCCACTGCGGCTCCTACAAAATAAACCAGTACAGAGCACCAATGAGGACAGATCTGTCAGCAAATTTTTGATAACTTTTTCTTCTAGTTTAAGAATTAGGTTTAACTTAATTGTGCACAAACAGTACACCAATAAGTAAATAATTTTGATGACTATTTCTAGTAGAAATTTTCTACATTATGATCTTTTTCTTGATGGTTTATTATGTTAAAATCAAAAGATATATTAAATCGTGTTCTGTTCTTGAATTTCAGGTATTGTAAGTAGAATGAAGAAAGATGGCGGAGGTCATGTTGTTGGTATCAGTAGTATACAGGGTGTAATATCTATACCATATAGATCAGCATGTACGTAAGTTTTGGTTCAGGGTTACTTTGCTACTGTAATTTGTGTTTTTCAACAGGCTGAATAATTTCAAACAGCCAAATTGTTTTCAACAATTTCAACCTTACATACAAAATCTAGGCTCTTTCTTCTAAACCCTAGGAATTTCTCCAGGTGTGAAATTTTCAACGAGGGTTTAAGAATCAGCATTAAATGCTACTGTGTCTTAGAATTAACATAAAATTTAACTTCTCAAAAAAAATGTTTAATATTAGTAGGCCCCTATATATTCATCAGTGAACTTACCTGGTGTCATAAAGTAACAGAATCCTTTTAAATCTGGAAAACTCACAAAATTACTATCACCTATGAAATGCTTGATTTCACATTGAATGGGATTGTAAGGCGATTTTCTTATTTGATTGTTTGATGACGTCACTAATCACGAAAGATTCCTAATTAGTAATGTCATCATAATCAAACACAATTGAAATGGAATTGCAGGAACGACAACGTCTGATTGAAAATTTTAATGTTGCAAATAGATGCTATTATTGTCAAGATTTACATTTTAAAAAGATTTCTAAAATCCACCTAAATCCTGGTTTAATTGTAAGGTACAGGGATCTACTTTGAAGGGAGATAACCCTCTTCTGACTTTAGTTTTAGTCAGCGTGAAAGAGTGTCACTAATTGATGCAAAATTCTTGATATTTTTTTTTTATTTCAGATTCAGCATCTAAACATGCATTTCAAGCGTTTTGTGATTGTTTACGAGCAGAATATTGCGATGATAAAATTCGAGTCTGTGTTATTAGTCCTGGGTATATACAGACTAATCTCTCTCTTAACGCCATGACATCAGACGGAACACAATATGGTCGTAAGTAACTATGTAAAACATCTTCTTCATCTGGATCATCATTTGTCCCTTTGACAGTTAGAAATGGCAAAGAGAGTAAGCAAGTACTGCTGTCTTGGCGAAATTTCCCTCATTGCACGCTGCATGGCATTGTCTGTCTTCATTAGCCCAGGATTAGAGTAGGACGTAAAACTCCATTCAATTCATTTTCATCATTTGCCATTTTTGGAAGTTGATTTGGGTCTTGAATGTTAACTATATGTTAATAGTTTTCAGAAGTACATTGAACCGTAAGAATTTAGCAAAATACCTTAAAAAATACAGCCATTTTCATTGAGAAGATAAGATGGTGAATGAAGTGAATTTCTTTAGAAGATAAAATTGAAACTTTGAGCCATCTGATTGGTCAGCACTTACGTTGATTTTAAATTAAATTTTATAAACCAATCAGATTACAGTTTTCATTAATATCTGGATTTTGATAAACTTTGAGTTAAGTTTTCGAGATTAAGGCCCCAGATCTTTCAGCCAAAAATTAATGATCCCAATTCTTGATTTTACAGTGATGGATAAAACAACAGAAAGTGGTATGAAGCCTGAATATGTAGCTCAGCAAGTTTTAAATGCTATAATTTATCGGAAAAACGAAGTTAAACTTGCTTCATTAGGACCAAAATTAGCTTGTTATGTTAGAACTTTAATTCCAAGTGTGTTCTTCTGGATAATGAATTCAAGAGCCAGGAAGCAGAAGTAAAAATGAGTTATCTCCCCTTCACTGTGAAAATAATTTTGATGTTTTGATAAATGCAGGCCTGTACAGACTGAATGTATCTGGAGGGGCAAAGAAGAATGGTATTAGTTGAAAAAATGAAATTGATCAGCAGTCAGATTGTCAGACCCCCCAGGCCCATAGCCAGCCTGTATACCTAGGGGAGCATCGACTACTGTGAGGGGGCAGAATGAATGAATATGAATCAAAATATTTCCAGGGGTGGCAAGAACGATTCAAGGGTGGTTGCATCGCTCTTCCCTTGCCCCCCTTTAGCTATGGGCCTGAATGAATGACTGGTAGAAATTTGCCATATATGTTGCATTTTCATGCAGGTCTGAAACTGACACAGCATTAAACACTATGTAGGACTTTGTTTACTTGAGCATAAGTAGCCATACTGCCTAGAGATGAAGACACCATTGTGGACGAATCAGACCACAACATTGAAGTCCTAGCATTTTATGTCTACAATATAGAATGTAAATCTTAAAAAAAATTCGAATTTAATTTCTACAATAAACAGCGTGAGCCATGAACCTTATAATAAAGTCATGAATACTGGTTTTACGAATTACTGAAGTATTGTACCCATGATGGCAGATAAAATGACAAGAGAGCTGCTAAATATGCCCAGTGGACATTTGATTGCGATTTCACTGGCTCACACCTATTGGATCATGCTACTTTGTGACCTTGGCCAGTGCTTTTATGAGACTATATTCTCATCACCATATAACACTACGAACTTACTATGTTATAAGCATAATACGAATAATTCGCCCCAGCTGTAACCTGGTACAGATAATCTGAGAAAGATCAATGCCAAGTTGTTTGCAAAGAAGCAGTCTGTAGAAGGGATTCTCATGAATCTAAGTTGGTTATCCTTGTAAAATATAGTTTGTTTGTTTCCTATGGAAGCAGCGGCCATCCTCTTTTTTCAATGTCTCATCGGATTTCAAAGTCGCCAACTCGACAAGTCGCAGGAAATTCAAAGTTGCCAACTCGACAACACGACAGATCAGCGTGACAAGTCGCGGATGGCAGGTTGCCAACTCAACAAATGGGAGGGCGTCAAGTCGGGGTTAACAAATGGCCGCTATCGGCTTCCATAGTTTCCCCTCTTTGTCACATTTTGCATCTAGTGTGTTATTACAGAGATAATTCTAACTCATAATTTTTTTTAAAACAAATATAATTGGCATTAATAAGAGTGGAATCAATAATCAATACATATTTATTTTGATGATGAAAATTTCCATTTTAAATGGACATTACATAGATTCCTAGTATATACATTATTAAAATTGAACTAAAATAAAAATTAAACAATAAAAGTGGGATGTCATGTTTTTAAGTTGCGTAGTGTTTGGCTAAAATAATCAAAACTTGTCCCCCTTTTCTCATTATTGAACTCTTCATAAACGTGTCAACATTTCAAGATCAGGATTAAAAAATTCATGCTTGGAAGAGCCTAATAATGAGTAGGGGATGTCAAATACATGACTGACACATTATTTTCAGTCTTGTCAATCACTAATATAAACACAATCAGAAATATATTGCTTTTATAAGCAATAAAACATCACTTCACACAAGCGTTCACTGGAAATACCATTTATGTATTTTTGAGCCGCAGAATGCTCCAGCTGCCAAGGAAATGGTATGAAGAAATCTTTGAAGTACCACGCCCTTTTTAACCAAAATGACTGGTCGAGATGTGGTCAAGTTATGTAAGGCCGATTCGGGTGGTTTGTGAATAACTCGATATTTAGAACAAGGGTCTGTTTCCCAAGATAAAATATGAACAGCGGAGAAAATAATACTGACAGCTCCAAGAGGTAAAAACACTTCGGCTCGTTCCGGCCACACTAAACCACTGACGATAGATCCCACACTAGAAACTATGGATGTATATCGTATAACATTACCGAGTTTAATCCATCTAACTGTTTCTTCACCTAATTTAGTAGGTTCGATAATAATTGTCTTAATCCCAGCTTCTAATGCAGTATCTAGTTCATATTCAAACTCCTCTAGAGCATCCTCATGGTCATAAACTTCTCGTATTATTTTATAGTCAGTATCTCCCCTTCCTCTCCTGTAAATTGAAAAAAAAATGGAGTTTAATGTTCAACAATTCTTCACCTTATGAGCTATGCAGTGTGCAATGGGAGAAATTTCGTCAGGACAGCAAGATTGGCCTACTCATTTTGTGATTTCCAACTGTAGCACATGGGGCCTTGGTTTATTGACCCTTCCGAACAACTAGATGCTTTTTCCATGACAGCCCCTCTGCATACTTCACTGCGTACAGCCTGTGGCAAACTGGGCCTTGGTTTATTGTCCCATCTGAACAACTATACACTTTAATTAGATTTCATTGATATGTTATAATGATTATTTCTTACACTGAAGGCCTGGCATCAGGACCGAGTCCAGGCTTTCAGATTCTAGGACAAAAACAAATTATGTAACCATGGACATGCATCACTTCTGCTGGAGTCAACTCAAAGTCAAAGGAGCAAGAGTATAAAAGTTTAGGTTTAGATTTTATGGCATATAAACCTTACACCTCTTTTCATGGCAAGCAGACGGCTTGGTCTATGTATATTCTAGATGTAAAAGCTATTTCATTACAGTGAGCTTAAAAATAGTCAATATTTATTATGGTTTTAAAATAAAAACAAAGAAATTTATTTACCAGTCGGCCATTTCTTCTGGAGGCAAGGAAAGATAACTAGGCTGAAATTTTCTCCACAGACCACAACTATGTAGTGGGTCCATGTGCAACGTAAATTGGCTATGTACAATTCCCACCTATTAAGTAGGAATAGCATTTATCAAAATAGATGTTCCAAAAATATCGCAAATGAAACCACAACAGAAGTCATTAAAGTATCTTTCTTTCAGACATTATTTAAAATACATGTACTTCTATAGGCCTACAAGGAGCCGCTGTGGCTCAGTGGGTTAGATGCTTGCTCGCTCGCTAACCTAAAGGTCCAGGGTTCAATCCCGGTAAAGGTCGAATGAACTTTCGGATTTTTCAGCCCGGTTTCCCCTTGTCAGTGATGGAGGGACTGACATGGAAAAAGCGTCTAGTCGTTCGGATGGGACAATAAACCGTAGCCCCGTGTGCTACAGGCTGTGCACGTTAAAGATCCCCCGATAGTTTGAAATCGCAAAAAGAGTAGGCTAATGCCGCTGTCCTGGCAAAATTTCCCTCATTGCGTTGCCCGTCTTCATTAGCCCATAAGGTGCAGAAGAGTAGGACGTAAAACTCCATTCATTTCATTTCTACATATTTCTTTAAGCTTATTATTATGATTTCTTCACCATGGTTATGACAAATCGGAGACCTTTATAGCCGATAGAAATAATTGATTCGGTTAGGTCGACAATTAGTTGGTAATATGGTCCTAAAATAAGTTTCAACGGATCATTAATTTTGACAAGAATATTTGATTAGATCTATAATAAACACGGGAGGAAAAAACATTGTTTAGGATTAAAATCAATCAATCATTCAATATGATTATTTTCTTCTACAGTATGTTGATTGAGACATTTAAACGAAGTCTCGTATCAAGATGAGCCCGCTCAAAAAAAATCAAGAACAGAAAAGCCAAATGTTAGCGCACTTGTTCGATATTCCTGAAAATTTTCTTATTTGCATATCGCTTCATGTTGTCTTCATACGATAGGCTATTAAACGTAGATTCAATCTGGCAAAATTCCCCTAAACATTGCATAGGGTTGTCCCAATCATTTCAATCTGATACAGTTCTAATCGCCTCTGGTGATGTGGGAAGGGGGTTGCTGGGTGCTACAGTCTGTGCACGTTAAAGGTCCCTCGACAGTCAGTTGAAATCACATTGCCTGTCTTCAATATCCTATTTAGTGCAGAAAAGTAGGACGTAAAACTCCATTCCATTTTTTATTTTCTTTTATCGTGTGAACTAATCACTGATTGTCTTATCTTGTTCGACTTATATAGCCGATTACATAAATTTATCACCATAAAGTTATCAACATTAAGTTATCATTTATTATAACTACAAACACCACGACAACTAGACTATAACCTTTAATTGATAAGTAACTACCAGAAAATTGGGGAATTACGATTAAAAATAAAGTTTTTATTCAACTACCATCGTCGAATTGGTCTGAGTTATAAATATCACGTTCAAAAGGGATTTTATTGATATGTTAAAACTCACCCACGAGCTCCAAGTGAACTACATCAATTTCATTTTTTTACGGAACAAAATTTCCTTGTATACTAACACAAGACGTCTCATTAAACTACATTAATATCATCAAAACTACTTTGGAAAAGAAACCTGACATTCTTGTACCTCACCGAGATTATTGGCCAGAATAATCTCAGATGTTAGCAAATCCTGACCCTTTATCACAAACAAGCGCCCGAACGAGTCGCCTGGGGAATCCCGAATCAATTTGAAAATTTTATAACTTGGCCAATAAGAGCTCTATTCATCAGTAAATATACCTGCTGCATAAATAAAATATATACACATATTGACCATTCTTGAGAACTAAAATTTTATGTTCATGCCAAGACGCAGTATCACTTTAAAATACAAAAAAGGTCAAATGAAAAAAAAGAAATCATTTATAAACGATACAACTGTATTTTTCGAAATGGACTCTTATATTGTCACGTTTGAGAAGAATATTAAAATATATTATAGCACAGTTATAGATTAAGATACATTGAATTATGCCCCGAGCTAAATCCAATATTGAAGCCGAGGAAATATTATGCCTTGTTTAATATTGAAAGTTTATGAATCATGAAGACCACTGTAGTTAAAATCGATTATATTTCAAATTAGAAATCTATTTTTGGAGTGATCGTAGACATTGCTGCAGTGTAGGATATACTGACATATTGTAGCCTAATGGAAAATAAAATGGAAAAAAGATTCTTCATTTTTGCTATGAATTCAAAATGAAAATGGAAATTTCAAAAAGATGGATTTTTACATCTTACATTTCTGCACTCGATCTTGTTATTTAAAACGAAATCTTGAAAACATTCATTGGTGTAGGCCTACATAGATCATGTGTTTTCAACCTAGGGAAAATTAAGAAAAAAATCTTTTTGGGGGGTGGGGGTGTCTTGAGGGGGTTGCGGTTAATGAGTCATGTAGACTATAACATTACATTGTGGGACATTTGCAATTTAAGCCTCAGACATTAAATAGATTAAAGGGAATATTTAATTGAAAATTTTAAGGATTTTTAGTGGTGAAGGGAGGTAATAGTAAGGATTTATAGTGGTGAAGGGAGGTAATAGTAAGGATTTATAGTGGTAAAGGGAGGTAATAATAAGGATTTATAGTGGTGAAGGGAGGTAATAGTAAGGATTTATAGTGGTGAAGGGAGGTGATAGTAAAGATTTATAGGGGGGTAATAGAAAGGATTTATAGTGGTGAAGGGAGGTAATAGTAAGGATTTATAGTGGTGAAGGGAGGTAATAGTAAGGATTTATAGTGGTGAAGGGAGGTGATAGTAAAGATTTATAGTGGTGAAGGGAGGTAATAGTAAGGATTTATAGTGGTGAAGGGAGGTAATAGTAAGGATTTATAGTGGTGAAGGGAGGTAATAGTAAGGATTTATAGTGGTGAAGGGAGGTATAGTAAGATTTATAGGGGGGTAATAAAAGGATTTATAGTGGTGAAGGGAGGTAATAGTAAGGATTTATAGTGGTGGAGGGAGGTAATAGTAAGGATTTATAGTGGTGAAGGGAGGTAATAGTAAAGATTTATAGTGGTGAAGGGAGGTGATAGTAAAGATTTATAGTGGTGAAGGGAGGTAATAATAAGGATTTATAGTGGCGAAGGGAGGTAATAGTAAGGATTTATAGTGGTGAAGGGAGGTAATAGTAAGGATTCATAGTGGTGAAGGGAGGAAATAGTAAGTATTTATGGTAGAGTAAAAATTTTATGTAAGATTTTTAAAAGTAAGGAT